>JAWWMP010000148.1:8962312-9031608 GCA_035047865.1 Dendrocincla tyrannina | reverse complement strand
CCCCGCGGCGGGGCCCCGGCCCAGGATGCTGTCGATGAAGTAGGAGGTGAGGAGGTGCAGGGCCGGCGGGGCGGCGGGGTTCGCGCTCTGCATGGCTGCGGGCCGGCGGCGGGCACGGCCCCGTTTTATGGCCGCGGGCAGCGCCCGGCTCCGCGCCCCGACATTAGCATTTCATTAGCGAGTGGCGTCAAGGCCGGGGGTGGGACACGCCGGGCACCGCTCCCCGCGCAGGGGCCGGGCCGGGCCGCCTCCCCCGGGCGGGCACAGAGAGCCGCCCCGTCGGGGCTGCCCTAGAGCAGGGCGCTGCCCCCGCGCCGTGCCGTATCCCGTTGCCGTGCCCTGTCCCGCTGCCGTGCCCTGTCCCGCTGCCGTGCCCTGTCCCGCTGCCGTGCCCTGTCCCATTGCCGTGCCCTGTCCCGGTGCCGTTCCCTGTCCCATTGCCGTGCCCTGTCCCATTGCAGTGCACTGTCCCATTGCCATGCCATGCCCCATTGCCGTGCCCTGCCCCTCTGTCGTGCCCTTTCCCGGTGCCATTCTCTGTCCCATTGCCGTGCCCTGCCCCGCTGTCGTGCCCTGTCCCATTGCCATTCCCTGTCCCATTGCCATTCCCTGTCCCATTGCCATGCCCTGTCCCATTGCCATTCCCTATCCCATTGCCGTGCCCTGTCCCATTGCCGTGCCCTGTCCCGGTGCCATTCCCTGTCCCATTGCCATGCGTCCCGGTGCCATTCCCTCTCCCATTGCCATGCCCTTTCCCGGTGCCATTCCCTATCCCGCTGCCATGCCCTGCCCTCGGGCTGTACCGCCCGCTCCCCCCGCTCCCGGAGACCGGCGGTAACTTTTCCAAACCTCCGAGGGCTCGGAGCGGCGGCGGTGAAGTTGTGCCAGTGCCCGCCGGGTGCGGGAGAGCCGCGCCCCGCTCCGTGAGCCCCGGCAGCGCCACGGGACTCGCGCCCTCACACCGAGGGAGAAGGGTCACTAGGGTTTGCCTTTATTGCTTCCGATGGACTTAAACTTGTTGAATTCAGCGTTTTAAGACTGACCTCGCAAAGTGCTGTGCGCCGGCAGGTGCAGGAAAAGGGCACAAACCCGGCAGGATCGAGCCCTTTTCCCTGGAGATCTCTAATTCCCCTGCTGCGAGAATTCCGTTGTCGGTGCTGTTACAGCAATGATTCCTCAACAGGAGGTCTGGAATCTATTTCCTCCACAGGGAGACTTCCAGCAGTTCTGTGATCTTACTGTAGTGCACTGATAGAGACTGACATAAATTAGATGACAAAATTACTTGATCCTGAGGTCTTGATTTTGGGGATTGAGAATGAAATACTACTTTCTAGAGAGTCCTATAGAGACTGCAGCACACAAGGGCTAAAAAAGTTCCCAAACTAGTGGCTGAAAGCTGAAGCCAGGCAAATTTAGATTAGAAATTAGGTATAGATTCTAAGATCTCTGAGTTTATAACTAACTTTTGAAACAACATAGGTGGTTTTCTATGTTTTCTGTCTTCACATCATGGCTTGATAGTTTACATTCTAACTGAAGATGTGAAAGGTGTCAGTGCAGAGATGCTTCCTGAATCTGTGGCCTGTCTTACACCAAATGTCTGGCTGAACAATCTTTTGGTTCCTCCTGGCTTTGTAGTCCCCAAGCAAATTATTTTTTTTCTTTTGTCCTCCTCTCACCTCACTGGGGCTGTGTGAGTGCTTTAGTGCATCTGTCTTTGTTACTGACAGACTTCCTTACAGTTTCACTGCTCTGCTGCAGGGCTCTTCATTGAGTCAGCCCTCAACTTCAGTCCTTTCACTATTAAAACTGTGTTTGGCCTGAAGCAATATCTCTGTGAACCTATTCCTGCAGTACCTTTCTTGAGAACCTTGGGAAAGCACTTACTGATGCTAACTCTTGAAAAAGAGTTGCTGCCTTTAGGAAAGATGGGTAACTTTTTTTACATAATTTTCCTGACATTTCTCAGTTTCTTCCCCTACTCAGATCTTGATCCCAAACTTCAAAGCTCAGACTGCCACATTCATGAGACCTTACCTGTGTTCCAGGGTTTAGAGACACATTTGTGGTGGGAAGAACAGTGATTCAATACATACTATGGACCAAAGATCTATAATAGAGTTTCTTTCAATTTCAGGAAACAAGATTGGAGTGATCTAATTTCCTCTGGCCACAAGAAACTTTGTCAGAACTTCAAGGAATCTCTTGGTTGTGAAATACCCAGTGATGTGCTTGCTTCCCATGTTAGAGTTGCACGTGTGTCTTTGCCCAAAGTGAAGCCCTTGAATCTTGGAGAGCATGCCCAGGAACTCCAGTGAGATCTCCCAGAGCCAGAAGTGACTAAGTTTTGTTACTTTTATGTTCCAAACAACCCAAATCCAAGGACAACCTGGACAGCAGATAAAGCACCATTATCTCCTTCAGCAACAGCCATCTGACACAGGCTGATTTTTGCAAAAAGTATTTTCTTGCATTGCCCTCAGCAGAGCTTTTTATTAGGAAGCTGGGTTTTTTTTCTACAGTTGTGTTTTACCGGTGATTCCTCTTTTGAAACTGAGATAAAAAAATACATTTTTTAAATAAAACATGGCTGGATGAGAGGGTTGGTCCTATTTTGTACTTTTGTGTGTCACTCTAAAATGCTTTGTTTTATTACTGGAAGTTTTCTAGCATTCTTCCTACTTTCTGATTGAGTGAATAATTTTACACATGAAAATTTTGAAGGTTGTATATATGATAACCTTTTTCTAGGATAATGTGTAGTCTTCCTTTCATCTTGTATTGGGTTTGTGTGGCAGGGGGGCTGCAGGAGTGGCTCCCATGAGAAGCTGCCAGATGCTTTCCCAGTGTCCAACAGAGCCAGTGCCAAGTCGGCTCAAAGAGGGACCCACTGCTGGCCAAGGCCGAGCCCATCAGTGATGGTGGTGGCACCTCTGGGGAACAGATTTAAGAAGAGGAAGAAAACCTGCACAACAGCAACTGCAGCCAGATAGGGGAATGAGAATATGTGAGAGAAATGGCCCTGCAGACACCCAGGTCAGTGAAGAAGGAGGAGGAGATGCTCCAGGTGCCAGAGCAGAGATTCCCCTGCATCCTGTGGTGCAGACCAGGGCGACGCAGCTGTGCCCCTGCAGCCCATGGGGGTCTATGGTGGAGCAGAGGATCCTGTGCTGGAGCAGGTGAAGTGCCTGGAGGAGGCTGTGACCCTGCTAGAGCAGGCTTCTGGCGGGACGTGTGGACCCATGGAGAGAGAAGCCAACACTGGAGCAGGTTTGCTGACACAACTTGTGACTCGCATTGGAGCAGCCTTCTCCTGAAGGGATGTACCCTGTGAAAGGGACCTGTGCTGGAGCTGTTAATGAAGAACTGTCCCATGGGAGGAACCACAGGATGGAGCAGAGGAAGAGTGTAAGGAGTCCTCCCACTCCAGAGGAGGGAGCAGCAGAGACAAAGTGTGATGAACTGACCACAATCCCCCTTCCCTGTCCCCCAGTGCTGGGAGGAGGTAAGGAATGCAGGAATAAAGACAAGCCTGGAAAAAAGGGAGTGGGGGAACGTGTTTTAGGATTTGGGAGTTAATTTTTCCCACAGCAGCCTCCATAGGGCTGTGCTCTGCATTGGTAGAAATGTGCTGGTGACACACCAGTGTCATGGCTATTGGTGAGCAGTGCTCCACAGCATCAGGGCTGTCTCTGCAACATGCCCACCTCGCACAGTAGGTTGGAGGTGGGCAAGATCTTGGAATGGGACACAGCTGGGACAGCTGACCCAAACTGACTGGAGGGATATCCTAGACCATGTGACATCTGCTTAGCAATAAAGGTTAAGGGAAAGGACAAGGGGTGGGGGTCATTTGTTATTATGACATTTGTCTTCCAGAGTAACTTTTACATGTTCTGAAGCCCTGCTTCCAGGAAGTGGCTGGACATCGCCTGCTGGTGGGAAGTAGAGAATAAATCTTTTGTGTTTCTTTGCTTCCATGCCTGGCCTTCGCTTTTGTATTATTAATCTGTCTTTATCTTAATCCATTATTTTTTTCCATCTTACTTCCCTGCTTGTCCTACTGAGGAGAGGAGGGACAGAGCAGATTGATGTGGACCCCCATGCAACTGTATTTTTTGCATGTCCTCAGGCAAGTCACACTTACACTGCTGAATGACTTTCAATTTGGTAATTTGGATTTGTACTGTGTCTTGTCATAAGCTGAACAACCTGTGTTGTAGTTGCTGCCTGATGCCATTGGAAAATTCCCCAAAAGAGTGTGATCTAAATGACATTTTCACCACTTCATGTTTAATCATTCTGGTTGCTACTGCTTTCTTGGTTTTCTTTGACTCCCATACAAAGTAAAATGTGACAGATTAATCATAAAACTCACCTTGTCCACGAAGTGTTTGAAAGATGAAAGGAAGCATATGTATATGTTTGTAAATGACAGCAGAGTTGCAACTGCATGAGGGGCACTTGTGTTTGGTGTGCTTGAAATGTTTCTTGGTATGTTGATAATGTGTTTCAGCATTCTTTATAGTGTTTTAAATACATAAATGTATTTTAATGGAGTTTAATATCTAGGCTAGAAAACAAAACCTGACTATATCTGTATTGAAAGAAGTTCTGAGATAAAACATTATGAGGCTAACGGGAAAAATTTCTTGAAGGAAGTCCAAGGAGTTAATTTGACAGCTCAGCCTGGATGTTTATTGGCTTGAAGAAGGAAGATAGCTTTTTACTAGAGATCTAAGTGCAAAACTTGGGTAAAGCAGAAGTGATTCTTATGAGAACTCTGAGTCAACTTTGGCTGATGTTGTAGGAGTCATGTACTGAAAAGTGCTGAACAGCTTTAATGCCCATCTATCTCTTTAGATTGTTTCATATTCTTATTCATAAAATTGGTATCTCATTCTATTTCTGTTTTATGCTGCTGCCTGAAGATCTGGACGAACTTGAAGATCAGCATCTCTCTTTATTTTTACAGGGTTGGATCTTGTGTGTGCAATCCTGTACATACTGGGGAACCGCAAGACTGAATGTTGTGGGACAGAGCCTTAGTGGGCATAGTTAGGTTCTCTTAAGCCAATTGATACTTATTACACCAGCTGCACCTGAGTGCAGTAACTCTTTTGTAATGGTATCACAGTAAGATGGTTTCCCATTTCAGTTAATAACTTCTGGAAATAATGTAAGTGCTTTTTGCTGATTAGGCATACCTGACTGCTTGGAAAGAAAATGTGTGTGCAGTACATGGCAATTCAGCTTCCCTTTCTGTGCTGCATATTCAAGAGCACAATAAAGTACTAGTTGAAGACAAATGAGATAAAAACAGAGGTGTTGCTGGCTGACTGTGGAGAAGCCAGTCGTATTGAGGCGGTGGATGTTTCTGTCACTGTGCTCATTCTGACCAGCCTGCCCTGAGCAGATGCCCTCCTGTTGTGTCCCCATCCAAATGTCTTGGCAGGTTCAGTTTCAGGTTTGTTCTTTTCCCCTCTGCAAACTTTTGGATTTATGCAGGCCAATAAAGTGAGAGCCTCAGGTTTCCCTTTGTGCATTTGGTTCTTGAAGGAGATTGTTCATGAAGGACTGGCATGTAAGAGTCTGTAAGAGGTTCCTGTTGAAATGATATTGAAAGTATTGTGAGAGATTCCTTGAACAACTTAAACCTGAGTGTTCTCTCAGCAGCCTCTGTAATGCACTATTTCTCAAACCCATTAGATGAAAAGCTTTTGGGGTCACAGTTAAATGAGGCTCTCATCTCTTCTAAAAGGAAAAAAAAGTATGTTTTAACTTCTCAAATTTTCTAGGCTTCACATTTATGGTGAAAAACTTAAAAACTGGTAAAGCCTAGGGTCCCACAAGTCCAAGAATAAATAAAACCAACTCAATTTAAATTTTTTCTTAGTGCCAGATAGTAGATCAACAAACCAGTTTATATCTCTGTTTAAGCATTCTTTTTTAACTCTTTCTGAGCGGTGTCAATCCTCTATCACTGTTGCACAGTCCTTGAATGAAAATTACTCTTTTTTTCTTTTTTTTTTCCCAAATTTCTCTATATAGGGACCTGACTGCACAGAATGTTAGACTAGACTTAGAAGACCACATTGTGTTCAACTGGTAAAGTGTCACAGAATACTTTGGGTTGGAAGGTACCTTAAAGATCATCCAATTCCAACTCCCCTTCCCTGGACAGGGGACACCTTCCAGGGGACACTAGACCAGGTTGCTCAAAGCCTCATCCAACCTGCCTTGGGCAATTCCAGGGATGGGGCAGCTTCTCTGAGCAACCAGTTCCAGAGCATCACCACCCTCACAGGGAAGAATTTCTTTCAATTATCCAACCAAAACCTACTTTTTTTTTCCCATTTAAAGCAATTTCCCCATGTCCTATCATGGCATGCCCTTGTAAAAAATCTCTTTCCGCCTTTCTTGTAGGCTCCCTTCAGGTACTGGGAGACCAATTAGGTCCCCCTGAAGCCTTCTCTTCTCCAGGCTGAACAATCCCATCTCAGCCTTTCCTCCCAGAAGAGGGATTCATCCCCCTAATCATCCGCCAATCTGAACTGTGGCACACTTGGTAACAGCAAACACCTGGAGCCCGCCGCTGATGGTGTTTGTGACAGCTGTTGTCAATAACCGGGAATTAACTGTTGTCTACAGCTGAGCTGACCTCTCAGGTCTCCACAGGGATATTAGAAACAAAAGGGCACTAGTTTATTGTTTTAACTTGTGAAGTTTGTGACTTGTTTCCATAGGTTGAACGCATGAAAGAGATATTAGTATTAGTCACTTGGCTTCTTTATTTTATGAACCAGTTTTGAAATGAAAAGGTTGCATAAAATTGTTCTGTAATTAGCTTTGTGGAGTTGGAATGGAGTGAATCATCAAAAGGAAACAATTAAGCAACTAAGACCTGAGCTGAGCAAACACCTGATCTGCATGCTGGAAACTAATTGTGAAGGATGGCACAAATACAGCCTGGATCTGAGTGAAGATTTGGATAGCTACAGCCAAGTAACGTTCTGGGAGTGGAAGGTAAGTGTGAGGTGGAGCACTCACTTCTCTTTTTCTCCTTCTTCTGGAAAATCTGCATCTGGCTTTAGTCTGTTTTTATCCAGAAATGTTTAAGGATATGTAAGTTGCTGTGTTTGATACCGGTGGTAACAATGGTATAGTTGGAACTGCTAAAGATTGGAAGTCAATGGGCTTCAACATCTGCTTTACTGCTCTGCTGGAATGGGATGTTAGCTGTAACTTTTAACAGTGGTGTCATAGTATCTCAGCTGCAACATATAACTACCTGGATTTGAGATTTATTTCTAATCATTATAACTACTCAGTTTCATGACAGTAGTACTTAGAAAGAGTTCTGATGACTGGGGGAGAAAGTAGGTAGGGGTGGGTGGGAGGAGAGAGAAAAGAAAACACTAGGGAGGCTTTCTTCTACTGAGAGCTTGTTTCCTCTTTGTTATCATATATGCTGTAGAAGAGGAGACTAAGGGTTGTGTTTTTTTAGGGAGCTATTTTCTGAGAGTGTTTTAATGAGAAATCACAATACACCACAATTAAGAACAGTATATGCAGTTAAAAGTGTGCAGTTTCCTCATCTGTCCCTGCTCCCACATGCATATCTGATGTGTGTAGAAAGGCTTATCAATTTCTTGCAAATATTCTATTCACACTGCTGTGATGAATCTGCAAGTTTCTTCCCATCAGGATTGTCCTGTGGCATTGCCCTGCGTTTCTCAGGTGACCTCTGCTGGCTTTGCAGTGTGACTGTGAGGCACCACCTCTTCAAAGCAAAAAACTGTCCCTTTTCATTGTGTGAGGGCCTGCGTGCTGTATAAAAGTATCGTTAACTCCTGGCTTGACTTTGATCATAGGTAATTACATCGAACCGCTTATCTCTTCTTTGGCATGGAGAGTTTAAGGAAGGTGAACTCTGTGCTCCCTCTTGTGGTACGTGTAGATATGTGAAAAAAGTTTGGGGAAAAACTGCCTGTAATGGTGAGGGAAGCTGATTGTCTATGTTTTCCTTAGCATCTTATGACAAAATTAAATGAGATTTTTGATGTTACCTCAAGTGGCATGAAAGTAAAAGGTTTTCTGATGTCAGAACACAGCCCTGAAGTAAACAGCTTTTTAAAGGCTATATGCTGTATTATATTGTAGCTTCACGTCTTTGTGGGCTGCAGCATTATTGGATGCACATGTGTGGGGTGCCCAGAGCCTCCAGCACCCCCAGGCATTCTGCAGTGGTGAACTGATGCAAAGCCTGGTCTTGAAGATACTGAGAGGCAAGTGAGGAACATCAGACAGGTGAGGAGCTAAGTAGCTGATGGCTCATGTTACCCAGTTACAGAAAAAGAGAAACAGATTTAACTCATTTATACAGAACCTAACATAACAAAATGACTACCTTTTAGCCCCAATTATAGTTTGTGTTAAGCAATGATTTCATCACTGCCTAAACAGTGGTGTACCAGGCTAATAACATCCTGAAGGTTGTATCATGGCTTTCTCTCGCAGTTGGCCATAATTATGTCTGTAACTTCCAATATCACTAATAGTCTTGTAGACAACATGAACCATTGGAGTTGACTAGATGTATTGGAATTTTGAGAAGGTGGTTGTGCTGGTTTTGGCTGGAATAGAGTTTTTCTTCACAGTATGTGCTATGGGCTTATGATTTGGATTTGTGCTGGAAACAGTGATGATAATTCATGGATGTTTTTGTTATCACTGAGTAGCTTACCCAGATCCAAGGGCTTTCCTGCTCCTCACCCCGCCCCACCAGCGAGGAGGCTGGGAGGGGACACAGCTGGGACAGCTGATCCCAACTGACCCAGGGGATATCCCAGTCCATATGGGCTCATGCTTGGCATATAAAGCCAGGGGAGATGTTCAGAGTGATGCTGTTTGTCTTCTCAAGTCACCATTACCCATGATGGAGCTCTGCCACCCTGAGAATGCTGAACAGCTGCCTGCCCATGGGGAATTAATTTGTAATTTTGCTGTGATGTGTGTGTGTGGTTTTTGCTTTACCTATTAAACTGTCTTGATCTCGACTTGTGAGTTTTCTCACTTTTACCTTTCTGATTCTTTTCCCCATCCCACTGGGTGACTGTGTGGTGCTTAGTTGCTGGCTGGGGTTAAACCACAACAGCAGTGGAAGATTTTAACATTAATGTAACACTCTGGTTTTGATGTGGTTAACTTGGCAGTTCCAAGCAAAATTGCTTTACATTTCTCTTTGCTGTGGTTTAAAGAATTTGAGTTTGCTACAGAGTGCTTATGTAGATAACTATAGTTTTACTGCTGGCGGAGGAAAAAGCCATCCAAGGAAATCAATAGTTGCTTTATCTGGATTAGAAGCTGGGCTTTAGGTCTAAAGTACTCTAAGCAGTGAAAGCATTGAGTGAAGCACTGGGACTTTTATTTTCAGGGAGTACAAGCTCTTGTAAATGTGGAACACCCTGAACTGAAATATCTTCATGTTACATATCAGTCAAACATGTTATTCAGGGCACACTTAAGCAGGTAGGTGTCTCTTCTCATATTTTTCCAAGGTCTGGCTGTCGTCATGCTGGGGATCTGCAGAGATACAGAGCTAAATATTTCAGTGGTGTAAGGCTTTGTTTAATGATGGGACATGTCTCAAAACATACATAAGATCTGCTAGAGTATTGTTTACTCAGGTAATCCCCTTAAGCCCTTGACTTGCATGAACAATAGAGTACGGATGCTTCAGCAGAGAAGTGGACTACATTCAGAAGTGATGGATGGACGATCTCCCAGGGAATTGGTGCAACAAAACGCAACGAAAGATGTTCTACTTAATGGAGAAATAAAAGGTCAATGAACCAAGTGAAGTTAAATAGTTTCTGTGAGAAGCCTGTCTCCTGGGTGTTGGAGGTGTGAGCTGCTGTCGTGGTGCAGTTGTTTCAGCAACTGTCAGTGTTGCAATGTGCTAACTCCAAGCTGAAGCCTATGGGACAAATCTGCTTCTTTCTCTTCATCCTTAAATGCCTCCATGCTGCTAGCACCAGGCATTTACACCTCAGGGGAAAGGTGCCAAATGGTTACAAGAGTGGCCTGTAAAACCCTGAGGTTACAATAAATAACTGGCAGCATGAGTTCCTGTTTGTGTGCTCTCTGGATTGGAGCTGTTCAGGTTACACCTATGTCCACTGCTGTCAATAACTGCAAGGAACATGTATCTTTTTCCTCTTTAAAATGAAAACCTGAGGTTCTGATGAGATCATGTGAGTCTAGTAATTGGGTCTTTTAAACAGACCCATGAAATAGTGCAGCACTTGTGGTGAGTTATGGGAGGGCTGATAATCCTTTAAGCGAGGCCTGTCTTGCCTCTTGCTGCCTGTTCCTTGTGATCCCTGACCTGCACTGCGCTCATTCCTACTACAGAAAATAACATGATTTTTTTCCCCAAAGCTCTGTAAAAGGGAAGGGTGTTGCAATTATCAAGAAATGAAGCAGAGATTTATTTTTACATTAACCTGCAACATAAATATCTTTTTTACTGTTAGGCTGTTTCACAGTCCTCATTAATGGACTAAACTTTCTAGTTTGTCTCTTTATCATGTTGATAGACCTGTTAAATGAAACCCTGAGAGATCAGACAATTTAGCCTTGTGGCCAGTGGCAGCTTTTCACAGCAGTGATTTCTAGCTGGGTTGCACGTGCCAAATGTCCAGGCAGCTTGTGCTTATCAGCATCCATTATACTTTTTGTTGACTTGAACCATTAATAACCTGTCAGATTAGGTAATTAGGCTGTCTCTAGTAGCCAGGGGAAATTGTTTTTCCCTAACTGATGGTATGGGTTGTGCAGTTGTGCAGATAAGCACTTGGTCAAACGGCAGTTCAGGCAATTTTTAACTGGCCTTGCTGATGAATGCAGAAGTAGTACTGAGACATGAGGGGCAGATAATAGAAAGACAGGCATGAAGTAAAATAACCTGCTGCTTTCAGAACTCTCTCCAGATAAGACAATGGTTACTGTTCCGATTCTGCAAATCTGCTGCAGGTAGGAGCAACCCTGTTAATTTTAATGCTGTGGTGCTTTTATAAATATTTTTTCATTCTCTTGAGTTAAAATTCATCCCAGACCTGGAGAATTAAAGGGATTCTCTCCAGGAGGTGTCATGGTACCCCATGAGTGAAGCTGGCTACTGCTAGTACCCACTGCTGCTCTGAGATTCTCTTTGTGCACTGACCTTCTCTCTTTGGCACTGATGGAGTCTGTTGTGCCCAGGAAATGCTTTAGCAGTGAGTAGGTGCAGGAAAGGTCTGTTTATTCTGTTGAAACTGGAATCCCAGTTCTTAGGTGAATGACATTTACCTATTTCTAGAAGCAATCAATCTTCAGTGTGAAAAGGCTGAGTGTTATGACAGCATCCATCAAATAAACGTGTCACTTCAGTTATGTGAAGACTTTCTGTTGAAATAGACAAGAAAATAAATTTCCCTGAAAAGCCATTTGGGTTCCTCATGATTAAGGGCTTAAGTTCTTGAAGCTTACTGTATTTGAGTCCACTGGTAAGATGGGTGCTAGGGTCCTAGAGGCTACTTTAGTCTGTAAGATTGGTAAGGAGAATGAATTCTTGCACAGAAAGGTGTTTTTAGACATAATCCAACATACCTGCTTCTCTGAACTGGAACAATGTTTAGGAGGGAAGCAAACCAGCACACAAATAGTGATTCTCCAGACCTGATTGTACTGATGCTGACAGATTCCCACAAAGGGCTGTGAGATGGTGGCAGCAGAATATGCTCAGCTGCTTAGTCCTACCAGCTCACAGGGACACTGAGCAGATTGGTTGTGCTTGGGTGCTGGGGAGGTCCAGGAGGTGAAGGGACAGAGTGGCACAGGGCTGGAACAGCCTCTGAACGTGTATATGATACAGTGAATGTCTTGAAAGAGATGACTTGTTCTGGCTGACACCCACCCTGCATGTGCCTGTCTTGCAGCCCAGGTGAGTGGAGGGTTGTTCAGCGTGGAGAAGGGAAGGCTCTGGGGAGACCTCAGAACACTTTTCAGTACCTAAAGGGGATAAAGTAAAGCTGGACAGGGAGTTTTTACAAGGGCATGGAGTGACTGGACAAGGGGGAAATGGCTTTAAATTGAAAGAGGATGAGTTTGGTTTAGATATTAGGAAGAAGCTCTTTACTCTGATGGCGGTGATGCACTGGCACAAGTTGCTTGGAGAAGCTGTGGATGCCCCATGCCTGAAAGTGTTCAAGGCCAGGCTGCATGGGGATTTGAGCAGCCTGGCCTAGTGGAAAGCATCCTTGCCTGTGGCAGAGGGGTGGAATGAAATGATCCTTAAGGGCTCTTCCCCTGTGCCTCCTGAGATTTTGGTGCTCCACGTGTGGGTTTGTGTTGTGGCAGCATTAAGAACATCACAGCTGCTGCTGCTGCCCGCCTGCCTTTTGTGGTTGCAGGAGCTTTAGTTGTGTCCAAAAAACTTCATGACTCTTTTCTGCAGCGTTCCAGGAAAGCAGCCGAAATTGTTTTGTTTCAGGCACCAGGTAGTCCAGTCACTAAGAAAATAAACCCCAAATGTAAACGGACAGAGGGCAAGAAGTGAATTGCTGTCCTCCCTCTCTATACTACTTGTTAGTCAGTCTGTATGAACACTGTGTTGTATCTGAATTCTACAGAAAGTCCAAGGAGGAAAGAGGCAAAAATTAGTTTAGTAGAATCCAGGGGTGAATCTTATATAAAACTTAATAGGTTATGAACAGCTCTTGTAAAGGTTGCTGTGATTTAACCCCAGCCAGTAGTGAAGTACCACACAGTGGGATAAGGAGGAGAATCAGAAAAAGGTAAAACTCGTGGGTTCAGATAAGAACAGTTTAAATTCTGAATAGTTCTGGTCAGGAGTAATCAAAGGAAGATTTGTTTTACTGCAACGAAGAAAAATCTGCACCTTTTGCTTGGGGGATAGGAAAAATGAAACAAAGTATAGCCACAGGCTCCAAAATCCTAAAGTCGGAAGTAACAAAAAATGCTGATCTAGATCATTCACGTTTCAGATCTGTGCTTACACCAGAGGCAAGTGTACTGACTCCAATATGTATCAGAAGTTTGCAGGTACAGGGTGGTAGAGAAATCTCTAAAAAGAGATTACTCTAGGGCAAGGTAAGGAAGAAAAGAAACCACACTTCGACTGCATAATGTACACTGTAAATTGTGCCAATAAAAAAAGGATCATTCAGGGATGAAGAAAATAAGAGACAGCTGCAGCATAATACAGGAGCATTGAAGTTATTATTGTTTTACAAGGTTTTTGGAAATAAGACATGAAAATGCTACTCCAAATAGATGTTGGTCCATCCTGGGGTCCAGCATATCCATATATGCTACAAGATCAACAAGCTTTGCGTGCTCCTGGCTGCTGCAGTTGGTACCAAAAAAATCAGTGTCCAGGGAAGTTAGATGGCTCTTGTTCTCAAAGAGCAAGAAGATTGAATTTTGCACAAAAATAGTTTTTAGCATAAGATCAGCTGGATCCCAGGCTAATCAATAATTTCAGGATGGTAATGTGTAAGGGCATGTTGTGCTGGAGAGAAGAGTTGATCAATGCTTCATTATTCTCTGGCACTCAATATGGAATGCTGCAGGATGCCTGCATTGTGTGATGCTTTTTGCCACAACACAAAACTCTCAGTAAAAAGCCAAGAAGAAACAGGGTACCTGTTTCTTGGTACAGAAAATTACCCTTTACTACAGGGAACCGACTGATCTGTTACTGGTTCTTGTCTCTGACATCTGCTCCAAGCCCTGTTGCTGTTTCAAGTGTGCTAACAGTTGCTTTGTGGGCAAATCAACTCCCCAAAATTAGAGTGACAAATCCTAATTCTAATATTCCCCTCCAGCTCTGTCTGGCAGACATGTGGATGAGGCAGTGGAAGAAATCATAGTATTGCAGTATGGTTTGGATTGCAAAGGACCTTGAAGATCATCTAGTTCACATCCTTGCTGTGAGCAGGGATGTCACGTGCTAGACCAGGTTGCTCAGGGCCCCATCCAACTTGGCCTTGATCACTTTTGTGGATGGGGCATCCACAACCTCTTTGGAAAACCTCTACTAGTGCCTCACTGCCCTCTACGTGAAGAATTTCTTCCTAATATTTAATCTACATCTCTCCTCTTTGAATTTAAAACTATCCCCCCTTCTCTTATCACTATCTACCCCATATAAAAAGCCACCTTTCCTCTTTTTAAAAGCCCCACTGAAGTTCTGAAAGGACTTCCAGTATCAGGGATTCAGGTATGTCTGTTGCTGTGTGAAGCTTTTAGTGCAGTTCAGTTTCTGCAAAGCTAAAAGAACATCTGTACAATGTCAACAGGAAAAATTTATCCTTGTCTTGCCTGACCTGTTTTAGTTACAACATTTCACATGTGATTCTGTGCATGACTCTGTAGCTTGGTTTTGTGCTTTTCATAGCTCACCAGAGACTCAGACACATGCCTTTTTAGAAGAACAGAATGAAGCATAATAGGAAAAGACTTGCGTCGCAATTTAGAGAGAAATTTATTAACCTAGTCTATTTATATTAAATTGCATTATTACTCTCTCTTCTCTATTGGTTACCTTCTTGAGTGTGTCTAAAGTGAGCAATGGCCTTGATCTTCCAGCTCACTAACATCTGAAAAGAGGAAAGTCAAGCTGCCTCATTTCAGGCTTTTTTGCTTAAATGTATTTACAGTATTTTCTATATTATCCATTATTCCCAAACTTAAGTTCATCTATCTGTGTGCAACTATGCCTGTTTGCATCATGTATGATGATAATACTGTGCATTGTGGTTTGCTACACTGGAGGCAGAAAACATGCAGCTGACAAATGAAATGGTCAGACTTGTATAGAAGAACAGACTATTTCTGGATTAGTTTCCAAGAGCTTTACTGCAAGTGTGTTATCACTTCAAGATTTATCTACCTATGTGGTTAAACAGATCTTGATAAGGCTCGTTTGTAATTCCACTTTTCATGTTTCTAAATAACATTACACCTTGCAGTCTCATTATCTATGTATTATGGTATCCAAAAATCTTTCTATGATTATGCTGAGTGTATATCTGATTTTGTTTTACTGGTGTTTATCTCAAGCTTTTATCATTAAGGTAGTTCTTAAAATCTGGAAAGATGTGACAAAGAATTTTGCATTCTGCTTTTTGGTAGGTTGGTGTGTCTTTCTTTACTAATAAAAATTACTTTATTTACCCCAATTTTAGCTCTAGTAAGTTGGTTATACTTCAGTAAATTCTTGAAGACTTAGCAATAATGTCCTTACAGATGCAATTTCCTGCTGTGGGAGTATTGCTGTTGATTTGGAGGCTGGGGAATGGAGTGAGGCAGTCACTGATCCCTGGTGTAACAGGGAGTAGTTATAGCACATTGTACAGGATACATGCACGGGTGCCCTTGGTCACTAAGGGGAGCTGTTTTGTAAGGGAAGTGAATTCGGGAAAGGAGAAAAGGGAGCTAACATTATACTGAGAGAAAAACTGATCTAAGTGTGTTTTGTTTTGTATTGTTGTTTTTTCTTTTTTTTTTTTTTTTTTTTTTTTTTTTTAAAATTCTGGAAATCTGTCTTCCATTGAGGTCCCTTCAGTATTAGGAAGCCAGCAACCCACTCACTCTGCAACAAGGCAACAGGGGCTGCACCTTGCTTGGCATAGGCCACATCTCCCCAGTGTTCATTTCACAAGACTTTGGAAAAGCCTTCTGACCTGTTTCCCTTGTGAACAGCAACATGAGTTCATACCTGAATTTTTTTCTTTGCACCTTGTCTAGATATTTATACCTGTGAACAGAGAGCGTTGAGATGCCCCCAAGAAACACGGGGAATTCTTGTTTGGAAGAATTTCATAGTCACTTTGTGCAGGCAGAAATGAAGACGTAAAGGCTGTGGCAAAGGAGAATCAGACCTAGAAATTGTCATGAGCTTCACAAAAATGATCAGACAGAGCCCTTCCCCACTGCAGAGCACTGCTGGCATGCCATTGGTATGCTGTCTGTATTCATCAACTGAAGGGTTTGCCCTGGGCACCCAAGTAGCACCGGAGGGATATATGGGCCTCAACCCTTGCATCTCTGCTAATTCCCCTCCTCGTCACCCTGAGAATTATATGACATGTCATTTACTGTCAGCTTCTTTTCTCCTTCAGGAGTGCTGAGGCAAATAATTAATTTAGCTTGTTTTAGAGAATGTCATTTTGCTATCTCGAAAAATTGCCCTGGCTGCTGTATCCCTCTGAGCCATTCAGGCTGCTTCACTCCTAGCACCCCATGTGCCTTCTGGACTTGAATTTTTTTGCTTTGTCTGAACATCTTGTGTTATCCTTTATTTATTTTATCCCTTTGCTATTCTTCTCATTTGTTCACAGCTGATAACTTTGAACTTGCCTGTAATCAGTGCCTGATCTTTTAGTGTCCGTATGCCTCTACAGTTCTTTATAGCTTTGTATCAGTCTGTATTGTCCTTCTTTTACGCCCAAGGAAAGCTCACAGTGAATCATGTCCTTACCACTGAGCACAAACCAGTGCTTGCCCATAGTTGCATATCACAGAACCTGCAAGCCACTTGTCTCTGTATGACCTGACAGTCTTATTTCCATACAGTTTGCTTAGTTCTCAGTGGTCTGGAAAACTTCTCATCTTAGCAATATGAAGAACTTGTATCTCATGAGATGTCCTGTTGTTGATCTCATGTTCAGGATGAGAGAATCACTGGGTGAAACAGAAGGTTTAGGTCCTGTGAATTTACAGCATGGTGACTTTGTTAAATACATTACTGCTGTTTGCACTGGATCTGTCCCCTGTGCCTGTGGAATCACATCTGGTGGCTTTAATGATGTACTCAATTAGGATTGGATTTTAGGCTTGCTAGCCCAGTGGACAAGGTTAGAGAGCAGTGGTACCTTTTCCATTCAAAATGCACACTTCATCCTGCAGAACCCTTTGAGGAAGGCAGGGTAGCAGCCAAACTCCTGAGCTGACAAACTTTGCTGGGTTTGGTTCTCTTCTCCCTGCTTGCCTTTTGAACTGAACGTGTCTGATCAGAAGTCACCCAAAGACAAACAGCATAGAATCTTATGAAAAATCTCAGAAGTCACATTTCAAAGTAGATTACATCTTACTAAGCCTGTAAAAGACAGAACTGTGAGTAAAGGATTGAGAAGATGAAGTGAAGGTAACTATATTTGGGGAGGTGATGGCAGGTGAGGGTTATGTGGGAGGAAGAGAATGAATTCATATTTAAGGATCACTCTGACACTTCATGGCCTGACCTGTGGTAGGTCTAAGTTTAGAGAATAAAATTAAGATCTGAGGAGTGGAGAAGCAGATACAGGAATCACAGAGCATAGAGAATGTGCTGCCCTGAAGGATTTAACTCAGTAGTAGGGAGCTATGGTGCAGCCAGCAGCTGACAGCTTAAAGCCAGTCACCCAGAGGGATCTGAGTGAGCTATCCTCAGAGCAACTCATTAGTGTCACCAGAGAGACAGAACTATGTAAGCCTGTCTTTCAGGTGAAAGAAATGCTATCTTCCAGCAAGGAAGGGTTGTGCTGATAAAGAATTTCTGTTTTAAAAGCTCTGATACAGACTAAAATTAGTCACTCTCCAGACTCAGCAATAATGGGCATCTTCTGAGGACGTGACTATTTATACATGAGGGAGTAGGGCCAACATCAATCTGGTTCTCCTGTTTGCCTGCAGTAAACAAGTGAGTTCTCCCTTGTCCCAGTTCTGCACAGAGAATTGTAGGCTCTGTTCCCCGGGGGAGCACAGACTGTTCTGTCCCCAGGCAGTGGAGATGCACAAAGCTGTAAAGAGCACAGGGGACTGGATCTACAGCCAACCATCCTGGTGTAACAATACGCTGCTTGCCTGGGAGGTGCATACAATACAGAAGGTGGGATCAATCCTCTCTAGTATTGCTTCCTCAACTATAGCTGCATAACTCTGATTCTATGTCTTAGTGTTAAAGGGCCAGCTGTTTTTGAGTTCTCCCTTTCTAAGCATTTTGCTCTGCTCCCTGATGCATCATTGTGAACAGCCTAGAGGAGAGTACCTTTCCTCACAGCTTTACTGTTTTGAGGAAAACTGGGGTTTTACCCTGTCACTCAAGGTAAATTCTAGTGAAAATTCAGATGTCACAGTTTTAACATAAACTAGTGGTCTGGAGGCATCCTTAGATCTGCCTCAGCCCTAGGGTTACAGACTGGATTAGCCAAAGAGTTTATCTGTGGTGTAACACAGTAGTTAAAGATTTTGACATGGGATATGAAGAAGACAGACACTCATCAGAGCTCTTTTTTGAGTCTCTCTATTTTCCTATGGTGTCTCTTGGTGCTTTCCACCTGGTGGGCTGGGTTAAGGCGCTTGCACACTCAAAGGAAACAAAGTTCAATCTGTCTGCTACATAAAGATGTGCTCTTGTGCAAGACAATTCTAAGCTTCTCTCAGCAGTCAACATATAACATTTCCCATTATTTTCTGACACTATTTTTAGGTGGGATATAGGGTGGGCTGAAATTGGTTGTAAAATTAAGTGGAAACTTCCTTTCTTTTGTTGCTTCTTTCATTAAAACTTGCAATTTTGAAGGAAAAAATTCTGAGAACAGTGAAAAATCTGTGTAGCCTACAACACAAATCAAGTAGAGACTGGTAAGAAAGAGCCAATACAGAAGATACCTGCTCATCTGAAATCTGTGAATCTGCTTTAGGCAAATGAACTGAAATATCTAGCATAGAAAACTCCACCTTCAAGGTTCTGGTTGAGAAAATACAGACTTGTTTGTACAGAGTGAAGTATAATGCCTGACTATGACTGTGACCAGGCAAAAGACTTAAATTCATGAAGTCATATTATTCCTGAGCTGTTCCTCACTAGGTAAATCCACAGTGTCACGTTCAGAGCGGATGTGATGCTTTGATGGCTTTCAGCATGTCAAAAATTAGGTTAATATCTGCTTGTTCTTCGGTGTGTATGACGGGGCACTGAATACATTGTAGTACTCTGAACTATCCAATTTAATGGGATTTCCATAATTTTTTTTAATGTAGACTTCAGAAGTACAGTGTTTAGCTACTACATCAAATGTTACCCAAAGTTAAGGGCCCAAGGCTGAGCAACCAGATCATTCGTGGATGCTCTAGCATCACTCAGGGACAATATAGCTCCAAGAGCAGTAACACAAAGACACAAGTGGTACTGAAATGAGGTGTGAAAGAACTGGAAAATAATGTATAACCCCATTGTGCAAATTCAGACCATTTGCCTCTGATCCTCCATGAGAAATTTTTCTTCTAGGTCTGTGTGTGATGCCTAGTGATGATGAGACATAGCATGACAGGAGAACTAGAAGCTGCGAGTAGAGGGGATGCATAACCACTTGTGCCTCTCTTGGCCAGGCTGACTCCTCTAAGTTACTGATGGTGCTGTGAGTAATTTTTCCAGCTTTGTTCCTTCTATCTCTGCATGGAGATAAGGCTGTTTCACCCAGTGCAGATTGGTAACATGCACAGGCCAAGTTTGTCAACAGGGCGGGGGAAAGTGACATACTTGCTAATCAAACAAAATTGATTAAAATGTCTGAATAGCTACCAAAACTTTCTGAACAGGTTCAGCCATTTGTTGTCATGGAAGCTTTTATTGACTGGCCTTATTGCAACATCCTGGTGAGTTTTAACTCTTTTTGGGTGAGCTGAGATTTCAAGGATGCATTTCATTCCATTTGCAAACATTCCAGTGCAAGAACATATACATGGTAGTTACCCTTTTGATTGCTCATTTTGGAATTTCATGGCTTGCTTTGTGTTAATGAGAGCTTTCTAATCTCATGTAAGCAATCTTATTTATGGACAACCTGTGCTCCATGGATCTTCATCTTTCCTCAATGAATATAAGCAATGACGGGAATTGGACTAAATGATGTGCTACACCACTTTCTTCTGCTTGTTAATAATGGTCTATCAATCATTGATAAACAAAAGCTTGAGAGAGCTGGCTACCTTAATGTGCATGTGAAGTTTGCCAGCTCTTTATTACCTGTGTTATGTACATCATAGCAATTTGTTCAGTTATTCAACTGGAGAGAGTTTTATAGCAAGCATCAGGGTAGAAATATTAGAGCCCAGGGTGTGTAGGAGCAGGATACAGTTAAATGTTATGCCAGTATACAAGTCATTAATTTGAGGTTACTTTAAACAAAAAAGTCTGAAAATACGCTTTATTTATATGAGAGAGTTTGGGGGTTTGTTTGTGAGGGAGAAGGGTGTTTTATTGAAAAGTCAGAATTTGTAAACAAACATTCAAGATGCCTTTGGGGAGGCCAGTAAAATCTGTTCTCTAGTTAAGCTATAAGTTGGGAGATGTTTTTGAATATAAGGTTTTAATCATTAAGAACTGCTAAGTATGTCATGAATAATACCTGCTGTGGCTTTTCCTGGATCTTTTCCCTGATTCAATCCAAGCAGTTGCTTCAAAACGTAGTAAATGACAAAAGCAGAGGTTGGAGATGACTGTTTTATATATTGCAATGTGGCTGATGTTGTCTTGAGCTGGAGTGAGCTAAAGTTTATAGCAGAAGAAGAGAGGCAGGATGGAAAGTGGACTCATTTCTACTCTGCTGAAATAACAGCATAGCTAGAGGAAATAGTTTTTTCTCAAAGAAGGATCAGAGGAAGAGACAAAGGAAGCTATCAGGATGTTATCACTGGAGATGAGAGTCTGAGACAGAAGATGGGAGTAGGAGTATGAATAGCCTTAGTGGAGATAACTGCTGAGGTAATATGTCCTCTGTTTCTTTTTTTATTGACTGGTCTTCCTTCTCATGGAAAGGTCTCCCAGAGGGGTAAGACGATGCTGAAAGTAGCATCGCTAAAGAAGGCAACAAAGAGGAACCTAAGCAGGGAGTGAGTGGGTTCACTTGATTCACTGTCAGTGGCATGATAGGACTCTGGAATGGAGTGTGTTTCCCTTCTGCTTGGCTCAGAATATCATGAGTAGTCTGACGCATTTGTCTCTCTCATCAAACTGGGTTGATTAAATTAGTCCTCCTTGAATGGAGGGCTGAACTACCAAAGACTTGAAGATAAAGCCCATAGCTCTAGGTCTTACCTGGGTTTTCTGGCAGTTCTTGATGCTCAGCATTTACCTGAGGATGGAGCAGTAAGATCTGTAGCTGAAATAAAAGAAAGGTGCAAGCCCTGTCCCAGTGATGGAATGTTTCCTTTCTTGCCTATCCTTGCTTGGCTGAGGGCACACTAAGTAACACCACTAAGTCTCTCTTTACTGTGGCCTTATACTCCAAGTGTCAGTCCAAATTGAACAGTAGAGGATGTGTGAAGCTTTTATTGGGTTGAGATCTGACATCTCTATTTTGATTTATCACTTGAGGTTTCTGAATTTTCCTTCACTTCTAGGAATATTTGGAGTTTCTTAATCCTGGAAGTTTAAGAAATTCATGCAAATATGGGCTGTGTTGGTACTAAGAGGGAAGAAGTGGAAGCAATAATCTAGCTTCCCATAAACCAGAGACAATTCTTCAAATTACAGAACCTCTGGATTTTGGGGATATTTTTGCTATGAGTCCCAAATTGTTGACCACCTCTGCTAGGCTGTGTATGTCTTGAAGATTAAATGAAATCTAAACTAACCATTTATGTTTAGTTATTATCTATTTTTGATGCTCAATTTAAACAGCTAAAGTTGTGATCTAAACATTAAATTTAAACCTTGACATGAATTGGATCATGTATGTCTGCATGATTGCTTTTATATTAAATACTTTACATGAATGCTGTTACTTATCTTGAAAGCAGGTTGACATGCATATTAATGAGGCCAGATGTTAACTTCGTGCTGTTTCTTTCCAATGGGGAAAGTCTTTATATTAACTTAGTGGGTTTTTTACAAGTATTTCTTGTAATAAATATGATGACACATGGCATGTTGTAATGTTCCAAGATCACACCTCTTTCATTTTATTCTTTCCCTTCTGAGTCTCTTGCTCATTTGTAAATAAATCACTCATAGCAGATACAGCCCAACGTAAGCTGAATAGAATAATATTGAGGAACCTACCAACATATCAAATAAACCCAAATAAATCACTGAGAGTTGAATCCCAAAGTAGTCACTGCTGTCTAGCCCAAAAGCCAATCTTGATGTATTCCTGGCTCTCCTTGACCACCCAGCTACTTAGCTGTTCAGTCACTGATGAGACTTTCCTTATTTTCCCTGCTGCCAGAATATTCTACCTGCTCATGTGGAATTGAAAAATGTTGCATTCAGGTTGGTGAGCTTCCAGAATGACTAGCTGTTATTTGTGACCTTTTATTTGAAAGATAGAGCTGTCAATGTTAGGCATGTTCCTGGACTTGTTGGAGCAGGCTGGGTGATACACAGAGCTAGTCCTAGGCATGCAAAGACACAATCAGGTTGTAGAACTGCAATTCTTCTGTAACTCTTGCAGTGTTGACTTCATCCCTTGTTTGCACATGAGGTCTCTGGAGGCTTCTAAAGCTTCATTTCCTCAGCTGGGAAGCAGAATTCATGTGTTTTGAATGAATTCTACAGCATTATGCTTTGTACAGCTCTAGCTTATCATGGTGAGTTTTTAGTTAGCAAAGGGAACAAGGAGTGAGTGTGTTTCATGCCACTTAGGTCTTGCCTAAAAAGAGCCCCTTGAATATGGAGGGATATGGGTAACAGGAGAAATCCTTCGAAATCAGAGCCACATGAAGTAAAGTTGGCTTCTGAGGAGCCTAGAAAGAAGGCCTGTATTTCATAAATAGACCCTGTAAGAGTTCAATCTCAATTGCTTTGATTTTGGGTTCTACTAGAACTGTATGGTTTTATTCTGCTTGTAACACCTGATTATTCACAGATTTCACAGTATGTGTCACAAGAATGTAATTTATCTGTAAGAGTTTGATTCTTCATGATGGTGGATTTCATGCCCATAATCTGGAGAAAGGCTTTGGTTCTGGTTCTGCAGGGGTTGTAGGTATATACTGAATGTTAAGTATATGAAGTTCAAGTTGAATAAGAAACAAAATACTTCACATCTTGAAGGTTATTCCCAAGCAAACTAATGGCTCATAATGGGCATATTAATCCCTGCATATGTAAAGTATTTGGATTGCCCCTCTAGAATATATGCCTTAGTACATTCATATCTAACAGAGGCTCAATTATAGGTTTTAAAGGATCAGTACAAGAAGTACAGAAATAAATATATCTTTTAAAAGAAAAAATATTAATGGTATTCCACTTCGTTCAATTTACTGCATACTGCCAAAGGACACTGTGTATTTATAGCAAGTTATGTACTCAGGTTATGGGAATAAATTTTTAATTTGAAATTATGAGCTCAATGAGCACTTTATTTCCAGTGTTAGTACAGGTACTAATGGCTTCATTTACATTAGGTTAAATCACTACATTAAACTCTTGCTCAAGCAACTCTTTTCATGGGGACTCACTAGTTGTTGTTCTTGTTTAAGGCAACAGAACCAGAACTTACAATGTATGGGAGTTGCCATTAAAATGTTAGACTCCCTTAAAGTGTTGGGATGTCAGCTCTCCCTAGGAGGCAGGGCTTTTCACTGTGGAATGGGGTAAATCTATGTAAATGTTTTGATAGAGAAGAGGCTGTTGTTAAGGTGGTCAAAGAAAGAGTGGAGAGTAGAAGGGCTTTGTGGAAATACTTGATTTTTCAATGGTGGGGGGAAGTGCTTGTCTATTTTTGTCAATGTTTTGAAAAATGTCATCAGCTCTCAAGGACTGTCAGCAGGTTTGTGAAGCTGGCACATTGGAGGGTGATAGAAAGGGAGCATTTGGCCTGTTCTTCTCACCTAGAAACCCTGCTCCTCTCGCCAACCCCTGACAGCTGAGACTTCACGTCTTCACAAGGCTGTGAGAGGGGAGGAACAGAACCAGACCTGGAGGGGCCTGCCGGGGTCTGCCCTGGCGTGGGCGCAGTGTGGGGCTGCCTGGGGGGTGGGGAGTGAGCAGGGCGACTGGTGGTCACGGTGGCTGCTCCACTGCACAGGTCCTGCTGGAGCAGCAGCCCTTCCAGCCCCGCAGCAGCGAGGGTGCCCTGAAGAGACGTCCAGAGCCCATGGTCTGCACTGCAGCACATGTGGTGTTTCCAGGATGAACGCATTTCTGCTGGACAGAGATCTTCTGCAGGCACAGAGGCCTGACAGACTTAGTGAAGTGCAAGAGCAGAGTAATTAGACCATATGTATATATATTATATATGTGCCTGTGGTGCAGGCATAGGGAGTCTGAGCTATGAACGTTCAGATGTGTGGTCACCCTCAAGGGCAAGTTGAGGCTTCCCTGAAGATTGGACTTCAGTGCTTTCTGCACAGCTTGGCACATGCCTTGGTGTCCCTGGTAGAAAGGTGGGGGTGTGTGGCAGCTGAGCTGGAGATCTTTCTGTAGCTGAAATCCAGACATAAACGACAGCTATTCCTGTTGAAAAGCTGGAATGTGCGATATCCTGGACAAGAGTGTGTGGAAGGAGCATGTTACAAATTCAAATGTCTGTTTTTCTTGATTTAAGATGAAGCTCCATATCATGACTGGGATTTCCTCTGAGTCCAGGCTTTCAAGAAGGTCTTTGTGAAACCAGAGGGAGTCCAACAAAACCTGCAAGAGCAGATTTCTTTTGTTCTGAAGTTATTAGACTAACAAAACACTGCAGGATAGCTCAAGGACCCAAGGGACAGAGGAGAAAGTAAGCAAAAAAGTGGTTTTAAGCTGTGGCCAAGGCAAAAGAAGCATGATAAATGAGGTGAAAGTACAGTTGTGTTGCCTTGGCTGCTGCAAACTGAAAGATTAGCAGATCAATGTATCCCAGCTGGGGAGGATGAGGAACAAATAGACTTCTGAATGGGCTTGGGATGTTTGGAAGCCAACTGTATTTGGTATAACAGTCCTCAATTAAAGCTGTAAAATCTTTACAAATACAAGAGAGAAACTCTTGCTAAGTGAGATTGAACTTTCAGAAAGACTTGGGCGGGGGGAAAAGATTTTCTGTGAGTGCAGTACTGCCACTAGGGGACAGATTTTTTCACTACTTGTGTAGGAAGTACTCAAGGACGTGGCCACAGAGCTGATTGGGTCCATTATCCATGAAATTATTTTCTCCAGCCCAGGTCTGGCAGAGGTTGGGATGGTGCTGGGCCCTTTGCAAGCACCCAAATAGGATCCTAAGCACTGTCAGGCAGTGTGCGTTCTCAGGCCCCATGGATGGGAGCTCTCTGTTTGGGGCTTGTGATGTCAGAGAGAATCGAACCTTTACTACAGAAGTTATCTCTTCTGGGGGAAGTTCTTGGGTGCAATTGCTCATCAGCTGAGTACAGAAAAGACCCCGTGACTAGCTTTCAGACTGAAACCAGCTGTTCACCGGTAATCTTTTAGGGAGGTCTCCCAAATTTATGCCTGGCTCCTGATAGTGAGTGAAGTGTTCCTGACACTAATAGTAACCCATGCAGCTGGCCTCAGATTTGCGCCGAGGCTACTGTTGCATATGGTTCTCAAAAAAAACCTGTTAAACTAAAGCAGGACATCTCTGCCTTATTCCTTAGAAGCCTATCTTGTTCTGTGTGAGGTGTTACTTTGCTATAAATCCCAACCACTGAGATGTCTGTAGGTGACACTGGGTTTTGAGAGACAGCAGAGACTGATTAGACCTTTCTCCAGAAATAAGTCATTTGAAGATGGGGAGAGGACACACATAGCACACACTGAATGTGGGGAAAACAGTACCAGACCAAGGGACTAACTAGCCATGCAAGAATACACATCTAATCTAAAATGTTTTAGATATACTGTCAAGTTAATATTATTCCTGATTTTTACTGTTGCCCAGATTTTCCCACTGTGTAGCTTGGTTTCCCATGGTCAGTAACTTTTCCACTCCTTCAACATTTGGTGAAAATGCCTTCACCTTTATTCCACCTTGGCAGTGCTGGATTCTTCTGGGGGGTTACAAGTGCATGTAGTTCTCTGGTTATTGAGTTAATCACGTACTTGCTGTCACTCCACTGAACCCATCAGAAATGAAGTTACCCTTTAATTATGAAGAGAGATGTGCCTTTTCAATGCTTCATCGACCCTCACATTGCTGACATTGAGCCTTAAGGCTATTGGGAATGTCTTATTCAGAACGCCTTGGGGAAGGATTCTGGTTATTTTTATAAATACCCTTCATTTCTCCTACTTTTGAAAGACTTTGTTTTCACAAAATATCCCTTCTCTGTAAAAAACTGCAAAGTGGCCAGCCAACAAAATTTGCTGCGTCCACAGTTTCTGAGAAGTGGCTGGAAGTGTGGTTAGTACATGAGTGCCCAGGGGAGTGTCACAGGGGGTGAGGCTGGTGTGGTAATTGCTGACCATGGGTAAGACTGAGGGTGATTGCTTGAAGGGATAGTAACAGGAGATTGCTGCTTACAGCCATCCAAATTTGCTCTCCTTTGCATCTTGGTAATGAGCAATTAGGACTTGCAGAGCAGCTTTATTTGTTTGCCCTGGTTTGTTCAGTTTGCCAGGGTTAGCCCCATCTCCTGCCTTCTTATGGGGTCTTGAAGTTTTCAGGTAGTTGCTGTGAGAGTTTTGCTGCCTTGGAGGGTTTGGAGGAGCCTGTTAAATCACAGAACGACTGCAGAAGAGCTGGAAGCAATGCAGGGAGGCAATCATGAGATGTAGGACAAGGAGACTAACTTTGTGGTATCAGTGCTCACTGGAGGGTATAGCTGAACTTCCAGCTATGGCCAAGGGTTTGGGATGACAAGGCCCTGCAAAACAGGCTTGTGGTCCTGATTCTGGATCAGGATGGAGAGTCCCTTGTTTGTCCTGCAGCATCTCCATGTATAATGATGGAAGTGAGGCCATTTAAAAAGGCTGGGATTTATACGTGGGTATTTTGCTTTAAATCAGGTTAAATTTAACTGCAGGGAGTCTTCAAGCTGCGAAGTTCTGGTTATAATTAAACCCTGTTTTTCAAGTCTGGTGTTTACCGAGTAAAATATCTTGGATGGTTCTTTCATGCCATATGAATACTGGAACCTCTGAGCTATGAAGTAACTATACACTCTACTTCTAAGAGGTGTGTAAATATTTCATAAACAGAACAGCTACAATGGGAGATTGCATATAATCAGGCATAAAGTGCCCAGTTTTTGTTTAAAAATAATTTTCAGACTTCACAATAATTTCCAGTGTTGGTTACAAAGTGAATCAATTCCAGCAGAGCTGAGTTGGTGAAGAGAGATCTTGGTGCTTTGAAAGCTATCCTGGCAAACAGATTTGAAACCCTCTTCAGAGCTGAGTAGAAAAAGGGTGTCTTCAGATTTTTGTTTTCTTTCTAGATTTTTCTCTCTAGCTAAATTAGGTGATATGATATCTTTCTGGTTTTGTGATAGTATACAGCTGGCAACTTCTACTTTTGCTGTTATTTCAAATACTTTAAAGTGAAACAAAATCATTTGGTGTTGGAATTAGTAGACTAAGCCAAAACAAATTGTTACCATTTATTGAAGGTATATACACAAACACATTTATAAACATGTAAAAATATATACCATTTTTAAAAACATATTTTGCTTCGGGTGTACCCAAAGTAATTTTTCTCTCCCCGGCAGAACGACTGATCTAAAAAGATCAATTATTCACACTTCTCTATTGGTGAGGGACATTTGCCTTTGTCAGATCCTCAGTTTTGTAATGAAATCATAGAAATCATAGCATACTGTAATAGCTTCTCTTTGGCAATTCTCCTTTAGGGCTCTTTATCCGGTGTCTTAGAAACCTGACTTTTTAAAGGTAAGGATCCTGTGTTGCCAACTTCAACCTGGACTAAAACTTCACCACATAGCTGCTCAGCAAAAACTTGGATTTCAGAAAGTACCTTTAGGCAGCTGCCTTGCATCCCCTTTAGGCATGTTTGTTTTTTATTCTAACTTAAATGAGAAAGAGTAGGGGGGAAATGTCATAATTTCTTCTTCACTTCTGTTTTAGTAACCTTTTCATCAAACATGAGGAGCTGCATGTCTTAGTGCTTCAAATAGTGTGATCCTTAGGCAATGATAAGTAGAAAAATGTGTTTCTTACCTTGAAAATCTTATCACCTTGCTTTCAGATTCTTCACTTGTATCTGTCTGTCTGTGTATCCTTTGTGACTGGGCATGTACTATAACATTATTTATGTAAAGTACAGGAAAGAGCTGCATGGTAAGAGTTCAAAGACAGATTGTAATTCAGTAGAGATCAGGCACTTCTTTGCAGCTGGTTTGAAAGAATGAAAATTAAATGAAAACAATCATCACTTCCTCCCCTCAATTATTTTGAAAAATAGAATAACATTTATGTTTTGGGGATTGACTTTTTCTTTGAAAATCTTAAACAGACATGGCTATTAGAAAGCATTATTGAAATGTGTGGCTTCCAGTTAATTTGCTGTAAAGAGGACACAGTCCTGGGTGTGTTGTGGCCTTGGTGGGGAAAAGCAGGTTAAGAGCTCCTGGGATAGCAGAGACCTCCTCAGGCCCTAAGTGATGGAACAGCCTTTACTCACATGCGAATGGCTGGAGAATCAGTCAGACTTGAGCAGCCTGAATGGAAAAACTATTTGTTTTGCTTTTCCAATCTGCCCTCTGAGGACAGATTGTATCTGAGTACAGGCTTGTATCTGAGTACAGGCTCAGTAGGTACAGACATCTTGGGGCACCCAGGAGTGGTGGGGCTGTGAGGATGAGGGGCACTGTGGTGGGAACGAGGAGGATGGAGTAAGAAGACTGCTGGACTGTGAGGAGAGCAGGATCCTGCATCTCCCTGGTGTTGTGTGGTGGGTGGAGGGGAGAGGGAAAGAGATGCAGTGTCATAGTCTTTTTGTTGTTGTTTTTTTTTTTTTTTTTTTTTTTTTTTTTTTTTTTTTTTTTTTTTAATCTCTGCCAATGGGACACTGATGGGGCCGATTTCAGTGGGGGCAATTTCTTTCTCCAAAACAAGGGAAGGATTTCCCCTTAGCGTGCAGGCACTGCGCAGGAATTCATAGTATATGGCAATGCCTCGGTACTGTGCATCCTGCAATTTGAGTATCTTCTGATGCAGCTTTAACGCAGTACAGAGAAGGGTGACAACTGGATACATTCTGCACCTGGATTGTCATCACTCCTTGACCCAAAACTAAGGACTTTTGCCTATGAATATCAGAGCAATACTGAAATAAGAAATCATTTTGCATTGAGAACTGCCTCCTGCTTCTGTCTCTGCATTCTTGTCCCAAATGAAGAGTTGTCCAACCAGTGTATGATGGTATCACAAAATACTGAACTGGGGATGCAGTCCCAGCCCTGCACCAGGTACTGTAAGCAGCACAGCAAAATGATTAATGAGACCTGGCCCGAGCTCAGTCAAAGCCAGATCTGTTGGGCTGCATAGTTCCTCTTTTTTGGAATATTCTGCTCAGCAGCATGTTGCTGTACAGACTCATCAGCAAATGAGTAGCAGATGGAGCAGTGACACATTTTATCTTGCAGCAGCAGGGACATTGTATGTGCTAGGAGAATTCAGAGAAGTTAGTTTCGTGCAAGTTTGTGATGAAAGGAATGCTGCCGATCGTTTTTCTTTCTCTCCAGAATTGCAGATGGACAAACAGAAAATAAAGTGGTTGTCTCAAGCAAGGCAGTAACAAAGAATAAAATGTTCAAGAAGTTAAAATTAAAATCCCTGCTATGGCAAAGACATACAACTCTGCCTCCGGCACCCAACTGTTACAACATGGCTTAGTTTTTTGTTTCAGATAGAATCCTTTCAATCAGGGCTTTACAAATTGGTAGGTAGAGCTACTGTTCTTTAAAAGTCAGATGCTGCCTGTCATCAAGAGCAGTTAATCCATACCCTGGGCTTTGTATAAATTGAGTCCCTCCACCCCTCATGATATATAACAGATGAAACATTGTAAAGGAAAATCTGAAAATGAAACTTAGCTGAGACTGTTTCAGGATTGTTTGGTTCCTGGGCTCTGCCCACATATGCCTTTTTCTCCTCTAAGCTCCATGTACCATAATGTTTACTGGAATACTTAGACTGGAAATTGCTGATTGTGAAGTTGAAGCCTGAGGCTGGATCCTGAAGCTAACTAGACTGCGAGGAAGAGTAAAACAGACGTTAGAAAGCAAGGGCTGTGTTCATCCAGACAACATCTAACTCTTGAAGATGCAGTCATTGTGTCTGAGATGCAGGTTGAGTTGAACTTGTGATAGGCCCTGGAGTAAGATATCTTTTTTTCACTATTAACTGACATGTGGAGGGATGTTTTCTGCCTGTTTTCTGTGAGTAGTGCTTCCCTCTCATTTTCACCCTCATATTCACGCTGCATCCAGGGATTTGGCAAGTATTTTTCCCCAAAGACTATATTGATCTATACAGAGAAAGCACATGCAGTTGGCAGCATGCCATGTGCCTTGCTGTTTACCAGGTACAAGGCACATCCATAGATGCCAATTTGCCATGGCAGTGCTGTGCAGTTTTAGTGTATTTGGGCCAATGCACCCAAAAAACATAGCCCTCACAGAGACTGATTACTCTCAAGACAGAGCTTGTTCAGATGAAGAAGGGGCAAGGTACTGGTAGCAGCAGGAAAGGAGTCACAATAACCAAACTGTCCCTTTCAATTCCTTTATCCCAGTCTGTGCAGTGTCTTCTACAGTAATTAATATCCTATTTCACTGTATGACATAAGTCATAATTCAGTAGTCTGTTTTCCTTGTTTGCCCTATTCCGTGACATCCTTGATGCTCAAAGGGCTGTGATTTATAACAATAGACACATTGGGAACCATGTGCTGGTCTGCAAGTTGTGTCGTGCTGTGCAGAGAGGGAGATGCTGGCAGCTAGATCAAGCCTAACACTTCCTCACTGCAAAGGTGTGACTGCACTGCATCACCAGACTCTCTGAATTCTGCAGTGTGAAACATGGTGAAACCAGGAGAGGACAGAAGGTAGCATGAGTGGGACATGCATGCCAGCTCAGACTTCCCAGACAGTAAGCACGCCATGGAGGGAAAGGGCTTCCCTCTCTCCAGCCCAGAGTCACAAGTACTGGCCAAACCAAGTTCCCAGTCCTATTTGGGACAGAGGACCTTTAACAATCTATTGATGATCTTTCTGCTGATTGTGGTCTAGCAAGAAATAGTTGGTTTTTTTCATGGTTGAATACTTTGACTACCTTGCTCTGTTCTTTAATGATGTGCCTACCAGACACATAGGAATGAGCTTAGTGACCATGAAACCCAATAGTCCTGCTACAGCTAGGCAGAGTTGAAAGAGATGTTTTGCAAAGAAGGCCAGTTCGTAGCAGCAAATTACAGTCTGGCCTATGTGTTAGTCATGGAGTTTTGAGTACTTTTGGAATTCAATTGGTTGTTATATAAAAGTTGGTGGAAGGGAAGAGACATCTCTTTTTATCCATGTGAACAACGTTTAGCTGCGCTCTAAGATGAACTTGCTACTCCTAAGCCCACATCCACTACTAACTTGTATTGTGGGCAGAGCTGCTGAGATTTCAGGGTTGCATTAGTGTGGTGTGACTGTTCTGAGTGCATACCAATGACATCTTCATGCTGTTCCATCGTGTGTGCTTTCTTCTCCCTTGTTTTTTGAGGTGAGTGTACATATTGGATACAGATCTGCACTTGTGCACTAGCAAGTGATCAATATGATGTTCAGACATGGGAAAATGGGAAATGGTTACCTGTCAGGGTCTTTATCTTGAGGTGTATGAAGGACATTGTTTGAGAGGTCTAGTTCAAGAACATGTGTTTTTGTGTAGATGTTCTGTCCCTTAAAGAACAAAAGAAGCATTTATTCAAGCTTAGTGTGAGTTTTCTGAATTTCAGCTGAAGAGAATAACAGAGCTAATCTGATTTCCTTTTTGGTAACACACAACAAGGATACTCCAGTGACAAGCAGATAAGTTCAGATATTTTCTTGTCTTCTCTCTTTTTCTGGTAGATCAGAGGCCATCTAATGACAGTCATAATGAGTATCCCAGAGTGAGGGTTTAGTGTTTTGTCAATTGAAAACAATCAGACTTTTTACTGCAGGAGGGAAAGGGAGGCAGAATGGAGGAAAAAAAGGCAATCTGACAACAGTCAGCAATTTTGCAATGCTCAGATGGTCTACTGAAATACTGGCCTTGTCACACCTGATTGGGTTGGGCAGAGCTATAATAAGGGGACTTGCTTTCCCCTTGAAATATTTAGGAGTTTTTTTGTTTGTGAGAGAATAATGAGGCAGTTGTTAGCACATAGAACTATTACACCAGAGGAAGGAAGGTATGGGGCAAAAGCTTTAAATTGTTTGTCAATGACCTTGTATATTCTGAGAAGTAATTCCTGAGGTTTCATTTTGAGACACATTCAGTGTGGTTAGGAAAAGTCTCACTGTGCACTTCCATCACCAGCAAGTTGTTTCTGGGACTGGGTGATCAATGCAGACAGCCTCACAGAGCATGAGAGTGGAAGGAAAAGAGGGTGCTAGAGACACGTGTTGTTCTTGTGTATTTGGGCCCTCAAGAGCTCCATCACGCTTTGTTGCTTACAAAGTGGTACCCGTGCTCCTCACACCCTGCCTTGAGGGCTCTCCTCACTGAGTGGTATTTCAGACTTGAGAGCTGGGCCAGCTGATCTCAGTAGTGACAGGTCACCACCCAAACAGGCAGGGCAGGATGAGGGATTTCTATGTGGAGGTGAGCTGTCAAAGAGAGAGAAAGGACTCTGCTCTTCAGGGGGAGTGGCAGCTTCTGCATGGTATGAAGAGAGATGTGTGTGCCTCCTGGGAAGGGTGGGGAGACTAAGGCTGGTGTCTGTCACAAAGGACCAGAGGTTGGGAGAAGGTGGTGTTGCTAAAAGATAAAGATAAGTGGACTTCAAGCAGCACTGGCCTGAAATGTTTGATTGACTGAAAAAGCAGCAGATCTAAAGCAGCATGAAATCCTCCTTGTATGGTGACCTGGGTGTGGAGGGGAGGAACACAGGCTACATCAGACTGAGGCAGCCTGAAGTCAGGCTGTGAGCTGTCAGCAGGGCACGGACCTGCAGCTGCAGGCACCAAGGTGTGCCGAGGATTTTCATAAGTGCTTTGCCATGGACTTCCTGTCTATTTTCAAGGTAGAGAGTGAAAATATCAAACAGGAGGGTGCTTTGCCTGGTCAACAGTATAGCCAAGATGACAGCCTTGTCCTCCATAGTCCCAGCCCTGTGCACTTCCCCACTGGCAGCACTGCTAATTAGTGGTCAGTGCAGTTCAAAGTGCAGGGATCCTCTTGTGCTATCCAGCGTGTGGAATGTGAGGCTGCAAACAACAAAGCACAGTCTCTGAGCAGATGAGGGCAGGCTCCTGCTGCTGCCGGGAAATCTCCAGCGTTAACACAGAACGCACCACTGGTCTCATCTTTTGTGAGTTACAGCCTGGAAGTCAAACCACTGGAAACCCTCCTCTGATCACAGTGTCATAAGTGCAACTCTTTAGTTAGGCAAAACTCTCACCAAAAGGCTTCCTTTCCTTGCTTAGTGTAGCCTGTGAGTGATTTGCAAAAAATTGAAGAGGTTCCTTTCTACTGTTAGTGAGTTCCTCTCCTGTGCTGTGGTGACTAAAATGCTCTGCAAAACTGACTCCAAACATTGTCATTAGTGTTTCTGGCATAGTTGTGAGGAATGAAGGATGAGCTTTAGCTGAACATTAATCTCAGATTAGTCTGGTTTAGTAAAAAAAAAAGAGGCAATTGCATAATTTCTGAAAGCCAAAGGGAGACAGGAACCTATTCATTTAGATGTAAATCACTTTAAAGTGCTTGCTCTGAGTTGGAATTTAGTTGATGTTAAATTTGTCAGCTTGAAAATGCAGGGAGGGTGGAGAGAGGGGAGGAGGGAGGGTGGAGAGAGGGGAGGAGGGAGAGGGAGAGATTGCAGGACTGCTTTCAGAACCCTCTGATAATCCTACATATTTAGAACAAAGTGAAATCTTACTTTGTGGTAGTACTACAGACTTCTCTAAAAGAAGAGGAAGGAATATTTGCCTTCCAGTGCTTGCTTTGAACTTCAGAGCTTATTAGAGCCCTGAATCAATATTCATTGCAATTTCATTACCGGTTGAGTGAATTTGGATTTTTCATTTTTTCATTCAAAGTGATTATTTCCCTCCCTCTAGCAGTCAGAGAGATTCTTAAATACCCTTTTGCTCCAGACTGATCAAAAAATTAGTGGAGGTTTGTGAAGTCTGGATGTGCTACACAGCTCCAGATTCATTAATCTTGGGTTTCTGACAGATGTTAACCAAAAGTATGTTAAATCTTCCCTTTAGTGATCAACACATAAAAGTGTTAGGAATGAGGAGGAATAACATAAAATACATTAGGTGCTGTGAATATCTAACAGATAAAATAACTAGAAAACAAAATATAAAACTGCAGCGTGACAAGATTGATTATAATGTTTGAGAAGTATTTAGCAATTTAACTTTCTTAATGATTATAAGTGTTCCAAATATTTCTAACAGATAGTCACAGAGAATATGAAATTTAGCATTTTACTTCCAAGTCTGGAATTGATTTGTGCAAAATTCCTCTGGTAAAAAATAGATTTCTTTAATACTCCAGGCACAGATGCTGCCAATTCTTTAGAAATTTCCACAGTTAACAAGAAAAATTGTATGTATTATGAGCCAAGTCTAATAGATCATAGAATTAGTCACTTAAACCCGCAGGAAACACATTTATTATGTTATAATCTGTACTCTTAGGCACTCATAGGGAATTTGCTGTTAAAGCATAAGTCATTGTCACTGATGATTTCCAAAAAGCAATGCGTGCTGACTGTGATCTCTCAATCTTCACTGCACAGAGAGCCCGCAAAACATAATTTCTAGATATACATGGATTCATAGTGAAGGCTCTTGGGAGTAGTCTTTGTGGTCAGCCTGTGACTCAGGCACCAAAGTGCTCAATTTTGGGTGAATTTCTCAGCCTGCAGAAAGGCTTGGCCATAAGCTAGCATGTGGGACCAGGCTCACAACCTATCTAGGGGGGAAATGTGCCATGGAGCCAGCTGTGGCTGCAGTTAATAGCAGGTTACTCCTACATGGTGGCCAACACAGATCTCCTGAAACTCTAACGTCCTCTGCTGTGGGCTGGATGTGTGACGTGATGCCTGGCACACCACAGCCCTCCTGGCATGTGCCTCCATCAACAGCCAAGGGCTGTTGCTCATTGTCACTTGATCAGTTTGACAGGGGATGCTGGAAGTTAGACATATTAAAGGTAGGCTTTTGGTCAAACATTCTGGGTTGGGGAAGACGGGCAGTTGTGAACCTTGCTAAATCCTAAAATACACCCCTCTAGAGCCAGGGACTCATGTTGGATCTGTTCATCAGCCCTACAGCAAGAGCACAGCACAGCCCCTCACACTGTGGGGGGGAGGGGGTGTTTTCTGCCTTATAAAGTCATTTCAGTATTGGAGAGCACCATTCTGGAGGGCTGGGGCCCCATTTCCATGAGATTTTTGGCTGTAAATAGCCAGTAATTTTTAACCTAGGTGTTAATGAAGTAATGTATGTCTTAATAAGCATATTTCTTTGGCAGCATATTGAGCTCTGATTTCTCTAGATTTCTGTGCATTAAGAAGCGATTTAAAGTTGAATACGAAAAAGGATTACCAGAGGAGGTAACTGAACAGCACTAGGCAGTAAGTGGTAGTATGAGCTAAGGACAAAATGCCTTCACCACTATGTCCTTTTGGACAGCCTTATTGGCAGGAGTTGGATCATATTTGACAGCTGTCAAAGACCGTGTAACAGGGAAAAGCCTTAAATTTCTGCTTGGGAACAAGCAGAAATCTTCAGGAGTGACAACATGGTAAATACCTTGCTGCTGGCCCATCCTGAATGATGGAGATTGGCACTTATGTAATGGCATTCAAACAACACCCTAAGTAATGTTGGAGTTCTGTCCCTTAGGTGTTTTATAGAATCATAGAATAGTGTAATTAGGAAAAGATCTTTAAGATGATCAAGTTGAACCCTCAACCCAGCACTGCAAAGCCCATTACTAAACCATGTCCCTGAGTGCCACATCTACACATCTTTTGAATCCCTGCAGGGATGGTGGCTCAACCACTGCCCTGGGCAGCCTGTTCCAGTGCTTGACAACCCTTTCAGTGAAGGAATTTTTTCTGATATCCAGTCTAAACCTCCCCTGGCACAACTTGATGCCATTTCCTCTTGTCCTGTTGCTTCGTACTTGAAAGGAGAGACCAACACACACCTGGCTACAACCTTCTTTCAGGGAGCTGTAGAGAGTGGTAAGGTCCCCATCACCATCCCCAGCCTCCTCTTCTCCAGGCTAAACATCCCCAGCTCCCTCTGTCACTTCTCATCAGAACTGTGCTCCAGACCCTCCATTACCCTTCTCTGAACACACTGCAGCCCCTCAATGTCTTTCTTGTTGTGAGGGGCCCAACACTGAACACAGGATCCTCTTCCATCCCTTTATGTGGAGACGTGTCACATTTGCTAACCTCTAGTCAGCTGGCATCATCCTGGTTAGCCAGGAATGCTGGTAAGTGATGGAAAAGTGGCTGGAGGAGCTCAGCTGCCAGCTCCCTCAGTACCCTTGGGTGGATTCCATGTAAAGTCATTCTTCTGATGGCAGTTTGATTTCATTCTTGTTTATTTTAATACACTGTGAATTCAATTCTCAATTGCACTAAAGTATTTTCCCCTTCTTTGACAGCATGTCAGAGGCTACAAAGTATGTTCATATTAAGCGCTCTTAGTACTGTCAGAATGACATGAAATGTCTTAGGTTGAGTGAGGAGAAGGTCTTTTCTTGGGGCAACTTGATGCTCAGAATTCCATGGAAGTAAAGTCTGCTGAAATAAATGTTTCTTTTCAACAGTGTCTGGAAAATAAATATCTACTGTGATCATCCAACTGTGGCTGTAATTCACATTTAATTCTTCTACAAGATCCGGGGAATTGGAGACAGAGACTGAAAAGACTATTAGGTTATCTGCAGTCTTTCATCTAGAATCTTTTCATTGACTAATAGCAAGATTAAAATCAGTCTGTTATTCCTCCTTTATACATATTTCCTGCAGTCTTATTAAATCTTTTAGATGATTTTGAACAGACAGGATAGAATTTTTTTTATAAAAAGGCTGATTCAGAGTTAAAAAGTATAACAATATGTAATGTTAAAAATAGATGCAGACCCCTATGTCAGCCTAGTTTTAGATTCAAATCTCTACTTCTACTCTTGCGTCTTTCAGAAGAAGCACTTGGTTTAGCCTGGTAGGAATGTAATATATTGACATCAGTGGCATGAGCATAACCGAGATGAATTTGATTCTGCTCCTCATGCCACTTCTTTCTTCAATCTATATTTCACTTGAGAAACTTGATTTGGTGTCAGGCAGCGTTGCATGTGGTAAAGGGTCCTGGCGTTTTATTGCTCCTGCCTAGATGATATTACTAATGTTTCAAGGAGTGCTGCAAAGCATGAAAGCAAGACATAAATCTCTAAAGGTAGCCTCGCTGCTGTAAAACTAGAAAATAAATGTGAATCATTTGCATTTCCTGCAATGATGTTAGAAAAGAACTTGACTGATCGACTGGTAATTCTGCTGATTGAAAATGGGAGACAGATTCATATTAGCTATATCTAACAGGCAAGTTATCCCCTTGTTCTTACAGCTGTGCGAAGTAACAAGGGGAAAATAGAAGGAAAAAATACATGCTGAGGTTTTTGGGGAAGTTTTTTGCTTGTTTTTTTTTTTTTTTTTTTTTTTTTTTTTTTTTTTAAGTTGACACTGGTCTATCAGTTGGAGCTGGCCAAAAGGCAGATTTTCCATGTTGTAGAACAAGTTTGTTTGTGTTTTTTTTTTTTTTTTAAGTTATATTTTGTGTCAGTCTGAATCAGACTGCTACCAAATATTTTGACACTTCCTATGAACTGGATATCCTGGCAAAATTTTGTAAATGCTGAAATATGCCATTGTAAATTTACTCCCCTTGGCCCATACTGCTTTTGGGCAAAATGCATTTCTCTCTCTCAGCATCACCACTGCTGACAGAAGCCGTGAAACAGGCAGGAGTGGCTGGAGGGCTGATGATTCGGGGCTTGTTCCATGCAATGTGTTGTGAGCTGTGGGCCCCGCAGGCTGCTGGGTGTCTGCCAGGCAGGTGTCAAGGCAGTGCCACTGCTGGCTGAGGCTGCCCCGCTCAGTTGTCTCCCCTGGTTCCTTTCCTCCCCTTCTTCAATTGCTTTGCTGCTCTTGCTGGTTGTCATCTTTCCTGTTTGTCATTCAGGACCCCTTTTGAGGCAAGGAATCCTGGTTTGCTGCGTGCACACTTGGTGTCACCTTGGCTTGCCATGGCCCTGACTAGACTGAAGCAACTTCCTTATGCCCCTGCACTTCATTGCAGCTTGGCTTCAATCACTTGAACTTCTCTTTGGATTGTCCAAAGTCAATCAAACCTCTTTTGAAAAATGCGACTTTACATTGATAGAGAGTATTTTGGGTAAAGTTTGTTTCTGCAGGAAGTTTCCACCTACGTCACTGTGTGCCATTTCTAGGACTTGTATTAAGTTAGTATTGCTTTCAAACCTACTCTACTTTGGGGTAAACTTTCTTTTCTGTAGACCTTGTTCCTTGAAATTCCATCCTGCCTCAGGTTCATCTTCTGTGCTTTGTATTATTTACTCAGACATTTCCATTGACATTTTAGGCTCTGTCAAGAATGAAGGGTTGTGGTACACACTGTTTGGTTTTCATTAATGTAGGTGCTGCCCTGACCTTGCTAGGTGATCTGCAGAGTCTGATTTCCATGGCATTATCATCTCTGCTTGTGCCCATCTGAAGTGTGCAGTCTGGCACATTGCAGCAGGAGCTAAAGGGAAGCTCAGGAACGGCAGCCCTACAATTGAAAATAAAATGTCTGAGCAGGCAGGTGCTGCACTTTACCTGACTGGTTCAAGGCAGGATATTCTTTACTTTTCTGAATGTGCTTGCAAAGTTAATTTGAAAAGAAAAACAAACCAAAATGAAACCCCAAACCAACAAAAACATCCAGAAAACCTCCTGAAGTGATGCTTGATTACTTGTGGCTCATGCAATGTTAATTACTTTGGCTGGTTGGTTCGGAATATAAAAATTATGATGTTCAATCTTTAATGAGAAACATTCCTGCCAATGTCCAAAAGCAGGGAAACTGTTCACAGGTTGGCAGATAACGGCAGGTTCACTTAAAGGCTCATAAATTACCAAAGGATTCCCATGCCAACTTCAAGTCATGCTCCCCATCCCCAACTGCCACCACACACCATCAACTACCTGACCTGCTGTGTATGCCAGAGGCATTAAAAAAAGTATTGAAAGGGAGTTATTAGGTATTATTTTGCACGTTATTTTGTTTTCCTTTTTCATTTTGTTATTTGTTAGACAATGCTGCCTGACACATTAATAATAGTCACTGCTAAAGGTTCGCTAATTGTCTCAATCCTCCTCTTCCCAAGAGGGAACATTGTAATCTTGACAAGGTGGATCAAAATTGCTGATGATCTAAGGTGTGAAATCAAGATATTTCATTTGCTATGACGCCTCATATTCTGGAAGAGATGATTTTGTGTGAATAGTACAAATTATATGAAATGGGGAATGAATATTTCCAAATAAAAAGGGGGATTTTTCCTATTTGTTTCAGTTTGCTAAAGTTGGTGTTATGCTACAATTGATATTGCATAAATTATCTTGTTGAAAGTAGTGTTTTCCAACAAAAAACCTCTTTCAGTAGTTTCAGCACTGAGTGTTTCTAGGAAGTTACATAGCTGCACAGAACGCTTTGAGTCACTATAAGACTGATTACTTCTGTTTCTTCTGAGCCAATGCCAGAGGCTGGTAGTGTGCAAGGTGTAAGAGCTAGTTGGCTGGAGCTTCATGTTGATAACCCTCCGGTGTACTTGAGAGGCCAGAAAAAGACTAGAAATGGCAAGATTTCCCTCTGCCCTGCCATGAGTGATGGACACTTGCCATAGGACATGGCAGTTTGCTGTATGGAGTTCTTGTAGCTCTGGCTAAGCAGGTGTTGCTTGATCTGCGCAGAAATTTGCAGCCATGTCCTTGGATGTGCTCCTGGCTATCACTTGTATTTTCATTCATTGAAGATGCTGCCGCCTTTGTTTTTTGGTCTGTACCGCAAATTAGTTTGGAAACTATAGCCAATAACAGTGTGTCCTATGTTAGTAAATCTTGGCTCAAGTCTGACCTGAAGCTCAGAGCAGCAGGCTGTGGAGCTAAGGATGCTTAGGAGCAGACGTATCTAACTTTGCATTTGCAACCAAGATAAGTCCAGCTGCTAAGAAAGGAGAACACTTAGGACTGCTGGACAAGGCTACCATTAAGTGATAAGATGCAAAGCGCAATAACAGCTATTGTGCTTGTGCTAGCTAATGATCTGTGCTCAAAATGGCACAGAGAAAAGAGGAAGCTATATGTATTCATCCAGGTTAAAACAATCCAGCTGATTGAATCTTGGATGTGACAGAAAATGGTGTAGGATAAACAGTTTCAAGTAGGGTGAAGTGGGAAGGTATAGGTGGAAAAAGCAGATGGGGTGAGACCTGAAGACAAGGCATATCTTTCCAGCTAGAACCATCACAAGAGGCAAATAGGTGATTCCCATGTGGGAGAGGTATGGATCAGTGACGCACTGGGCATTTTATATATGGAGGTGCTATTTCACACTATTCCATGCTAGATTTGACCTAAGCATTTTTTTATTATTATTAATACAATATTAGTAATTGGCAGGCTTGGCTTTATTTAAACTGTAGCACTCTTATAGACCATATATAGAGTGCTGATATGGATAGAAATGTTCCCCTGAAACAATACCTGTGCATGGTGTGGTTTGTTGTGTGTAAGGTTGGCAGTGCCCTCAGGGCATGTTGGGAGTCTGGATCATAGGGAGTCAAATATGGGCAGGTTTGAAATGAGTAAGAAGCAGGGAAGTGATTTGGCCTGGCAGGGGATGGACTGGACTGGGAGCAAGGAAACTCCCTTTGGCTTTTCATCAGTGCTGCGCTGGAACTTTGGCATTCATTACTCTTTGTATCTCTTTTCCTCTCTTGGTTTTGTCGGTTCACACGGCAAGTGAGTGTCTGTCTGTCGATGCACATCAAAGCCCTGACCTTCAGTGCTGTCACTGTATGATCCCACTGTTATAAATAATGCATAGAGTTTCTAACAGCCCTACCTGCTGCAGCTAGCAAAGAAAGGCACTTTTTTAAAGCTCAAAGCGTGCTAAGATACCTTCCCTTGTATAGGAAGCTTTCCAGAGGAAGATGCTGATGTGCTACTGGAGTAAGTTGCCCTTAAGTAATAAGATTGGATCCATATGAATAATTTCAGAACCATAATATGACAGTTTATCTGGATGTGCTGCTTGCAACTGGACCCCAGGGTCCTTATGTGTTGTTCAGTCATCAAATCTTCACAAAGAATGCCATATCAATTTCAGTAGCAAACCTGTATCATCATTGTCTAACCCCAGTGACTTGCCACAGAGAACTGTTGAAATGGGGCTGTCGGTTTGTTTAATGACTAAAATTAGGGCTAGTAGGAGTGTGAGCCTGTGTATGCACACACACACATATATTAATCCAAGACAGAAATCTCATGGGTTGAGAAATTTGGAGAATAAAACCTTATGCATCTCAGCTGGCTCAGCATCATCTGGGAGGTCATCCTCTCTTACCTAATACTTTTCATAGCCATCTTTGGTTATTTTTGCTTTAAACCCTTACAATTGCAGGGAAGGGTAAGGAAAGAAAAGCAATGGCAGTTCCATCTTACCCTTTAGTTTTAACAAAGGGTCACGGGCCATTTTCATGGTGCCTGCAGCTTCAGAGGCTTCAGGAGTTTATGCTGCAGTTGCTGGGCTTCTTCTGTAGCAGCTGGAGATGTAAACATACAGCAATCGAGCATTTAATTTAACTTTGTGGGGTTGCATAACTTTGAGATTCTGAGGTAATTTGGCTGCTATTAAAGGGAAACACTGATTTTTAAATATACATTCATTCCAGCAAAAGACTGGAGGAACTTTTTAATATTTATGGTGCAATAATTGATCTTTTACCACTGTCAAAAGCTGTTAAAGACTTATCAGCTTGCTATTTCAGCACCATATGCTCTGTATAAGCTCCTCACCATGTGTCTTTCCTGCACTTTAGGGGAAGAACATTTGTTGGAATATCAAAACAGAGAATTGCTTCTTCAAATGGTGGTGCCTGTGTAGATGTGTGGGACTTCACCATAAGCCCTCATTTGTATCCAGACTCCTTGAGTAGGGAGTGGTCTGGGGGGCATCTTTGTTTAGTAAAATGTGGTAATAGTATTTTGTCAGAAAAAGAACTCTTTGGATTTTTTTTGATGTTGGCTATAATAACTTTAGTGCTGTTGTGAAAGTACTGAACTGCAGCCCTGGAATAAAGCAAATGTTCTTGCACTGGCATGTTCACCTCATTTGGCTTTTATTGTTCCTGTTTAGGTCCTGATCTTGCATGTTGTTCTCACGTTTCCCTGAGTCTTACCTTTCCCTTGCCCATTATAATGTGGTGATGGTGGGAGGTTGCTACCTACGGGGCAGTAAGAACAGGGTCTTCACAGACCACTGAATACACTTGAAATGAACCCTTTACTTCTTGCATGAGTTGCCACATGTAAATTGGCACTCAGAGTGAGGGATAAATGAAGGTTATGAAATATTATGTGCCAGTTTAAGTCTTCATCTCTTCTGTAGAGCTCAGGCATTTGGCCTTAGCTTGTCCAGTCATAAGTCTCCTCTGGTCAGGAGAATTCAAGTGGGACCAAGTCAGTGTAAACAGTCCCTGTGGCATCTCTTCTACACAAGGCCAGTGGGGAGGGAGTTTGTTCTCTGCAGGTCTCAGCCTGAGAATATATGGAGCATGTAGGTGTCTCTATTGCATTTTTGCCTTCTAGTGGAACACTAAAGGGTCTCAGAAATCTTCCCTGTCACCTGAGCATGTTTCCATCACAATCCCCTTCTGTCAGCCTCACATCTGTTTTCTACATCAGAAATGTCTAATTAAAATGAAAAGAGTTGGGAAAAGAGTGGGAAAGAAGCAATAGTAGGGTGGGGGAAAGAGTTAATGTAATCAGATTTCTACTTATTTTATTGTATAGTGAATTACTAGAGAAAAAGGGATGGAATGAGTTTCTTTAGTTCATTAGGATTCTGCCTAGAGTCAGCCATCAATAGCCAGCAAAGAGAGGAAGAAGCTGAGCTGTTGGCAAGTCTTGTCTGGTCATAAAATAATCATGGTTTTACTAAAGACCCTAAAATACTGAAGAATTACAGGCGTCCTACAGTTGTGGCCCTGTGCTGTACCCCCACATGAGAGTTTGGGCTGTGTCCATTTTTTGAAGGAATATGATTTTGCAGTTGTGTCTTGCAAAGTCTGATGCAGAAGAAAAATGTGTATGGATTTCAGAGCACCTTCAGCTGCTCCTTCCACCACAAAAGTCCTTGCAGGATTCAGGCCAAGATGTAGTTGGTTGGGTCTCTTCATAGACCAGATGAACCTATTATGGATGGCTAAATGGATTCCTCCCTCAAGAAAAGCTGGGAGGTGGGAGGCACTCAAATCCTGTTGCTTTTTATCTGTGTGGTTTGGTCCCCTTCCTCTTTCAAGCTCCTATGAAAAATCTCTGCCATAACACCTCAGGAGGAGGTTACTGTGGCAACCTTAACTCTTGCTTCCTTGCTGTGCAGCAGATACCATTGTGCCTTATTATGAGACAATCTTTGAAGATTGTGGAGCTTTTACAAATCCGCTCATTCTCCACAGGGAAGAAGAAAAGTTCTGATGGATGGTAGTGTCTGCCCCAGCAGCTTCATCAAACTCAGAGCTTCCCTTTTAGGTGAAATTACAGCCCTCCTTCATTTTGCTGATCTTTCATCAGGTTTTCTTCCTCTCTCTAACCTCGCAGTGACCTATTCTTTCAGAGAGCATCTAAGAGCATTTATAGACTTCCTGTAACTCAGCAGTGCCTTTGAAGACTAGGATGTTAAACTGTGATCTTTTTTCCCTGCTGTTTTTCCTCTTAACCTTACTCTCTGATTTTAGCCATGTTCTCTGGATGCTGGTTTCCTCTTATGCACAGCCAGCTGTCAGAGGCAAGAGAGACTTTTGGAATCAGCTTGGAAGTAGAAGGTAGTTAGGGTAAGTTTCCTGACAACAGCGTGCTGACTGATTTTTCAAAGTCATGTTTTGCTGTGAGGAGTGTTTTGAACTAAGTTAAATTACCTGAGTGTGAAACAATCTAGCATGATCCTCGATGGATAGCCCAAGGCTGTGCGTGATAGAAGAGGTGTAACACCATCCAAAACTGCTACGTGTCTTTGGTTTTATATTCACCTGTAATTGAATGACGTTTGGAAAACAAAATGAGGCAAAAGCTCTGAGAGAAGGAGCAAATAGAAAGAGCTCAATGTAGTAGTGTTTGTGGACTGCTTTCTAAGATGACTGGCAAGGCCAAAAAAAGTACAGAAATTTGGGAGAAGTTACAATGATAGCTTTACTTTATGTTAGTTGAGGTAACACCTGACGTGAAGACTGATAGGCTTCAAACTGCAGCATCTGTGTGTCTGGCATAGTGATGTGATGCTATAAGCAAAGGGCTGTGAGCCAGGACACCTGGGTTCTGTATCCAGCTTCTCTACTGCATCCCTAAGGGAGCTACTCACCATTTTGTTGCTATTTCTCCTTGTAGTTCTTGTCTGCTTCATCTGGGACTGATGACTTTCCCCTGCAGATGCTGTCCCCGATATTTGATCTGCACTTGACACAGTGGGGCTTTACTTATTGAAAGATTTCTGAGGGTCAGTAGTAACATCTGATGCTGAAAAAATGCCATCTTTGAGTCATTTTGACTTGGGGATGGGTCAAGCTCTGTAAAATTCCATGGGGGAACAGCAAAGCAGTTGGTCCCATCCCTGCTTATAGCGGAAGGAACTTGGGAATGCAGAATGTATCAGGCACCAGGTTCTGGATCTAATGGCCTGCTTTGGACAAATGCGTAGATCCTAAGATCTCTTACAGGCACCTGGTGGGGGGGGGGGGAGGGGAGAGGCCAGGGGAGAAGGTTATTTAGGACCACAGCATGAATATGGAAGCTCATCTCTGAGCAGCCAGTGGATCTGTGATACCTGGCTGGAAGGTGGCAGGTTCAAGTCTGAATCCCTGCCGTGATGGACTTCAGGATGGGTTTCCAATGCCTCAAGCAGCTTCTTGGCAGCTGATCTCTGTTCTGTGTTTCACAGCAGAAGACAGAAACATGGAGCAACTGCTGCATGGGTACATCCTCTGCGTAGTGGAAATGTTACTCACTTGTGGTTGGTGGCTGTGATCCTTTTCCACCAGTCTTCAATGGTATAAGAGGCATTCAGAGAAAGGAGACTGAAGATAAAAAGGACTTGGGGAAACTGGTAAGTAATCACACAAATAATCCAGTGATGCTTTTATTGCATTTTGGTGAGGCTGAACGCATGGTATGGACTTTTTCTCAGACTTATTTATCTTAGAATGTGATTTGAGATCCTACAGACAAAGCTAATGCTTTCTTGATCTTTTTCCTTGCACATCTCCAATACCTTTTAATGTCACAGGGAGATCTGGAAATCTGTCAGGATTGAGCCTTATGTCACCACAAGTCCTTTCTGCTAATAATTTAAAATGTCAGGCAGCTGCATGTCCATGTAGGTAATACTGCAGTATATGTTTCAATGACATAAAAACATTACTGAACATTAACAACAGCAAGGGGGGGGACTAGCTCTGTTTGACTAGCTTTGTTTCCTCACAAGACTACACAATTTTTACCTAAGGGTTTTTTTCCCTCCTAGAAAAAGAGAAAGTGTTGACAAATCTGTTGAAAGTACACTGAAATCAAGAGGTGCTACACAACAGTCAGAGCTCACAAACCTAATTCATTACTAATTAGCTTGCATTTCAGTGTAACTTAATTACTTGAATGCCTCACTAGACAGAACAAGAGAAGGTTTTTCCACTGCAGGCACTGCAGACAAGGAGGCACTAAATAAACTCAGCTTCTATGGAAATGACCAAGATATATCTTAACATTCCTGGTCACTGATATTTGGAATTGCTGACTGAAGGCGATGACCACTCATTCAAGAACACAACAGCACAAAGCAAGGGAGAAGCTGTGCACTTCTGACCCATCCGTTTCTAGGGATAGGAAGAGGTTCGTGACACTGCCTTGAGTAGATCATTGTCCTAGATTATAAGCTTGAGAGCATGAATTGCCTTTAACCTGCATTTTCTGTGATCTTTGCAAGATGCAAAGATATATAATGAACAACATTTGTGTTGGGTTGACTGTGACTGACATTAGGCAATAGAGGTTGACACAGGACAGGAATAAAAAGGGGGTTTGCCCCCCAAATACTTTATGTTTTTCTTTGTGTGCCTTAGTGTGACTCGTGCACTTGCCAGGCTTGTAGGAACTCAATATCTTTCTGAATGACTTTTTTTTTCTTTGCTGACTTTAAATTAAATTGCTCAACAAACTCAGTAATTCCTTGGTGTGGGTGGACAGAGGGCACAAAGAGTGCCTGCCTCTTCTTAGGAGATGAGACTAATAAAAAATTTCATTTTTTGTTTCCTGCTCTCAATTAATAATGTTGTTCATAAAAGAAAATCTACTTTCTTAGAAGTATTGTTTTAGAATTTAGTACACGTAGCAGGTGTTACTCCCCAGGGCAATTGTTTCCTTCTTCTAACTTCTTAAATATATGTTCCTAGGTCCCTACTAAAATGAAGTAGAGGATTTACTCCAGACAAGTTATTAGATGATGTGCATAACATGATTACTATGCCAATTGCTATAACCAGAAAAGCTAAGTATAAAGTTTGTATCTTGCCTTTGGTAATTCACAATTCTTTTTTATCCACTTGATTCTATGATCCTGAATTAGAAGAATTAGGTTCAGTTGAAAAAAAACAAACCAAAAAAACCTGTGTAGTTATTTTAAAAACCCAATAGCAAGATGATCCTTTTATTTTCTTCAATGAGCTCTGTTACATTTGCTCAGCCTTGTTATATTTTTCAAAACTGCCAATCTTGCAAACTCAGTCTGAGCTTTGGAAAAAAAAAAAGAAGATTCTCTGCTCTTGTGCCCAGAACTTCACATGTAATTAGGGAAAACTAGTAGAAGTTGAGAGAAGTGGGATTTTGGCTCTATCTCATGCTTCTAGCACTGAAAACATGTCTTGCTTTGTATTTTTTTCTCAGAGCCATATGTTTTCTTCTGGACCAAACTCTAATAATTTGATTGTTTGAAAAATATGACCAAGATCTGGCACTAGAAGCACAGCAAGCCCTGGCTACAGCTGTGGAATGAATCTCAAGCGTGACAGGAAGCAAGTTTTTATTTCAGTCTTTTCCCAGGGTGCTGTAGGTCTAGTTTCATCCTGTCTCTGAAGCCCATGGGAATGGCACTGATGTGGAGTGAAACCAACACCTGCATTGTATCAATAACTCGGTGCAATGAACAGGTTCACATCCAGTATTAAATTTCTACCAATTGACAAATCCAGTATATTAATTTTCAGCTGTTCAATACATAGCCAAAGGCTTTCTTGGAACTGATGGTGAATTTATTAAGACTGGTAGCTGGCCTTTGGTTTTGCACCTGGATTCTCATTCCTAAAAATATTGGCTTTGTCTGTCAACTACAGAAGGGATTGACTTTATGGTTTGGGAACAGATAAAATGTGTTGTAAAGGAGAAAACTATTCTTATCATTTCTTCTGGGGATAGTTTGAGCTAAAAGCTGTCTGGTTGCAGTTGATGAGCAACAGTCAGATCTGTGGTATTTATTTTTGCCCACTGCATTTTTCAGATATCCTGGTAAAACCGTTCTCTGTTTAGATATCTGGCTTGTGATGGTCACCAGTTCTTGTTGGCATCTGTTAAAATACATACCCCTGAAGTGCCAATAATGGATGACAGGACAGAGCTGGGAGGTAGTGGCACAGCTCTGAAGCTTCAGTGGCTGTGCCCCTGGTGACAGTGAACAGGGAGCTGGGTACTGGAGATCTTGGTGAGCTTCTGGGCTGGGTCAGAGAAACCTGCGCAGCACCTGCTCAGCAAGTGCTGTCTGCTGGCCCCTCTGCCTCCCTCAGGGCCAGAATTGGGCTTCGTAGCACTGTCTCTTCAGTGTTCCTGTTAAGACCCTGAATGGGGCGAGGTGGTTTTGGGGCACCGGTGGGTTTTGCTCCCTGACTAGGGCTGATGGTGCATTGGAGGAGGAGGAGCTGAGCTAGGAGCTCTGCCCAAGGACCTGAAATTTAAGTCCATATAAATCCTTTGGAAGTGTTGATCCATGACCAGCTCCAGCACTATGAATAGACTGGCAGTTGATAAATGTAGTACCAAGCTGCCCATTGTGTCCTGGGCTTTGACCCTTCTATGCTGACACTGACTTAGAGAAGTTATTTGGAGAATGAAGTCCCACAGTTTTGCATGTTACTATAGACATGAACATTCACCTCAGGATAGATGCTAGAATCAAAGGCTAGTTCTCTAAGATCTATCTGGTCTCCACAAGACATGCTGTTTTAACAGAGTACTTTGTGCCAAGCCAAACCTGGAAGTCTCCTCCCTTTTGATTTTTATTGATGTTAAGTGATGCCCCAGAGGGATGTAAATCACATCAAGAAAAGCTCTGGGCTGAGTTCTGATGGTTCATCACTGCTAACTGATAAATCTATTACGTAAGCAGGAAAGGCTTATGAGGCAGAGGATGTTCAACATATATGGTTATACAGATTATCCATAAACACTGTCCTGCTGCAAAACAGAATAGAAAACACTGCTGCTTTGTCAATGAAAGATGAGAACATGCCAAATCCTGTAATTAAATGACTTTAAGTGTTCCTAAATATTATGTTTCATCTAGACTTCCTAAATAGAATTAACCAGAAGCTAATTAAAAAAGCCTCCTGCTTTCTTTCAAAGGATCTTTCTAGTATTGACTATAGTGAGTTATCTATTCACAGAGTACAATGAATCACTCCCCTGTTTAAGAAAAAAATTGATTGCTGTTCTAATACTTATTGAGCACCTATAACAGATGTTTAAATCTCTACAATCTTGAGATAATTAAAATAATAAATCTATCCCCATTTGACAAGACTGTTTGCAGAAATCAAAGATATAAATAATCTACTGGAGCCAGGAGACGTTTCTCTGCCAAGTATTATGATCATGTTTTCATGGAAATTTCAAGCCTGATTCTACCATCCTTATTTATTCAACACTTCAACAAACCTCTGTCTCCTGTTTCATCAGAAGCAGCTCCTTTGGTCTCCAGCCCTCCAGGAGGGAGGTGGCAGAGTCGTGACTGGGAGTGCTGTGCAGAAGAATTCAGGAATCATTGGGTCCAAGAAAAAAAAGTTACGCTCCTAAAGCCTGGTGTCTAGGACAGGGCAGTGGTATGTCCTGACCCAAGGCTATTTTATCATAGATTATTTTATGGGCAGTATCTGAATGGTTTTTGAAACAGGGACTGAAATCATCTCTAATGTCTTCCAGCTGAGTACCTGAAGGACATTCCAAACCAAGGGGTGTTCTTGACCAGGATGAGGATATAGTTTTGTCTCTACAATATCCAGTGCTCTGGGATTTTATTTCATTCAGCTTCTGAAAGGAGCTAGGTGCTATGATGAGCCAAAAAATAGTTATAGGTTAGCCATGGCCTTGGATAAATCATGTGGTGTAACCCTGACATGGTCCTGCTCGGTTGGCTGGCTGTTTGGGCAGTAGGATGGGGGTTGCATGTGTCACGGTTTACTTCCCAGTGCCATAACCAGAGGGCTAATCATCACTTCATCACACCAAGACTAGGGAATTAGCTCCCTGGGCACTCAGAATGAAAGCACAGACTAGACAGAACATTGCAAAAGCAGGAAGACAATGTTTAGCACCACTGTGGACATGGAGAGAAGTTCTTCTGGTTGCTTCTCTAGCCAAGGGCTTGAAAGTAGCTGGTTTCAAAAATTTTGTGTGAAGCCTGTAAAGACATCAGTGTGATATAAATAATTCTCTCATCCACCCAAGCCTTGACCAATGAGCACATTTAACAGGGCTGACAAAGGCCGGGAGAAATGGACATCCATAGAGAAGATGAAAAAACTAGGAGTGATATTCATCCAAGAGGAACCTCTAAAATTGTAACACTGTCTTTTTATAAAAGAGCTGTGGGACTAGAGGTCTTGATTCACATAGCAGGACTAGTGTGACAATAAGCAAGGAAGCAGAAAAAACCGCACAACCTTTAAAGAAAAATCAGTGTTTGCTTTCATCTCACTACAGTGGTAGCCTTGTGATTAGTTGTGGCATTCTCTTGTTTTCAAACTAATGAGTATGTTAAACTGTGTTTCACATAAAATTTCTGGCACAGTGTCAGCTTCTTAAGATCACTTGAAAGGGAGATCAATGGGAAGGATGCCACAGCAGTGCGTAGAAAATAACTTTGCAAGTTTTCCTCTTGTTTTCCTTCTCCAGCCTTCGCACGTTCCCCCGAGGATCCTGCAGGCAGAGCAGACACAGCATTGTTGAACTCGAGGCCCTTTTCTCAGTGGTGTGAGGTGCTCTCCTCAGGGCTGCAGTTGAGCATGTCCTTGGCTGGGTGTGCTCAGTCTCTGGCAGCATCTCTGTTGTCCTGTGGCTCTTTGCTTTGGTGTCTGTGCCTTCAGGTGCTCCACTGCCATTGCAGCTCATGGTTTGGTTTAGGGTTATGGGGTTTTTTTCCCCTTCTGCTGTAGCTCTGTTAGCAAAAGAAACCTACCAGCATTTTGTTCATCATATTTTTTTCCTTCCATGGCAAATATATATAAGTAAATCAGTCCATCATTGTCAAGGGAACTCTAATGGTATGCTCCTATGTGGATAATTATTACTTCCCTGTCAGCAAAAGGTTATAAAAATCTTTCCTTTGGGAAAATGCAATTTTCCTGGCAGGCAAATACTGTACAGATGTTTTTCTCTGGGTAATAGAGCTGAAAAGCTCCTTGTAGGATAACCTGACATAAATGCTTCTGTTAGGCTGATTTCTGTGTCACTGGAAGCCTGTTGATTCTTTTCCTAGGAGGAAAAAAGGCTTTCTAGGGTTTCCTCCTACTGGGAAAACATTATTCAGGCACCTGGTTCTGTCAGGAAAATACAAATAAAACACTTTCCTCCCTCCCCCCATTTAAATGCATCAGCATCTTGATTCAGAAAAGCTGTTAAATACATACTTATATCTGTATTTGCAGGGACAGGTTCTCAGCTGTTCATCTCTTCACTAGCTGCACAGCAGGAATTGCTCACCTAGCCAGTTTCTTAAGTGCTGTGAGTACAGCCTCATAAGTGAGGTGGAAGGCTTTACTAGTTGTGTGGAACAATTTGGTGCCAAACCCATGGTTTAACTGACAGTAGCAGCACTTCCAGCTGGCTTGGCTGGATGGACTTTTCTCTGGAAACAGCTGTCTTGCATTGAATCATCCTAGGCAAGTTCTCTGACAGAAACACAGAATCATAGAATTGTTTAGGTTGGAAAAGACCTGAAGGATCATAGAGTCCAGCCATTAATGTAACACTGTCAAGCCCATCACTACACAATGTGCTCAAGCCCCACATCTGCATGTCTTTCAAATGCCTCCAGGGCTGGTGACTCCACCACTGCCACAGACAGCCTATTCCAATTCTTGACAAACCCTTTCATGATGGTTTTTTTTTTTCTAATATCCAATTTAAACCTCCCCTGGCACAACCTGAGGCCTTTCCTGCCTGTCCTGTCACTTGTTACTTGGGATGAGAACTGTCTGTGTGTCACAACTAGTTGTTGTTCAGGCACCAGAAGATGTATTTAAAGTCCAGCTCTGCACAGTGTAGTGTGAAGGAGGCCTGCTAGCCTTACTGTTTTCTTCCTCTATTAAAGAGAAATATTTGTTTATGGAGCAGAAGAGCACTCTTCTTGCCCAGCCTGACACCCTGACCACCAAACTGCGGGGTCACATCCCTCTTGTTTGTATGTGACAATCCCCTTTCTTCAGAGCTAGGCTAGCACTTGAAATAAACTTCCTAAGGTAATTGTAGTTATAACTTATTTTTTGAAGAGGCTTTCAGTATTCACATATTTCTTTCCAGCAGTAGATGGCAGTAATTTTCTTAGTCCTAATCTGATAAGATCTTTATGTTAATTACTGTAAAATAATGTATTTCAAAAGGTAAAGGCTTCGGTTGCCCTTTTCAGAAGTCATTATTAACTAAGATATCATCCCTGCTGTAGTTAGTTCAGTGCTGGGCAACAGCAGAGAGACCATTGCCTGAGCTTGCAAATCCTGTGCTTGCCCTCTGAAAAGCCCAGCCAGCAGCTGAGATGCTCAGTGCCTCAGGCTTTATGCTGGAAAGGAAGTGTGGAACCACCAGCCAGCCAAGCTGGACCCCCAGACTGTCAGCATTCAGTGGTGCCACCAGGCAGCAGCAAGGGATAGACCAGCCTCCAGTTCATTTGAAATTATACTTTGGGAATAAGAGAGTTGTGGGAAAATGTGGGCCCCCATCTTCACCTCCAGCTGAGAGGGGAAGTGAATAGCTTGGCAAAATGCTATGATGAATGACTAGTTAAACAAAGTCTGAATAAAAAAGAGCAGAAATGATCTGGCTCAGAAATAATCAATCTGTGTGTATTGCTCTAAGCTGACTTCCCCCTCGTACATGCTGTACATATATTTCCAGAAGAGGGTCATTAGGAGACTCATTTTAAAATTAAATGTTTGTGATCAGTATAAAGGTTTGTAACAGGAGATAGAAAGTGTGAGAAATGGATTGAGCAACATGAATCTAAAATATAATGGCTTCTGTTACATGAGATTAGAATAATGATGTTGAAATTAGGGAAGCCTCATCAACTTTGAATGAATAACTGCTCTCCAGCGGACAGAGAGAAAACTGATTTTAATGATTGTTTTAAACTAACATTTGGTGAAATAAATGTTTAATGCATTTGTTCTGAACCAGAATTAGCTGCAGTGCTGTCACTTATTCATGGCTCAAGCACTGCTTCTATTCAGCTGTTTCTCTATCCTATCTCCCAAAGTCTATAGTAAGTTGGGATTTTTAAAGTTTATGATCCATTTTGAAATGTTTGATAGATATACCCCCTACTGCTTTTTATAGTGTCTGATAGATTTGATGTCATCAAAGGAAATGCAAATGCAAGGCCAAGAATCAGACAAATTTATAACGGGGTAATTGTGTTAAAACCATATAAGCTCTGTTCATCCTGAAACATTGCAGGAGCCTGCAGCTTTGCAGTCACCCGTGTTCCATTTCTTGTTGTGTGTTAGAACCCCCCTGCTATTACACAATTAAAAATATGCCTGTGGTATAATACAGGCAAGTGCAGCAGACTGATCTGCCCAAAATCAGAAAAATAATTAGAAAGGGATGCACAGGGGGGAAGGGAAGGATCCTTGAATAACCTGGGCATCGTTGTAATTGAAATCATTGTGGGTAGCTGATCTATATAGCAAGAAAGGTAAGGCCTTTTCCTTAATCATCCAAGAAAATTGGGTGTTAGATGTGAGCTTGTGGGAACTGGTGAAAATGGTCTCGCCTGCATCTGGAGTACGTGACTAGTTCTAATACTACACCTTTAATGGAAGACAAGTAGTCAAGGTCCAACTGCTGTCCTTTAATGCCTCAAGGAGCAGATCCATCACTGTTTCTCCTCTTTTACTCTGTCTGCTTTCATGTTTCTCTAAGTGTACTCTAAGGAAGAAAATGCTCCTGGGACTGGTGCTTGTTCATGGTGAAGCTGTTTGTCTACTTTGAAGTCCTCCTTTTGACCTTGCCCTGTTTCCCCTGCTGTAAAGGTCACGTACACAGTGAGCAGAGCTGTTGTAGACCCACCTTTATGCATATGTAGCAAACATCCTGCCTTTTCCTGAGGAAAGAGGACTATTTCACAGCAAACTTTCCCCAGCAGAGAAATGCAGGCAAACAAACGTGCCTGTCCCCTTCCAGGGGCTCTTGCAGACTCTCCAGCTTAGGGCAGGGAGGTGAGCAGGAGGCAGCCTCATGGCACAGGCCAAAGGGGCTTGTTTAGGAGGAGGTGGCTCAGAGGATGCAGAGCAGGAACTGTCTGCCAGGTGAGAGGAGAGGGATGAGCTTAGGTGCTGAAATGGCTTGTCCTGGCACTTGTACACAGCTGGTTGTGAGGATCAGGTTGTTGGGTCCAAGTCACTTAAGTGCTTTGCTTTTTTTTGTGTTATTATTGAGATTTAGGTCTTTTATTTATTTGCTGGATGCGTTGGAAATATTCTCTTCTTGATGACATTGCCAATGTAAGCACTTTAATTTTCTGAGAATAGGCCATTTAATACCTAATACAGTCTCCCCAGGGCCTGGATTGTAGTGGTTTTGATCAGTGAAATGCTTCATGCTTAGAAGTGATGGCTACATGTGGGTGTGGGGTCTGTGTTTGTCTTCATGGCTGCTCAGCAGGCAGGTTGCTCCCTGGAGTACTAAGCTTTTCTACCCATCCCTACTGCCAGCAATGTAGTTCTCTCTCATCCCGTGATTGCCTATTTTTTGACCACGTTGCAGATGCTGCTAAGGGTTTGTTTGTAGCTTTGTGGTAAATGTTGAACAGGGATCTGTGACAGCAGGGACCAGCTCCCTTTGTAGAGGATACGATGTAAGTGCTTTCATTATCAAACATGTACCACGCTCTCACTGAGCGCAGGCTGCCTCTGCTGGGAAGTCAAAAGGCAATGAGTTTGCATTAGACAAGTAAACTTGCAATATGAATTCTCCCTCTCCAAAATCCCTGTATCCCTCATGAAGCAATCCTTTGGGCAAGGACTGTCATGTACTACATGGCTGTGTAGCTTATCACAATAGGACTCTGGCTCAGCTGATGCCTCTAGATACCAGCATGAAATAAATATTAATAACATGGCAGCCTCCTTGCTTACTGTATTCCTGTTTCCAGCCTTCTTATTACTGATCATTTGCAGCTGAAGAAACAGATGCAAAACCATCTTCTTTCAAATAAGGCTAGAGCTGAAGGTGAAAGGAGGCAAAAAAGGGCAGCTGAAATAATTACAGGCATAAGGAGACTTTGATTTGAGACAATATTAGGCAAGACAAAAATCCACTTAATTCTCAGAACAGACTAATAAATAAGAGTGTGATGGGAAGATGTATAAAAATGAACGGCACAGAGAGGGTCAGCAGGGTTATTCCTCACTGGCTGTTTGCAGTATACAGAAGGGATGCCCAATGAAACTCAAAGAGGGCAAGCTCGAAATAGATAAATGAGTTATTTTGATATGGTGCAAAACTTAGCCTGTAAATCTCAATTCCACAAGATGCTGTGTTGTTATGAGGTACAGTTAAATACAAAACTGGTGAGGATTTTACATGCCGCACTTATTAGATCTATTCAGTTAATTTAAAAGCAATTTAACTCCATGTTTTAGCTAGAATTCACAGGGGGCTGTGTTTCAGAAGCAGGCAACTTCCTCCAAAAATCTTACAAAACATGAAGTGAAGACTATACCAAGAAAAACATTTAGCTTTCAGAACCATATGTCTTTCCCTTATTCCTGCTAAGAGGTGCTAAGCAGGGTAAAGCAGATGAGGCTTGATGAACCACGTGTTCTGAAATGACTGTGCAGGCTCAGAAATACTGAAGCCACAATTGTTTTTTATACTTTCCTTTGAATTGGCTAGCTTGAGGAAACAAGCTCCCTGTTTTGTTCTGCTATAGCAAGTGTTTTTCTCTTTTTGTCAGAGGAGATTTTGCCTGTCTCAACCTTATTCCTAAACCTTTTTTCTGGGGGTCAGAAATCTCCTTATGCTGAGCATCAGAACAGTTACCACATCTGGTGAATTTTTCCCTGGAGAGTTTGGTACTACATTATTTCCAGTCACACAACATCTTTGTGCTGAGAAGAGGCAAATAATGATCCAGAGATACTCACTGTAAAATAGCAGTTCATTTAACTCCATCCCATTAATACAATTAAACCTGAGGTGATGATCACTGCACAGCTTCGCAGGAATGCCTGGGCACTTGATAAGGTATAAAGTTTATTTTCTCAGATAGGTTTTGGATGGATGCAATAAAACAGAATCCTTTCTGTTGCTGAAGATTTCTGATGCAGTCATTGAAATCCATGTTTAAGCTGTAAAGAAACTGGTCCTCCAGTTTATTTTAAGCAAGGAACTCTAACTACAAAACTAATGGAATGCTTACTTCTAAAGCTATTACAGAGCTAAATTTTGGTCAATGAGATACCTTCAGTCCCATTGAGACCTTTGGACTGAAAATTATTTTATTTTTTGTAGCTTTTATTTTCTTTTGTAAGGGAGGGATATACTCCCACAAATGCTTAGGAAAATAAAAGAACCAGATGAAAAACAGGAAGGTAAAATGCCAAATGTCTCAACCAATTCTGCTCAGTACCAAACCTGGGCATCCACTGAATACAGAAGGCAACAGAAAAAACTCTGGTGTTTGTTTTGCAATCAGCTCATTTACACAGGGGAGCTGGAGGGGAGTTCAGTGTGCTGGCATTGTTGGCCATTTTAATTTTCAAAAGCAGCTGATCATCAGTCTCACTAACATTCTTACTAAAGACAAATTAAGTCATTCAAAAGACTTGGGTTTGCACCTAATTATTCAAATTACTGAATTGGAAACCACTTTTCACTTTCAGTTTTGAACCTTTTGCTACACTAGTCATGTCACCCGAAAAAGCCATCCCACAGGGTATTTGTCTAATCCATCTGGTAGTGCAAATAGTGGAGGGACTCAAAATAACAAGAAAATTGTTTACCTTTCTGAATAGGATATGAAATTACTTTCTTGCCTCTTTATAGCAGCTCAAACATTTGCACAAACTTGTTAAGCTGCTTAGAGAGAGGGTTGTTTGTCCAGGTAATATTTCTTTCAGTAGGTTAAGCTGCAAGGAAAGCAGATGCTTGCCTTTGTGAAATTTGGGAGATTCTGGAAAATTGCCTCTGGGAGAAATTCAAGTAAATTAATGGAGAGCTTCTGCTTTTCTTCCTTTTCTGTCTTTATTTAAAACAAGCTATTCTCTCTCTATGCAGATGGGTCTGTGCAATACTCATAAGGAAGTAATTTAATTATGTAAAGCTGCACCAGGTAAATGTTATTTACAGATGGCTGAAAAATTTTGTATTATACTTATTTGCCAAGAAAAACCTCCCTCATTTCACAGTTGGTGAAAGGGTGTTTTAGTTGTCATCAAGGTAATCTGCAGATTGTATACTCTTGTCTGCATCTTTTTACCCATTTTCACTGTTATCTTTCTTTGTGTTTTTAAATGGTAACCCTGCAGGCACTGTGCACATAATTGAAGTAAACAATCTGCTTGTTTATCTCTGCTTTCCATTAATTAGATATGTGCAATCTAAATTTCCTACTGCAAAACATGAGGTGACATGCTAAGGGACCAAATATGCTTTTCCTCACCAGGCTGAAGTGCTGAAGTGCCAGTGTTGGAGAAGACATCTCCAGACCAGACCAGGGGCACAGCAGTGTCTGTAGCCATCTCAGTCCGGGCTGGACAGTGAGCAGAGGGTGAACAAGTTGCAGTGGAAAGACTGGAGGAGTGACCCAAGAGGCCCCTGCCCTTGGCAGCCTCTGTGAGGGTGAGCCTTTGTGTGCTTTGGGTTTGCTGCAGACTGGACATGCACATCCACAGGACATTGGGAAGCTGTAGTGCTATCCTTGGCACAGTGAAATGGTGCTTCAGGAGCCCGAGCTGGGCTCACAGCAGCGCTCCCTGTTCATTTTCTCTAGCCAGATTTCTTGTTTACCACTTTGTTCACTGCCGACCCAGTGGCTGAAAACTTCACTTTTATAAATAACTAAGGTGCAACCCCTCACCTGTATAGCTACTTCTGACCCATGGTGGCAGAGATAAGACCTAAAGGTCTGTTTACAAGGGTATCTTGGTGGTTCTCAGACACAATTTTATTCAGAAATGGCCCAGCTCTGCAGTGGTCATATATTCGAAATGGACTAGTGATCAGCTGTCAGTTTTAGGCAAGAATTAAAGGACCTACCAAGAGTGAAATCCCTGGGAAGAAATCAAAGAGATCTTCATGTAACAGGCAAAAGCAAACTGTTTTCAGCCTGCCTGCAAATGCCCAGTAATGAGAAGAGGGAATAGCCTCAGTTCTGGGTATGCAGAATGGCAGATACGTGGAAAATTCCATAAAGGAATAGGTCAGTAAAAATTAAACTCTGATGCAAATCCTGAGGCAATCATTAAGGAAATCTTTGAAATAGGAAGAAATTTAGTGCTGGTTTTTGAGGTCCTTCTGGCACTTTGGTCCGGATCCACAATGGACAAAGCTCAGCATGTGCCGACACGTGTTGTGAGCTCAGGATGTGCTGCTTTTTACTGAAAGGGATAAATAAGTGGTTCTCTGAAACTAATGGCCTCTTTTGCTTGCACATATATGCCATAATCCCATTGCAATCCTGTAACAGCCTCCTTGATGTCAGACTGGCCTTGCACATGCATTAAGGAGCTATCAGGTACTAGCCCTCTGCCCAGCCCACACCCTTTCGCTCTTGCCTCCCCTCTCTTGCTTCAAATCATTTTTCTTTGCTTGCTTGTTGCTTGCCTGCAGTGATGGGTGTGTGCCCTTTTCCTCACTGGGAGTCTGGCAGTAAATCATCCCTTTTTTTTTTTTGGTTCTTTTTACATTCTGTAGCAGCTGCTCTGATTAGTTTGAAGCAGAATAAAAGACCTATAAATGGGGAAATCCTGAAGGTAAGTACTTCAGTGAGGACTTAATGTCAAGGTACAGTACACATAGTAGCTTTTACAGGGACCATTTAAAAACTGTTACCTGCTGTATATTTTAAAGGTAGGGCATAATTCAGACAAATGATTGACTACCCTTGAACGTTGATTCTTGCTCTATAATTTTTAAGAAACCTTGATTTGAGAACTTTTGAGGACATGATATGTTGCGTTCATCACCCTTAGTCGATTACTTCTGCTCCCTGAACTGCACCAGATTTGTGGGGGCAATAAGGCACAAGAAGGAATGACAAGATCTGTCAGAGGAGCAGTGGAAAAGTCACTCCTGTAAATTTGAGGTTTGCTTAAGAATTGTCTTCCCTTTTCACTGTAGAAATTGTTATTTCTAATATTTTTCTTCTGGTTCTGATTTCTCCAGGGAGGACATGAATCAGCGATCTCTGATTCCTGCAGAGACCATGACACAGTCTGAGTCCTCCTCTCAGGAAGGGGGAAATGGAAATGACAGTGACCCCCAGGGTACCCTTAATAGGAAAAGCATTGCCATTCTGAAGCACTGAGTCCACGGACTTAACACAAGAATTTAGGAAGGACTTGAAATGTACTTCAGAAAACTGTCAATCAATTATCTGTAGCTTTCAAGTCAGACTGGTGCTCTTAAATGCATTTTTGAAGAACTTTTTAAACTGAGCCTTCCTTACAGCATTTCTGGTCAAATCATGGTGCTTTCTATGAACCTTTTCTCACCCCTCCTTCCATCTCCCCCTGACACACTCTTTGTGTTTCCCTTGGTGTTTGCAGAGCTCAGTGTTTAATAAAGTCTGTCTTCATCACTCCAAAGAAGTGTTGGGTTTGTTGTGTGAGGTGGGGCATTTGATCAGCTCCTGCATCCTGAGGGCTTTTAATGAGAAACCTCTTTGGGGCTCTCTAACTATGCTGATCACCAGAAGCCTCCCCAAAAAGCATGATTTTCACTCAATTTTACACCAATCTGCTTCTATTCCCCCTCTCATGGTCATAAGAGATGCTGACCGGGTTTTCTCCAATCTGTGCTCCACTTTTCAGTTGTTTTTATCATGTCTCCATCACCCCACCATTTCAACCTGCTGTTTGACTCCTCTTCATGCTGTTTTCTAGCTCAGCAAACAGCTGTTTCCCAGCCCTTGCCCTTTTCTTGTGCCTTGGGATATGTCCCACTCTCAGAAGGTTTTGGACTGCAAGGGGTGTTTCTTTGGATCTTATGAAGGGCTTGAGGTCAATGCTGTGATTCTTCTGCTTGGGCTAAGTCTGCCTCTGATGTGCCTGTTCCAAAGCTGTGGAGCTTAAATTCCAAGACAACTGACATATCTGTTCTTGTTGGGCAACTGGTGCTGAACATTGATTTCCAAATAGTGGTTTCTTTACTTTGTAAATACAAGAGGTGCCCCTGGCTTTAGGCTGTTCAATGGAAGCTGCACACTGGAGGTTTGGTGGAGGCTGAAGAGCATGAGCAGTATGTGGCTGTGTGGAGAAGTGATGCCTGTGCACTTGTCTTCCACCTGTTTTCTGACAAGGAATATTAGCACTCAAAACATGAGTTAAGCAAGTAGTTTCAGCACGCATGTTTTATTTCCTTTAAGACAGTGTGTAACTCTAATGTGCTTGGTATTTCCAAGTACTGGCATTTCTCCATAGGTAAGAAAACTTCAAGTCTGGAATACACCATACAGCTTCTCACAGAAAGTCAAGCCAATTTTAGAATATTACCATGTTATCATAAGCCAAAAGCACTGGCAATCAAAGGTGTTTTTGAAGCTGTTAACTTTATTTATTTGTTTGTTTGTTTCTCCTCTTTGGTAACACTCATTGCTTTTGAGGAAATGGACTCACTGACAGCTTGAAGGGCAGGACTGGCTCAGACATAGTAAAAAACCCCTAATGTCACTGTTTAGTCTTTGAGTCTGAAATTAAGTTATATCCCTTTATTTCCATGAATGTTTCTCTTCACAGATGTGCTGAAAAAGGAATTCAGTGAAAGGGGAATTCAGTGCCTTCAAATGCGTGACCAACAGAGGATGACAAAGCCTGAAAACAAATGTCCTGAGAAGTGTTTATTACCAGGCATTAAAACAGGTATAGCTGGAAAAAGTATTTTAACATATTTTTGCTTTGTTGACTGCTGCCAATGTTAGACTTCTTTTCTTTATTTTTTTAATTTTTTTTAATCTCATCTCATTTTATAGGATGTGCTCACTGATGTTTAAAGAGAGCTTGAAACATTGACATCAGAATTGAATTACTGGTGTGATAAATTGGAGGACCACTTGAACAGGTCACGCTGGAGCAGCCTGCCAGGTGAGTGGGTGGATACGCAGGTGTGTAAGTGCAGAGAACCTTTCTCTTGCCAAATGTATTTCAGATATGTACACCTCAGAAAAACAAAGGGGTGGCTTCTCTGCCAAATACTCCATTGCATAAAAGCTAGAGGATCTTCATGCCTGTGTTTGCCCTGGAGGTGAAGCAGGAACTTAAGAAAGGGTGTGGCACATGAGCCTCTTTGCCATGCCTGTGGCCTCGGAGGGATGTGCTGAGGGGTGCCAAGCCAGACTCCTGCAGCTCTCCTCTCCAGCCCTGCCCACCTGGAGCTTGGCATGGGCTACCCCAGCCGGGAGCTGTGCCACTGTGGTTCCACACCACGGGTCATTTGGCAGGCTTGGCTCCTCCACACTCCCTGGCAGCCCCGTCAGCAGCTGTAGCAGAGCCAGCGAGGACCCTTGTGCAGGCATAAGTGGGGTCAGCGAAATTCTCCTTTTCTGCATGGCAGGCCAGCCCAGTGCTTCTGCTTGAGCTGAAGCCCATTTGTCTTTTTGGGAAGCAAAAGAATCAGACTCAAGGATTTAACCTTGAACTTTACGTTTTAGTAATGATGTTGGCTTGCTTAAAAAAAGAGACACCTGTTCACAGCGTGATCCAGGTATGTGGGTTTAATACGTGATTTATTTATCTGTGAACAAAGATATGAAATAACACTTAGAGATGATCATTATTATTTTTACCACATTTCTCCTCTGCCCTGAAACTCCATTTTATTTTCATCTGAAACAACATTTTTCTTTTCCTTTTGTCAGCTGACCTGGAAAATCCATTATTCAGCTAAATATAAGCTATCCTAAATACGTGTAGCTTCTGCCCAGAAAAGTAATTTGTGCTTTTCTTGCCATCAGTCCAGAGTTCCAGACCATTTGTTGTACCCTTCCCTTTATAGTTATGATTTGCTCTGTTCTGTGGCCTGAAATATGATAATCTGAGTAGGACAAAAATGCAAAATAGGCCAATTTCTACAACCAGGTTTAAAATTTATATTGTTTGCTACAGAAACACCAGCAAAAAATGGAGAGCGGAAAGAAATCTGTAATAGAAAAACTCAGAAGATCAACATTGGTATTTGTTGTTTTCTGGGTTTTATTTCTTTTTACTTTTTAAACTAGGAGTTTCAAACCATCCACTTGCAGAAATTTGCATTTTATGAGGACAAAGTTACAAAATGTGATGAGATCGTTTTAGGTAACTTACCTTTTTTTTTCGCAGCTTGTGGCATCTAAAACCAACCGTGCTTGTCATCTTCTCAGTAATTTCTCATCATTGAAGTTAAGGTATAATCTAAGCTTGCACCAAATGAGCTGTTCCAAGATGAGTTTGCCAAACTCTGTACTGCAGTGGGATTTCTGCAGTTATGATTAGATACTGTCAAACAAAAATGATCTGTGGAATACAAGTGAATCCAACATTGATTAGCTTCTCTAAATCCCACAAGAGGTTAGGAGAAGCACAACACGCATTTAATCTTTTGTCTCGGTGTCTCTGCCAACCACAGTTGTCCTGGTAGATACAGAGCAACTGAAAGGGGCTGAAGGGAGGCAAAACAAGGGGCTGATGGAGGATTTTCTACTACTAGGAGCTGATCTATTTTAGGATATTGTTGATGCTCCCCAGAGGTCTCAGAACTGCTAGATGAATGGTGTAGCTGCATCTCATCCAGAGGACAGAAATCACCAGTACGAGAGTTTGTGTGTGCTAATATTTTTTTTCTTTCTCCCCACCTGCCTGCCTTTTTTAATGCTGATTATTGGTTCTTCCACCAAAAAGTGAAATAAACAGGCAAAGGCAGCATTTGTCTTAGTCTCGTCTGAGAAATTCCAGTGGGAAATGGAAGCATATTTCCACTATCTAATAGTGGATTTTATGTTCCTGCTCCACAAACTATTCTGCACATGAAAAAGATCTGCATTTGAGCAGCTTCCCTAACAAGCTTTGTAGCTGTTTGCTGGATTAAGGCAAAGTTAGGATTTGTGTCTAATTTTGATCAATCCCAAACTGTGCTTCCATTTCTGCTGTTGGCCAGTCAAGAGAAACAGGTGAATAGTCAATATGTTGTATCTTTTTACTCTTTTACAAAAATATAATGCCTACTGCATGAAAATGTTACCTCTGCTGTAAAGCTCTCATGTTATTCTTTGGGGAAGGAAATTTTTATTTTCCAATCCATATGCCTATGCAGAGCAGTCACTCTTTTTGTACTCTCTACATGCAAAACACTTAATTTTATCTTCAGCTTTCAAGCATAAAAGTGAGAAAGTTACCCTATTCCAAACTTAACTACTTGTGTATGTTGTTGGTATCAAATAAGATTACTGTTAGGAAGATAGTGCATTTATCTTTCACTTGAAATAACCCAGGAGAATGTCAGATGCAAAATGATTTTTGAAATCTTGGCATTTACTGCTGCTTTATCCTCTGTGTGTGCAACTTCAGTCAACAGCAATGACATTACTCTGTGAGCCCCTCCAACGGAAGGGAACTGGCACTCTATTAAAAATCCCTCTTTTCAGAACTCAACTGGAAATATGTTACTATGCAGCTCTGTGTTTGTCCTCTGAAAAGCGGTGATCAGAATCCTGTCTGCTCCCAGCCAGGCAGGATTCTCTCCTTGTCAGTTTATTCTTTCCTGTAGCTAATCCTTTATCCAGTGTTATCTGGCCGTCGATGTCCTCCTCATTCCTCTTACAACAGGCACTCTTTGCTTTGGCTTTTGTCCCATGTAAATGCTGCCCTGCCAAGTCTCTCTGCGATGAGCTCCCTTCCGTGCTCTGCTGTTGCAGCATCAGCATCTCACATCCTCATGGATCAGTGCTTCCCTCTCTCTGCTCCAGTGCTGTGGGTGCTGCTGGCAGAGCAGCCTGCAGAGAGCACGGGGCCCTGGACAGCAGGACATGGAGTGGCTGAAGGTGGTGGGCACAGCATGGGAGTGGGTGATATTCATTGTCATTGTCACCTGGGTTGAGGAAGGCTGGATGCTTGTACCCACCTGCAACGGGGTGATCTATCAGCTTTGCATCACTGCTGAAATTAATTGCTGGGAAGGGCTGATGGTGTTTTCAGAGAGGGACTTAGCTGTCAGCCTTATTTCCTCTGGCTTATGGTGGTCATCACAGGGGCTTTTCTGAGCAGGAGTGTGCGCACACACACAGACAGTTTCCACATGTGGCCTTATTTTGCAAAGATCAAACCTGAATCTGTGTTGCTGTATACAAAAGAATAGACATAAAGTCAATAAACGTGACTTTACACAGCTGTAAATATTTTCATCTTGTCACTTTCCCATTCAGGCAAGAAAGGTGTGAGAATCACATAGATTCAGAAACAGAGGTTCATGGAAACACTGAGGGTCTCCTGATCCCAGCATAGATGGTGGACCCTTCTGGAAGTAGCTGTGTTAGTGGTAAGGTTCATTAGGGCAATCTGTGCCTCCCCCAAATACCTTATTCCTGCTGGAGGCTGCTCACTTTGTACCTCAGCTCTGCCAAGCAAGTTACTCAGGTGGAAACTCTTTAAGTTCTGCTTTTTAAAGTCACAACAAACCTTTCTTATTTGATTGAAGTAGAAGAGAGTGCAAGGCACTTGGGCAGCAGATCCATCTGTCCTTGGGAGATGAGAAAAAAGCAGCTGGGAGAGCAGTCTGTGTTAGTGGCTGTCAGAAAAGGATGTTTGGCTACAATTTAATTGTAGCGGATATGGGTGAGTCTACACATAGATCGATTAAAATTGATTAAGAAGATGTATCTGGGGACTCTCCCAAAGCTAACTGACAGTAGAAAACAATCTTTTTCACTGAATTCTCTGGCATTGGGTTAAAACCCTACAATACTCTGTTATGAAATCTTTTGGTTAGCAGGAAGAATGGAGAGATCTGGCAAATCGAGGGTTGGAGAACTAAATGGTATTTGAGGTGTTGCATTTAGTTCCTGGCTCTCCACAAACTTACTGCTTGACATGGCCCTAGTTCACCAGTTTCTTTGGACATCCTTTCCTTGTATGTGCAGGTATGACAGTGGGAATAATTTCTCTCTCCCCTGTATTTATCAGGATCACCTGTGTTATTCTCTTTTCTCTGTGTGTCTACAATACACAGTGCATCTGGAAAGTCTTAGCTGGGGTCCCTGGCCAGCTTTGCCACACATTAAAAAACAAAAACAAAAAGGAGGTCAGAAAGAAAGGCCAAAGCAAATCTCATTACTTCTTTAGTGGTACATCAGAAACTAGCCTAAGGCTTGGTGCATAGTATGCTGTTCCTACAATTCCTCTGAAGGTTGATCTCTTCTGCTCTATATTCAACTCCATGAATACCACATTCCTCTTTTCATTCCTACTGAGCCTACCTAAAGACTGACAGCTGTATAGCATATTACCCTGGTCTGTGAAATGGATTATTTTCCACAATGGCTGAGATGAGATAAGAATAAGGGAAACAAACTTAGTTTTAAGAGAAAAAGAATCAGTCAGTGGTATAGTCCCCTTTTTTTGTTAATGAATAATGTATACATTCATATAATGAGCCTAATAATTAATGTTTTTTGACTTATTATAAAGAGCTGAAGAATGTCTAATGATACCACATTATCTACTCATTTTAAGTTCAAGTATAATTCCAAGGTATCGTTAAATACAGCTTCACTTAACTGTATATTTCAGAGTCAATGGGATGTTTTATTTTTAGGCTTTAAATCTTTTAATTCAGCTAAAAAATTAGTTTAGTAAGTCACTTGATAAATAATTTTAAAAATAGCACTTTTACACAGTAGTCATGCCAGGAGAAATGAAAGAGCAGCCAATATATCAGAGGGTATAAATTGCAGCAAAGGTTTTACCATCTTGTGAAGCAGTCTACGTCACCTGGAGAAGCAAGGTCTCTTGGTAACATATTTTCTCTTTCTAATTAGTTACAAATTTATTGATTTTTTTTGTCACATTTCTGCTCTACAATAGTTTTGTTTATGTGCTGTATGTAAGAATTCTTGGAGTGTGCCCGAGTCCTTCCCATGACTGGGACTGGGAAAAGTTTCCCCATTTGGTTGTTCTTGGCCTCGCCTTTCAGAACAACATGGGCTGTGTGTTGTTCATCCTCAGCACCTCCTCCAGTGGCTTTAAAGGATGGTTATATGCAGAGAAATGCCTAAAAATGCTGCTACTTTAGTTGTCCCTGTATGATACCTACCTCAAATTTGCTTTATCTATAGGTAACAAGACAATTTTTCTGTCAGCTCCCTGTATGTGATAAAGACCTGAAAGCAGACCTGAGTGTTTTCTTGGCTTAACATCAGTAATTGCAAAGATGCTGACACTGAGGCATAGTTGGGGTGGATTGTGTGTGACTGAGCAGGATCTGGCTCTTCTCAGCTGCCCTGGCTTGTGGAGAGGATGCTGAGAGGACAAGAACTTCTCTGGTGAGGGTCCTTCAAGGCAGGTGTTTTCCTGTGTGGCTGGTGTTTATGTTATGAGCTTCCCACCTCTGCCTTGCTCAGTGTTTGCAGCCTTGCAAGGGTCATGTGCAGGAGTAATGATTGCAGGGCCTGTGACCCAGCATCAGTCAGTCCCACCAGTGGCACTGTAAAGTTGTGCTGCTTACGTGAGCCTGAGGGGCACTTACAGGAATTTACAGGAATCTGGCCCGTGATTTTTTCTGCCTGTATTGCAATTGCGTGACAAAACTGGGTCTGAGCAAAATGCAGTAGATTAGATTCTGCATAGAGCTATTCTAAGCTATTTAAAAGCGAATAAAAAGCAGCACAGGGAAACTAAAAATAACACTACGATGCTGTGGAAAGCATGGATGTGCCATGTCAGAAGCAGAGTTAGAGAAGACAAACTTAGCGTGGTCCAGTTCAAGGCGAGGCTGGTTAAATTGATGCTAATGGTGGTGTGAAAATGTGCAGCGGGTTCGAAAGCGGCTTCTCCCCGTTCCGTGAAGATGCGGTAACCCGCGGGGCGCGTCGCTCCGCTCTCCACCGAACAGAAACCGATGCGGGTTGTGCGGGCAGACCGAGGCCAGCGCAGCGCTGCCCGGGGAGGGGACGGGAGGTCCGCGGGTGCTGCTCCCGGGGAGATGGATGGATGCATGCATGGATGGATGTTCGTGTTCGGAAGCCCCGGGTACGCTGGCACCGCTCGCTGCCCCCAGGTCCAACGCCGCCCATTTCCATCCCAGCCTTGCCCCGTCCCCTTGGAAGGCACCGATGTCCCCGTAGCCCTTCGGGGGACGCTCCGTCCGTGCCTCCCTCTCTTGGGCCGTTTGTTCTGTCGAGGTCGGGGCCACCTGCGCGAGTCCCTTCTGGGACCGACAGCGCTTTCCCCGTCGGGACCTTTTGGGGGCAGTGGGAAGGGGGCTCTTCTGCTGTGTGGGCAGGGCTGTCCCGGTGGCGGTGCGGGTCCGGAGCGGTGCGGAGGGCGGTGTGGGGTTGCGGGTTCGGGTCCGGAGCGGTGCGGAGGGCGGTGCGGGGATGCAGCGGCGCGGCGCGGCCGCCAGGGGGAGCTGCGGCGTCTCGCAGCGCGGGGCGGGCGGGCGCACCTGCCGTGTGCGGGGCGGGCGGCGCGCCCGGGGCCGGTGCTGATCGCGGTGCTGATCCCGGGTCCGGTCCCCGTCCCGGTCCCTCTCGGGACCCACGGGCCGGCAGAGCCCCCGCATCCTCCGGGCACAGGGGCCGCCCCCGCCCGGCACCGTCGGCCGCAAGCTCCCGCTGCCTCGGCGGCGGGGGGGATGCCCGGCATGGACACCTAGAGGGGAGCCGCTGGGGAGGTGAGCCCTGCGCGCGGCGCTTCTAGCGGCAGTTCTCTCTTTTGATTACAAAAATTTAAAATAAGCCTTCTCTCAGAGAAAGAAAAGTTCGGGTGCAAGGGGTCCGATCTCGGTGCTGCCGCTCGCGGGACGGGGCTGAGCTGCGGCTGCCGCCGCGTCCCTCCCGCACCCCGGGGCGGACGGAGGGAGCGCCGGGTCCCCTTGCTGCCGGGGGGCTCCGGGCAGGGTCTCCCCACAGCTCCAGCTCCGTCCCGCTGCTCCCCGCATCGAGCCCCGCGGCTCCGGAGGCGCCGGGAGTGTTTTCTGTCACCGAGGACGCTCCGGGTTAGCCCCGAGGGTCTCTAACTCAGCTCCGCGAGGGCGCGTGGGGCTTCCCGGGAAAAGTAACACTGTCGGAGATTTAAAATAAAAACACGGGGGCAGTTGCCTTTTGGGATGTTGCAGCTCGGTGAAGCCTGTTGAGGAGGTGTCGGTTCGTCTTGGGATGTTGCAGCTTGGAGTTCGTCGGAGGCTTGGATGCTCTGAGGTACCGCGGTGGGTCCAGAACGCTGGGACTTGAAACCTCTCGCTGCCTCCGAAAGTTCCGTGGCGAATAGGGATGCTCTGGTTTCCTTTGGAGTCTGATGGAAAGCTGCTAAGGGGCACCGAACCTCTCAAACGATTGATTCAGCGGCTGTTTTCAAAGAGCCTGTCCCTGGGCTGCTGTCTCTGGCAGGATTCGAAGAATCAAAAGTTTTTGGTAGAAAATGCTGTAAGCTGCGGTTTCTCAAAGTTACAGTAGGATCTGTGTGCTTTGGGCAATTTCTGCTCCTTTGGGGCTAACAACCAAACTTAGGTTTGTACTGTGAGGAAAACCCCATCCTGGCAGGAACCAGCACTTTGTTGTGCTCCTCGGCAGTGTTTATTTTCTCTCGTTTTTTGTCCTGATTATTTAAAAAAAGGAAGTCGTATTTTTACTCTGTGTGTGTGGTTTGTGGGTGTTACGATATTGCCATTGGAGTGCAGGTAGTTTTGAGGGTTTTCAGTGTATTGTTAGAGGTGGGTGCAAGGCGGGGGAAGGCTGTTTCAGGGTGCTCAGGTACTGTGTAAGTGTGGTTGCATTCACACCTGAGAGAGGCACTTGCCCTAAACGCTGGTTGTCTGTACCTAAAAGGGGACGTTATTCCTCATGAGGGA
>JAWWMP010000148.1:8947274-8961927 GCA_035047865.1 Dendrocincla tyrannina | reverse complement strand
AAGTCTGGGGAGGAAGCTGTGTCCAGCTCTTACTTTGCAATAGAGTGACTGCAGAGGAGACAGCGGAACACACTGGATTTTGGGTTCCTTAAGCCAGCGGGGTGTAAGGCATGTACAGCAAACATGAGAAGTGAAGAGTTCCAGCAGTTCACCACGGCACAGACAGTGCTCTTCAGGATTTAGCGAATCTGTGGTTAAGCAAGGGTTGTAACTGGTGATGTGCAGGATGACTTTCTGAGAATTTACTTAGGACTGCATCCTTCGGAGGTTGTTTCTCTGGGCACAGGAGACCACTTGCGTTGGGAGGACGGGGGCATGGTCCGACCTCCCTGCAGAGTGCTTGTGTTGCTAGGCAGCCGCTTGCACCTCCTGCATGCTCCAGATCGGAGCCTGCGAGGGGAGACCTTCCTCTACTGAACTAAAGCCGGTGACCAAGGGTGTTGGAAAGCACCCATCCTGGGTGTGCGGGGGTGTGTGCACTTCTGGCTTGCACCTGTGTCCCAGGGAGGGTTGGTCAGCTGGGAACATTCAGCTAGCTGACAGCAAGACTGCCTTATACTCACTGTCCTGCTTGGGCTGCAGGTGAGCACAGGAGAGAGAGATGAACCTTTGGTTGTTCCGTTTGTAAGGCTCAAGAGTTGTCTGCAGACCATCTCACAGTACCTAGGAGCTCATACGAGGTTTGTCTTCAAATTGTTGGATGATTGATTCTTTAGCAGTAAAATTGGGGGGGGGGGAAGGGAAAAGGGAAGATGGTTTGCTTGCAGGAGGGGTAAGAAAGAAGGCCAGGTGTGCTGCATTAATGCACTTACCCAGCTTGAGCCAATTTTAGTGAATGGCACACAATTGCTGGAGCCTCCCTGTATAAGTAGTATCAGCCAGTGTTGCCTGAACTGCTCTCTGTCTCACAGAGCAATGGAAAGCCTTTTAATCCTCAGAGCTGCCAGTCTGGTGGCTGCACTTTGAAGCAGTGCAGTAGCTGAAGCTGCTGGAAACCAGTGTGGGGGGACTGACCACGCTCCAAACAGAAGTCAGATCAGAAAAGAGCCTGTGAGCGCCTGGAGGGATTCATAGGCTCGTGTGGCGAAGGTGAGCTCAGCAGAAAGGCTGTGTTTGTGGCACAGATCACTTCTGATCAGGCAAGGATTGGTAGTGTGGGAGAGGGAGGAGAAAGTGTCCTTGTTTGATGGAGACTGGAGGCCTGGGCCTCAGAAGAAGCTGGACTTGGCAGCCTTAAAGCCCAGGTGAGGCTGCAGAGGAGTGTGGAAGCAGAGGCAGGTAGGAACACACTTGTTGGGTTCAGGATCTCATGGGTGTTTTGCCTTGCCACTGTAAGCTTGAGCTTTGGAGGGTTTGGAGTGTGTGTGTCTGGAGGTGTAGGGCAGCTGCTGGTGGCAGTTCCATGCAGAGGTAGCAGGAAGCTGGTGTATGGAGCAGTGTGTGTGTGAGGAACCCAGAAGAGATGCAGATAGGCTGCGGGAGAGCAAGGAGTAGGGAATGGGAACCACATGTGAGACCCATACCCCTTGGGATGCTTTGCCTGCTTGAAGATGATAGGAGCATCCAGACTCTCAGGCTGGGATGTGTCTGTAAAGGGATTTGGTTTGTTTGCATAGACAGAGTAATTTTACTCTGACTATCCACAGCTCTTTCCTGGGAGAGAAGGGTACATGTTAACAATAATCAGTTAAAGCTGTGGAGAACAGTGTCTGGTATGTGGCATTTGGAAGGGAGAGACTGTTCAAAATTTTCTATGTCCTGGGTTGTGATGCCCTTCTGGGATCAGAGGTGAAGGAAAAGTTCCAAGGAGCATGTGTAGCCAGTCATCCCTGGACCTGTGCGTCTGAGGGAAAGGGCTGAAAATTTGTACTCACAGTATGAAGTACAAATAAAGCATTTATAATGTATGGGCTTTTCCTGTTCTCCAAAACATTCAGGCTCTGAATAATCTCTCACTTCAAACTGAAGCTCAGGTTGAAAATACCAAGAGATGTTTGATTGTGAACAACTATTAAACAGCCTTAAAGGGCCATATGGGGAACCACAGGTGCTCTTTATTTCTATGCCTTCCTCAACCAAGAGTCTAAGCTATTTATCAGGAGGTCTTTAGTGCTCGAAAGGGGAGTGAATGTTTAAAGTGTATCACAAAACAAAGAGGCACTTTAAGAGGCAATTTGCTTTTCTGGATGTTCAACTAAACATAAATCTTTCTTTAAAGAGCCTTGAAAAGAAGGCAGAGAGAAGAGATCTTGACCTTGCTGAAAACAAGAAGGATCTTTTTGCTAGCCTTGATGATTAGCGTTTCCTCTGGCATCTGGTACTGGGATCAGGTAAACCTTCCTGGAACTGGTGGAGGACTGAGGGATGTGTTCAGTGACAAAACTGGTGAGAGAGAGACTGTGTAGAAACTTCTGCAGGGGTTTTGGCTGATCCTTTCCACCCCAAAAGCACTACAGAGAGTTCCTTTCACCCTCTTCTCACTGTTTTTTTGTAACAGTTAAATTAACAAGGACGTCTGTTTGTCAGAGGAATTTTAGGGCACATAAAATATGTGGTTTACTTTTTGGCTGCATCAGAGCAAACCCCCATTGTTTTCAAGATTTCCCCAAAATACATGGAATTAATATTCTGTAAGCAGTTTGTCATGATTCTCAAATTCTGGGAGTGGGAATGGGGATTGCTTGCTTAAGTTCTTATTTTCATTCAGACAAATATGGCAATAGATATATGTAAAGGCCAGGCTCTGGTTATGTAAGGGGAAAATAGTCCCCATCAAGAATGTGTCTATCACTTTAAGGTACTGAGATGGTGCTGAGTTCAGTGAAAGCAACTTGCCTCTGCTGACAGCAAAGTGCCCTGTCTGGCTTCTCTGGAACTGTATTTTCTAAGTGGGAAAACTGTAGAAGAGTGTTTTATAAGAACTGTAACAGCTGGTATGTCATATTTTTCTGTTAATTGTGTCGTCTTTGAGCATCATGTATTAGTTAGGGAAGCATGTGGGCACGAATGAGATCAAGGAATGAATTTCTGAGCACATCTCATGCAGAGTTGTGTTCTCTCAGAGCTTGTTTTGTTAATGTGCAGGAGTGAACGTGGACCAGATTTGCCATGAATAGTGCAGATATTGTTATTGTGTTAATATTGCAGAGGTATGACTGTATATAGGAGCAGATTAATGTCAATACAGCTAACAGTTATAGCTACAGTCAGTCGCCTATGTGGTCCTGGAAAGAGAACTGTTTTAAGATGCTGTAAAAGCAGTTTCTCTATAAAAGCAGGGAACATTTCAGCATGCAGATGGCAGCCCAGTCTAAAATCTAGTTCTGTTTGTGCTGAGCACCTCTGTAAGGAGCCTTGAGAAACACAAGGGGAATGAGAGAGGCAGTGTGGGGGGCAAGAGGAGGGATATGCTGTCTTTCAGGATTGAGACCTCTTTTTGAACTATCTCTCTTCATTTTTAATAGCTTTTCTGTAAAAGCTGCTTGGGGAGCAAGGTTGGTATGAGTATGAAAGAAGCAAAGCATCTAATCTTTTGGCTTAATAATGCTCCTGCATAGGCAGCTGTGAATTGGACAGACTTCCTTATTGATATAAGAACAGTGAGCAGTGAGTGAAATTTGTGTGGGTGAAAATGGTCTTTTCTCATCTCTTTTAATCTGAAATATCTTCTCTTTTTGTAGTTGAGGCTCTGTAGAGAGGACCTGTGATCACTGGCAAGGCTGTCTAAAGCACTCAGGAGAAAAGGGCCATGACCTGACTAGTGGTGTTTGTTCTAGGTGTCAGTGACTGAAGAGCTGGAGTCAGGTGAAGCCACGGGTTTTCTAGAATTTGCAGGGTTTATCAGCAACTCTGAAACCTAAGAGTTCTCATCAGCAACTTGATTTTTTTTTTTTTTTAACCCAGAGTTCTGAAAAGCGGGATTCAGAGTCTCCTTAGTGGAGCTTCTCCACAGCCCGGGGTGGGCTGGCTGGGCTGAGTCTGAGAGAGTAGCCCCTGAGTTTGTCTCTGCCCTTTTGGGACAGTGCCCAGCAGCCTTCTCAGCTTTGGGAAACATATGTGGTCATTCATGGCTGGGGCTCCACTTTCCCCTTGGCTGACTCTGATTACTGCTGCAGCTTGGGAATTGTCTTGCTGTAACTGTGTCTATTCTAGGACTTCAGCTGATTTAAGATGATCCTTAAAATTACTCCCCATTCCCTAGTACAAGTGTACATGTTTAGCTTTCCAATGTAGACTATCATCATGTTTTCTTCTCTCCCTCAGCTGGCTTTTCTGTAATCTTTTAAGTACTTCTGCAAAGTGGTAAGAGGCTAAGCCCCACTCTATAAACCTAAACTCTCTGGGTCTGACAGTCTTTATGTTTCCTATGATACTTCATGTTGCCTGAAGGACTGTATTGATTAAACCACAATCTGCAGAAGTAAATATATGTAGAATATTAATAGCTTCTACTCAAGGGGGGGAAAAAAGGCTGTAAATTAACTGATCCATTATGTTGACCTCATAAACCACAAGGGCTTGCAGTACAGCTGTAATCCTCCTCCCACAACACGTATTTCACTTTGAATGTCTATAAAAGGACTGGACTACTCAAATTTAAAAGCTGTGATACTGGACAAGCATATCCATCTATCCTGGGATGCATAGTTAGAATATTGCAATGTTAAGGCTGAACAGTAGTTCTCTGTAGAATGCAGGGTAGTGCTGAATCAGTGTATCACTGATGGTGCAGCTGGGTGTGAGGCTTAAAAAACGATAGCTAACTTTCACACTGCTTTGTCATTCTTGTTCCTCCTTAAAATTGCTTTCTGCATTTCCAAGTGCAGGAGTTGCTGCAATAAGGGACGAGTGGAATTGAGGGATTTAAAATCCAATTTAGAGATATAATGAACTTGAATTCTGTGTGAGCGAGTTGCATAGGGAATCAAGGTTAGTGTGTGGTGTGAGCTGATAGAACTCAATCTGCTAATCAGTGCTGAGTAGCCCTGGTTCTTCTGCTTCACGAACCTGTTAAGATGGGCTGCTCAGGTTTTTGTTGGATTTTCTTAGTAGAGATTTAGATGAGTGCATGTGTTGTATGCTCATCAGTCTAGTTAGTGTTTTGATGCTATAGATATTGGAATATTTTTCTGTATTTGGAATATTTCAGGAGATTTTTTCAATTTCTCTCTCTTCATTCTTTTTTTTTTTTCCACAAATAAGCACTATTTTAGGCAGCTATTGGAATTAGAAAGTTCTTGATGGAAAAGGTTCTTATATTGATGCTTGTGGGGTTTTCTGTACAGAGCAAGTCAACAGTTTGCTCCTAGTGTTGAGTCTGATTGCCACTTGAACGTAATTAAGATCACTTCTACCCTCTGCAGCCAGACTTATCAATGGGGGAAGTTATGGGATGGTAGCCATCCACAGTATTTTTCTTTTGTGCTTGGCAGTGAAGCCCATTTTTTTGTTTTTGTGTTGCACTGTAAGATGCCTTTAAGATGCTGCTCTTGGTATCTTTTATGGTTGGCGTCTGGAAAATATTTAACTTTTTAGTGGAAACATTGCAATCTTTCAAGCAAAACCTTGGTGTTAACACCTAAGAGGTGGTGCCCTTTGTTTCTTCTGAAATGATTGACAAGATTCTCAGTTTATTCCCTTCACATCCCAAGAGATCTGTGAATTTTAGAGTTTTTATCTTTTCTTTTGCACCCAAATGTTCAGGCTTTAGAGGAATCATTACAGATCAGTATTGTAACCTTGTCAGGTGCTCTGTGTATTCAGTTGTGGTTCCCTTTGCTTCCTCTGGACAAGACCTTGTTTTTTCCTTGTATTGCTGTCATGCAGGTGATACACTGCTGAGGCAGTAATAATCCCAGATATTTCAGATGTTGTCTCATTGTTGCTGTTTACTTTCAGTTTGCACAATACAAGCACTGTCAGGTACCTTCCAAGCTTTTCTCATTTTAAAATTTCTCTTAAAATTTCGTCTGAACAAGGAGAACAAGCCACATGTGAGTTTAGCTAAGGACCTGAGCCCAACAGAGGCTTAGATCCAGCAACACAAATGCTGAATGCACACTGCCTTGTAGAATTAATGTTCATTGCATATTTAGACAACTTAAGTGGCTGGTTATGATGGTGAAAATGCACAATGAATTAGGCAAAATTCTTTGATGCTCATTGAGCAGCAGAGCGAGGAATACTGCATGACCCATATCAAGTAGAGCTGAAGATGCATTATTTGAGCTAACATGCATCTCTGATCTTAAGTATTTTTTGTTTGTGTTTGAGGTATCAACAAAAAGGAACTGGTACCCATTGTGGATTGCTTCTAGCCAACATATTATATAGACTGAAAATCTTTTACTAATAAACAGCTCAGCGTGGTGTGTTGGCAAAAAAGAAGACCTGAGAGAGAGTTCATATTAAAATTTAAAGCCTTAAAAAGTGGAATGGGAAAATTGCATGAAAAGAAATGAGCAGAAGCCACTATCTAGCAGTAATGACAATGAAAGAATTACTGTTGCCATTTCATCATTTGTGGGTGGGGTGAAAATGGTAATTTATTTCTGTGAGATTTCTGAGCAACAGAACTTGACAATTGGCAATCACTAAAGAGGTGGGCTGCTGTTTTTAATGAGTGCCTTCTGCATCGCAGCTTCTGTGGAGAAACCAGAACCTACAGAGCCTCGTGGTGTGTCAGCAAATCTCAGCCTGTGCACAGACGTGTGCCTGAGTGCACATATGCACTGCTTTTCTTGTTTTCTTTTAAAAAGGAACACTGCATAAACAAAGCTTATGGTAGAAATTAGAGCAAAGCTGAATTATATTTAACGCGTGAACTTGGGAATCTCAGTGCTGGGTTTTGTGCAGAATATTAATGCTCTAGAGTCCTTCTTGTTTCTTAGTGCTTTCTTCGAACCTCATCCCTTGAAGTTCTTTTGAGCCCCAGAAGCTATACGAGCTGCAGTGGGTGCTGGAAGGACAGCAGGCAATACGTGAAGAAAATGGGACACAACTTCCCAAGCCCTGTTTTCTATAGCTGCCTGCTGTCTCAGGACAGTAACCAGCTGGCCCACTGGTCACGCTGGGTGACTGATCCCACCTTCTTCTGGTGGAATGTCTAGCATGGTGAAGGTGACACCTCAGACTCCGATGTGTACATCCATGCCAGCTTTAGTGGGGCTGTGTCAGATGTGACGAGCTGGGGTTCTGGGCTTGATTATGAATGACTGGGTAGTGCTATAGTTTCTTGCCCTCTTCCTGCTCAATTTTCCTGACTTTTGGAGGTACAGAGACTGACTGCTTTGATGAGGCCAGGGTTTCAAAAAGCAAAACTCCTATCAATGCTGACAGAACCAAGAATTTTCGCCTCTGCCTAGCATTGATATTGGTTGGCAGAACTTGCTTTGAATTTTTAAATGTATTTAATGCAGCGTAGCTTGTTTAGGGTGGAGATGGATGGACCCACATGAAAAAGGAACTAGGAGCTCCATACTTCAGTTGTAATAACTGAAGGGCGGAAAGTGGAGAAAGTAATTTGCAAAGCTACACTTGAAAATCATTCTAGCATAACATCATCATTACAATTATCTGTCAAAAGATTTAGTTCAATTACTTTTTTTAAGCTCTCTTGTCAAGATGGCCTTGCCTCTCTCAGGATTTTGTTACTCCAAGGAGAGGTTAAGGAAGAGTGAATGCTAATTCTGTCATTAGCCACTGTCAGACAGCCTTCAGTGCATATTATTCCTTGAAAACGCCTTAGCATTGTTACTGTGAGGAATCAATAGGCGTAAAGTGCCCAGGGGAACATAGAATTCAGGGAGGAAAAAAATCCACTGACTGTTCATAGCTTGCAGTACAGTAAGGTGAGAGGAAGAGAACTTCAGTTCTAAGTGGTAATTTTGAAATAATTGAATGGCAGCATAGTTCCTGTCGTGTAAAATATTATACATGGTTCCTCACATTTTCTTCACACCAGAGTAGGCTGCTAGTAAAATTACAAGGGAAGAATATTTGAAATAATAAACTCAAATGAAACTGAACTGTAGGACATTGCACCCTTTTGCTTCTCTATCGTGCTGGGTGATAGGGGTCTGGACTGGTGCCAAAGTTGAGGGTTTGGAACCTCTGAGTGGGCTGGGCAGGCAAACGTGGTACACCATTTCATTGGCTTAGTTTTGACTATTCATGCAGGTCATTTTGTGCATTTCTGTTCAAATGAAACTGCTCTAGAATGTTTGCTGAATCTTTTGGGGCAAGTAATAATTTCAGATGAGAATAAGGGTTATGATCTAAAGTCTCTATCTGTTATGGAGCCGAATTACTGGAGTTTAAATATATCAAGCCACTTCAAGGCCTCTGACTTCAAGCTAAGCATGTATTTGAGGACTCAAGCTTCTAATTAAGCTTTGCTGAGTTCAGATTCATTTTATGTGTTTTTACATGCAGAGAAGGAGCCTCAGATTGCTTTTGTGATCTTATCTTGAATGGGCTCGTAAATGAAAACAGAATTAGTTCTGGAAGTTATATAAAATTAAAAATACAATTCTAAACTAGATTTTTTTTTCTTTTAATGTATGTAACGTAAAGTGAGTAGTAAAGTTCACAGGAGAGACTAATCTTGTCTTTTAAATGAGACTCCTGAGACCCACATTCATTGATTTCTGAATTTTGTTCACCTTTCTTTACCTCATTGTATAAAAGAAACTTCCAAAATAGCATTAATTAATTTTAGGAGCTTTTACAAGGTCACCAGTGGGAAAATAAGGTTGCTGAGAGAGAGTGCATGAATAACCTACTCTCTGTCTTTTCCTGAACAATATGATTTTGTGTGTGTGGCTTGTTTGTATGAGACAAAGCTAATTATGACCATCAGGGCCTCCTGCTTAAATAACATACAGAAATCCACCAGATTAGACCCATACGGTTTTAAATAAACTGTTAGATCTTGTGATTTTTTTTTTTTTAGAGCAAAATTATCTGTTTGAGATGTCACAAAGAAAAAAACAACCCTTGTGTGTGATAGAGCTAAATTGTTCATACCCAGCTACTTTGAACCATTATGTTTTCCTACCTCTGCATAAACATAAAGCCAGAAGTGATTAGATTAAGCCCTGTAAGGGTTCTTTGAGAAATGCTTAACTGTGGCTGCTGCTTTGTTGTAGTGAAGAGCTGTGATTCAGACTTACTACTATGTTTGCATTTCAGCTGTCACAGAAATTGAAAGATGAAGCCTCTTGTTCTCTTGGTTCTTGTGATCTGTACTGTAGTCAGCATGAATTTGAAGCTCGTGTCAAAGAGAAATTCTGGTAAGTCACAGAAAATTCTTTTTACTTTTGGATCTGGACCTAATGCAATCAAGCATTTTAGATGGCTGCTTTTTGTTTTAGTGCTTGTTCTCTTCTAACAAAAAGGGGAAAAAAAAGTCATAACCAGTATGGTTTGCTTACCAGATGTTTACAGGATGAATTTTCTCACTAGGATGTTCTGTTGGTGCGACTTTAAGGTATTTGAAAGTGTCCTTATGTTTTCTTTTGTTAATTAAAAAAACAGAAAAGAAAAGATTGATTTGATTGAAATCCCACGAAGGTAATAATGACTTTGGCATTGTTTTAACATCCAATCTTTTACTCTTGCTAAGGTTTTTCCTTAACTGTGGATGTGGTTTGTGGTGACTTTTAAGTCTGAGTGATTTTTTTTTTTTTTTTTTTTTTTTTTTGTACTTTGGAAGATCATTTTACAAAGTCATGGTGGCCACAAATGTGATCATATATAGGGTTAACTGGGAAGAGCTTTGCTGAGAAGATAATCTTTGATTTATTCTGGCAGTGGGAGTAGGAGTTGGTTTATGTTTACATCTGCTTTTGAAACCTACCTAATATAATGGAACACTTCAAAGAAACATTAGTGTATCTCCTTCCAGGGGAGACAGTTCATCTGGATAATGGTTCACCAGTACTTGAGCTTGAAGTCTGTACAGCTCTCCCCCCTCAAAGGGAGTGACTTCATCACACTGTTTACCTTTCTTGAGTAAGCTGTGAGTTTGGAAGGACTTTGGACAGACAAGTAGTTTCACTGCAGTGTTGCCCAGTGGTGTTGGTCTGCCACTGCCTGGTGTGTGTGGGCAGGCAACTGATGCTGGGGAAATGCTGGTACTTTTAAACTTGCATATTATCTTGTTTTTCTGCACTACTTGTGTGCTATACTTACCTGTGTGAGGGCTTCCACTGATCCTGCTGTCCTCAGTGTCTTCAGCCAACACTCAGCACTGCAGGTACAAACAGAAATTACTGACTTCAGTTGGTGTGACCAGTTTTAAATTTAATTTCTACATTCCTTGGGAACAGAGGAGAAAAGTTATTGGTCCATCTGTTATAAAGAATTAGATGTCATACCCCAGGCTAAGTGTTACTCTGGGAATTGCCAGATGCTGGGCTGAATTCTTTCTGCTGGGCTGGAAAGTGTAGATGCTTAACTGAACTAATCTATGGCTTTTTGTTGTGGTTATTGTGTCCAGAGCCCTGTTTTCCCTATTATGAATATTGGTGTTTGGCTGTGGTGGAGCTTGGTCTAAACTCTGCTAAGGGTGACAGTGTTCCTGTTTTTCAAAACGGCTGTCACTGTCCTGGATGGGAACCCTCTGTGACATCCACAATCAGTATAACTGAACAGCCTTTATCCACTGATGCCAAGAAACAATACCTGGCTGCAAGAAAGTGCCTTTCCAATTCCTGTATCAGAAGTACACATCTGGAGAAGTGACATGGTGGTGGTTATAGCATCATTCAGCTGGTATTCTATCTTTAATTATATATATATTTTTAAAAACCTGCTATACTGCCCCTTGTTAAATATAACCTACCAGTGAATAGGTGGTTCCTTTTCTTTTCGTTCAATTGTGTTGCTATATGTTGAGTGTAAGATGAAGGGGACAAAAATGCATGTAAAGTAAAATTATAGTTTCTCTGCAAGTACATAATCGTGTAGTTGGCTTTCACCTTCAATACTCATTCTGATTGCTGCATGGAGCAAACTATTGATTTCTTTTTTTTTTCTTTTTCCACTACACTGTGTGTGAAATAATTTTCTGTTTCTGTAGTATCAGCACTTGGAGCAAAATGGATAATTTGACTCCTTTTCTGAAAGGTCTTTAGATATGAAGGACTAGTGTTTGATTGCTTAGGGCTTCACTAAATGTTATATGTTGTGAAGAGACAAATGCCCCAGAGGCTTCTGAACTTGAACTGTTTGTATTGCTTTAGTGGATGCAGCCAGGAAATGCACAGAGAAACAACACCACCATATTGTCCCATAGGGTGACAGTAGCTGGAACATGCTGGTGCTGTGGTTCAGAGTCCTTTTATTTTTCACTGGTGTCTTGATGAAGGAGAATCAAAAGGGGAAATTAATATAAGGGTTATTTGTAGGCAGCTGCACTGCAGTGTGAACATCAGGATGTCTGAAAGCAGGAAGACTTTTAGCTGTAGATTAGAGCTGAGGCAGGGGGCATGGACGAAGTGCCCGAAGGATGCCCTGTGGACAGGATCTCTGCAGCAGTGTTCTGGGTGGATGTTGTGGTCTTGGGTCTTGCTGGCTGTTGGTATAGGCATGTCCACACTGGTGAGCATCCTCTAAAGGGGAAGGGAAATTGTGCAGACAGTTATGTAGAGCAGTGTGAAGCGGTGCATGGAAGGTGCTGACACTGATGATAAAGACAGATTTGGGCTACTAGGACAATAAACCAGCAAAATTGGGGTATCGGTGTCTTTGCTGACTTATGCAGACTGGCATTTTTCTAAGCAATGTGTAGAATTATTGCATGAATGGCCAGAATTGTGATTAGTGTCAAGTACAAGAGCAATTATGAAGCTGACTAGCATGCGTGTAGTGTTGTATAATAGAATATATCTTGCTTAAGGGGAAGAGAGAATCTAAAGAGAGCTGAGTTGAAGAGGACCTGTGGTGGACCAATGAGAATGTGAGGTGTTGTCTTCAGGTAATGCAAAGGCATCACTGAAGCAGTCAAAAGGAGGGGTAGAACATCCAGTGAAACAAGTTGCCTTAAAGAGAACAGTTTTGTCTAGGAAAGCATCTTCAGAGGCTGGTGTGAGAGTACTCCTTCAAGGTCAAGGAATGAAACTCAAGGGGAGAAAACTGAGCAGGAGAACTCCAGATAGCAAGTGCAGACAGAACACAGGGACTGGACAACAGGCAAGAGTCAATAAAGGAGGTCAGGAGTGGAGGATCTAAAATGCTAAAGAGAAGGTGATGAAATGGTGCCCCAGTTGCAAGCAGAGAACTATAGTTTGCTGAAGAAACAGTCCTCATGGAAGGAAAGAGAAAACCAGAACTGTAAGATTTGTCTCATGGTCTTCATTTGCCATTTGTTGCAGATTCAGGTGTCCATATTTCTCATTTGGAGAAGGCAAACAGGAATGCATGTGAGGGCTGCAGATAGGTTTTAGAGTACCCTGCAACTCTGCAAAAATGGCAGAGAAACTTGCAGCAATACAAATTTGTTTGGCTGCTTCTCACTTGAGATAATTAAATATACAAAATAATTAAAAAGGGTGAGCTAATTTAATTATGCCAGTCAGAGTCTTCTTTACAGGCAGCAACTTCCAGATGCTCCAGAGGAAATCTATCATGTCTACAGAGCAATGCTTGCTGTTTGTGGTGGGGACAGAATAGTTTGCCTCAAGCATCTGCATGAGTGTACCATTGACTTAAGTTTCACAGACATTTCTTAATACTAAGAAGCATTTCTGGAAACTGCAGGCCACTCTTTTTGCCTGCTTTAAGAAGTAAAACTGAACAAACAGCTAATGCAGGGACTGCAGCCTTAGCAATATCCTAGGAAGGGTATTTTACAGGTGGAGGTTATACAAATAAATTGAGGATGTGGGAGCTGCTGGTTTCCTAGCTGGCAGGTGATTTCCTTTTAATCTGATTAAGTTACTTCTTTTCCCACGCCGTTTGCATGTAGTACTTTGAATAATCGTAGCAGGGAATATAAAACCAATTAAAAAATCATTGCATTTTTTAAGCAGAAGATTTTTCAGATTATAGATTCTGTTTGACTTATCAGACATAATTCCATTAGTGAATAATTGATGCCATTTATTGTTGCTGTATTTATTTGCTGAGCTGAAATACCCTGTCTCAGCATGCTAGAGCTCTGGAGGGCATGCCAACCTTGTGTGGAGGAGCATGGGCAGACATTCCCGAGGTTTCTGCCAGGCTGCTGGCTGCAGGGCACGTGGTAGTCTTTCTGCAGGTTAACACAGCTTAATTGGCTCAGGCCTGGCACAACAATGTCCTCCAAGCTACAGAGTCATGTCCTCTCCCTCGGTAGCACATCAGATGGATGTGCTGTGGGATTCCTCCCTTTCCTTCTTCTCCTGGATATCTTGAGGTCATCCAAAAGGCAGTCAGTATGCTGAAGGAGCAAGTGCATGTCTGATCCCCCATCCACCCTGTCACCCTCCGCCTGCATCTGACTTTGTCACCAATGGCATGGGTGGGGGGGCTTGACTTGGCACTGTGTCTTGCTGTGTATGGGTATAGCCAAATTGTCTTAAATTCTCACATGGATGTTGCAGTGGTCAGGTTGCAGTGCTTTAACACATTCATTTAAAACCTATTGCCTTGATATTTTATGCCTTTTAAATGTCATGCAGCAACTTACTGTGGTCTGCTATAGATGTTTCAGGAGACCTTCACTTTCCTACTGTTTGTCACTGCTCTAGCCTAGGATTTCCCTCTGCTCCCTTGTATGAAGCTCAGTTGTCCTGTGTTGTTTCCTGGCCACTTTGACCATGAAAACTGTGGCATACATCAAAGTGAAGGTGTTTGTACTTCAGAGGTGACTTATGGATTTGTGCATGGAGCGGGATATTCAAGATGAGCCTAACTTCCAAAGTCCATTGCTGCTGCTGGAGTGGGCTCCAGATGAGGTACAGGATGAGTGCTCACCCTTGTATTTAGTTTGCAGTTGCATGTGCCTGAAGAGTTGACTTCTGGCCCTGATGCAAAATGCATGGCTATGAGCCCTCCCATTTCTGAAATATGTGTATGTAGAAGAGGCTTTTGGCTTTCACTTTCTGCAAATAATGAGCAGGCAGAAGAGGTGAGAGCTTGGCAATGCTAATCAGTGCACACTGATCTCTTACTTTCCCCAGGAGAAGTCGAGTTATTCACAGCTCGAGCAAACAAAGTCAGAATCACTGTTGTTCTAAGCTGTCATCAGTGCAGGAAAGTACAGCCTCTTCTGCATATGGTTGTGTCTGCTCACGGGTTCACGGCTGCTCTCCATCTGTTCAGTTTGGATCAGCAGGAAGAAAGGCTCCTGTGCTCAGTCAGGTCTCAGGGGGCTACCAGTAAGTCAGCTGTGAAGCTCTGCTAGTCGTGCACCTCATTACAGGAGTCTCAGCCTTGGCTTCTTCTCCTCTAGACAGAAAGCAGCATTGCAGCTGGACAGACCTATCTGGAGGACAGCTGGCAGCATTTATACATTCTGTTTGCAGGCAGGGAGAAAGGGGGGTGCACAAAGAACCTCTGCTAGAGGTTTAGGGTTTTTTAGTGACCTCAACTTGACAGGGTTTAAATATTGAATTTACTTAAGCACTCAAATTTTTTAGCTATTGCACATGTTTAAAATGAATTCATA
>JAWWMP010000148.1:8846866-8947174 GCA_035047865.1 Dendrocincla tyrannina | reverse complement strand
TTGACAGGGTTTAAATATTGAATTTACTTAAGCACTCAAATTTTTTAGCTATTGCACATGTTTAAAATGAATTCATATATAATTCAAACAATTAAAATATTGAGCTGATACTTAAATATTAAAGCTAAACGCCTCCCCAGGAGTGAAACCATAGCTGTATTTGAATAAAATAAATGAACACAAATTGTTTCAAAATGCAGGAAGTCATAAAGGTAAGATCTTCATGGGATAGAGAGAAATAAAGTATGAAAAAAAAAACCCAAACATTTCCTCAGTTAAAAATCTATGATCTTCCACATCTGCATTGGGCATCCTGTTAGCTGTTTGGTTATCTGTTCTACATCTAGCTGCAGCATGTAGAAGTTCATTAATAATACCTGAACCTCTAGTATACATACCATCATGACTGAGAAATCTTCCAGCTCTACGCCTTTAACTGGATAATACATATTTTCCTCTCCAAAATGGGATTTTCAAATGAGAAAACCAAATGAATTAGTGTATCAAGGTGGCTTTGCTTTGTTTTCTTTAAGATCCTAATTAGAAATTTTGAGAGATCTTCATTTCTGTGTTTCTAGCATGCTCACTTTGAGGGCGAGAGTCCTAGGTTCATGTCCTTACTCTGAAACTGACTGTCCCAAGGGACAGGGAAAGTTGTTCTGGCATGTTTTGGTTTTCATCTTGTTCATGAAAATATTTTTGGAAGGTTTGTCTTACATAATGTTCAAATGAAAGTATAAATTATACAGCTGCAGACTTACCCAGGACACAGTCTTCAAGCTCAGCATGTTGGCTTGTCCTGGAGATGAGTATCTGCTCAGTTTGGGACATCTGTTGGTGATGCAGAGGCTCAGAGGTAACTCAGGGGTTTGTGGAGCTATGGAAACTGTAAGGAATCTGGTGAAATGGCTTTGCTTTGGGGCAGCTCCTGACCTAGAACAGCTCTGAAGTGTGCTTGGGTTTTTGTAACCTGAATACATGTTAAGGCAAGTTTTACACACTGCTGTATGTATTTGAAGGAATGCAAAAAAGTCTCTTTAGATTGATGCAGGCATGAATATTAATGCACATTCTCATATCTTTGTCCACTGAATTTTTCTACTTTTTCTACTTCACTTTCAGAACCTCGCTTGTTGTTTGAAGTTCATTTCAGCTTTGAGTTACTAGTCTCTGTGACATATTGTATCAGAAACTTCTTTTTTACTTATTTACTCCTTGGTTTTGTTTTGAACGTAGCTGTTACAGTGACAAGCAGTAAAATTGTGAGATAGATGTTGGGATCACCATGGGAAATCAGGAGAGAGGAGAATTAAAATGTATTTTTACGTTTGGGTTTTTTTTGGAGCCTTTAAGTTTTTGAAGAAGTTGGTTTTACAGATGAGAAAGGAAACATCAGATTTTTGCCTTTTCGGGAGGTGCAGAGTTAAGTATTTCAAGTTATTGACCTATTAAGGAAAAAAGGAACTATGTTTTGTGCAGTGCATAAATGTGCAAACATAACTATAGAGACCTGTGTGAGATTGTTGTGTGGTGTTGTAACTCGCTAAAGTAGAAATGATTGTCCATCTATTGGTTGAAAGCAAAATTGATCTGAACTGCAGTGTCACCTCTAAAGGGTACATTTATCACTTTATTAATCTCTAACCCTTTCAAGTCCAATCGATTCTTTCCTACAAGAAGCATGATTAGTACTTATAACACATACTGATACAGAAACGTGCAGTCTCTGCAGCTGAAGACACAGACTGAGATTCAAGTCAAGCTTCCAACCTGAGCACTTTGCTTTTCCAAGAGATGGTAACCAGGTTGGCTGTGCCCACCAGCCTCTGCCATCAGTTCCTTCTTGCTTGCCCTCCCTGTATAGTTCCTTATCAGGCAGGAACAAAGGCAACATGCGGGTATTTCTGTTAGCTTGACTTGTTTTAAACCTCCTCCACCTTTTGGGGGTCACAGAACTGTAGATCCGTTATGTTGCACATGACGTGTGGCAACTTACTCCTAGTTACGTTTTAGTTTGAGGAAGGAAGGTATTTTGACGCTTCAGTGTAAGAGAGGTGCAATTGGTTTGCATCCCTGAGGGATCAGTATTGCTTTAAAAAGGTATCTATTGGGATTTCTGCATCCATTATTCCAGATGGGAGACTAAATAGTAATGGAATAAGTAGGAGACTGTATGACCCAGGCAGCTGTAAGCATTCCTCAGTGATTTTTTTCATAAAGAAACTGGAGGCAATGGCAGTGCCTGACATGAGCCTTTGCATCTGGCTGTCTCGTTCCTGTGGCTGTAATGAAGTGGGAGGAATAGGAACCTGCATCAATCCCTGACTGCTAACCTGGTCCATCAGTCCCTCTGGGACACAAGGCATCAGGAGAAGTGGTACATACCAGGGCAAGCCCCTGAGGCATTGAGCTCCCCCCTGCCTGAAACAGGGCAAAAGGGAAAGTCTGGTGTTCCAAATTACTTTCTGATGTTTCAAGTATAATATTATTTATGTCACCCTTGTGTGTGTCTGGGGGACATACTGCTGTTTAGGCCTCTAGCATCCATGTGTACTGTTGAAATGTTTGTTAGGACTGTGTAGTAGAAACATGGTAGTTGTATTATTTTATGGATTTTGTGTTCTAATTGTACTTTGTTACCTGGTCAGGGCTTTTTCAAGGCTCATGGGACTATTTGGTGTTTTTAGTAAATATCTGCTACCATGGTATTTCATACAAGTTTTTTTTCGTCTGTAGAGTTTGCATCATAGTTATTTCCATTTTACTAATGGCAGAAAATCACCCAGAGATGAAACAATCTTAAAATTGACAGCACTGAAGGTGATGTGGGAAATAACACATAAATAAAATGTTTTCCTCTGTTTTGTTGTGTTGCTAATGCCTTAGGCAAGGACAAGGAAAGCAGTACTGTCTTCTAGAGAAGCTTTGAGGCTAAATAAGCATGTGTGTAGAATGTGCTTTTATGTCCTTGAACGCATGTTATAGGCAAAAGCTTTTATAATTTCTGTTATGTTTTAGTAGAAGATAGAAAAATGTGTCAGCTAGAAATGGAAGAGGGAAAAGAAAGAGAGAGATTACGTTATATCACGTTTTGTGCACTAGTTTTAGGCTTACAACTTTTGCCTTTGAATGCTACAAGGTCTGTTCTGTGTGCTGGCTATTAGCTGTCCTTCCAGAGAATAGTGGGGACGTGGGAGGAGCAGCCACTGAAGACTCTAAAATGACATATGAAATACCTGAGGAACCAGGAGCCTTCAAGATGCCAGCCCAGTCTCCTGGGTAACCAAGTTTATAGAAACCTCTGTGTATAGTTATTGCTCTGACCTGAAGAACATTTGTTGATCCTGGACTGCTGGGGCTCTGCAGGCAGGCAGCTGCATTTGAGCCACTCTGGGCTCCATCTGTGCTTGAGGAGTAGCTGCCTTGAGATTTTTAGCAATACCAGGAACTGGAGTTCTGTCCTCAGATGTGTCAATAGCCTGAGACACCTTTATCCAAGGACACGTCTGTGTAGTCTAACCAGATGTTCATATTATTTAAAGAAGTGCTGGTCCTTTAATCCCACTGTACAGATACATATAAAATTTGAGTGCAAAGTTGTTTTACAGATTATTTTTTTAATTAATTTTTTAATATTTGAGAGTTAATGAATTTGTGTTTCTGGTACATTGAAGATAGAATTGGCTTATTATTTGTGAAAACTGATGTTAATATAGCAGACCAGACTTTTCACAAAACAGAAATTGTTTGTTCTTGGATTTAGGCATTATGGGTTTGTTTTGCTGATGCACTCTATCATCAGCAAAGGTTATTTGGATCAATGTGCAGAGCCACTTCATGCATGATTATGCTGTTTTACATGTTCAGCAATATATAATATATATGGGTGGGCCTGGAACGGGAGGAGTAATGGGAGATATAATCATTTTGATGTCTTTGAGCTATTGGAAAAATGCAGAAATATAATCACATTCTACAGAATAGGGCACTTCAGAATTTCTTTTTCAGTGAAGTGATTTCATTTTGAACAGTAAATTCCCTGAGATGGATACATTTAATAATCAATGGAAAACTACTGGAACATGAATCAAAGGCATGGTTATTCCTAGGCTCAGTATCTCTGGAGAGATACAAGAGCTGCAGCTGAACAATAGTACTTCTGGCATCCTTCGTATGGGTGTCGGAAGAAGAAGCTGGAAGAGCTTGAACATTTAGTAGTCAGGACATTACTGTTTCTGGGATTCCCTACTGGGAAGCATTTTGCTGTGTCAAATCTCAGGTTTACTACAGAGGAGATCTGAAAACTGAGAAAGTGGGAATGCTTTAGTGCAGCCAAGTCATCCCGTGAGCTTCCTTGTCTCCAGATGTGATGTGGCTCTCTGGCACTTCTCTCCTGGTGAAGGAGAAACTCTTTCAGGACATGCTTTTTTCTCTCTAGTTGCAGGCTCCTATTGCAGTGTGTGTTTTGTTGAGAAAATGAAGCAATTTTCAAGTATTTTGAAAACCTGTTTTATCTGGTACTTGTGGGTTAGAAAAGCAAATTTAAAACTTAAGCCAAAAAAATAGTTATTAAAGACTTGAATGTATTACTTGTTTTTGTTGTGACCTTGAAAATCTTGCCCTGTTATATAAAGCCAGGGAGGTGTGAATAATGGTGTGGCCTTAGACATAAGGAAAGAAATTAGGATGTGTATCACTAATGACACTTTGGATATAGTATTTCTATTCAAAGTGACATCTGTAATTTTAGGGAAATCAGGAACTACTGTGGAAATGCACTTAGGAGTGGAGTATTTCAGCTTTATTGGAGCAGACTGAAAACTGTAGCTTTTTGGCTGACTTCTGATGTAGGTCAACATAATTCCTATTTGCTGTGACTTTACATCATATTGTTTACAGCATAATGATTTTTTCATCTGGATTGGATGATTAAATTTGCTCTTTAGCATTCAGTGTTTATTGCAAATGGTTTTGTTCCAACTGCACTACATACCTCCAACAGTGCATGAGAGATGAAACCTAAATCCAGCCACCTGGGATGCCTGGCTGCAACTGTTGTGGATTTTACACAGGGAGAGTGTAAAGCTCTAGTGATGAAGAAAGGATCATTATTACATCCTGTTTTAGAAGTGTCTACGAATGAACTGTTCCACTGGCAGTCCTTCGTGAAGAGCTCTAATTGTTGGCTTTCTCTGAAGGACACCGATCCCACGCGAACAGTTGGTTATCAGAATGCTGTTGTGTGAAGTCCCTTGCAGAATGTGTTGCCGGCTTTCTTCATGTTGTAGTGAGGAAGACCTTTGATGTGCTATAGCAATTAGTAGTCTTTTGGAACACTTTTCTTTTTTTTTCTTTTTTTTTTTTTTTTTCCGCCCCACAGAGAAATGAAATGCTGGGTACCTTGGTTATGAGAACTTAAATAATGTAAATTCCACAATGTGATTGCAGAATGGCTTTGTAATATCACACCAAGTTAATATGTTACATTAAGTCTCTTATTGGTTTGTAAATTTGAGCATCCTCAAGAGAGGCAAGTGTTTTTGTTTTGGTTTGGGTTTTTGTGTTGTTTTGTTGGGTTTGTTTTGTTTTGGCTTTTGGGTTTTTTTTTGCTGGGGCTGCTGGGTAAAAGCTCTCCTCTAGAATAGTTTCCCTGCTGCAATTGGCATGTTTTTCAGGTTTGTGCAAGACAAGTGCATCCTTTCCTGCATGTGGCATTGCCTTTTCAGAATGATGTGTAATCTACTTGTAAAAATCAGATCTCCTTTAATGGTTTTACTGCGCACATGAAAGTTGTGTGTTATCAATGTAGTTACTGAGATAATTTAACGCTCCTTCATGTTTTACTGTGGTGTTTCCAACAGGGAGCTGTAAAAGGTAATTTTGATCTTCTTAAACTTTGTTTAGGTTATTAAGAAATATTTTTTTGTGGCAGAAGAGGGAATTCTATTTTTGCATAATCTAATAGCCCCTTAAGGCTCACTTTTTAAAATCACTTCAATCAGATAAGGGAAGAGATGGGAGCAATCAGTCATCTTAAGTGTCCAAGGATTCTGGATATGCAGCATCCATGGCTGGTGGTCCCCAGTGCAAAGCTGTGCAGTGTTTGGTGACACTCTGTGTCAGGTGGGAGGTGAGAGGGAATAAAACCATCAAAGACCTTGTGTAGGCAGGGTACTGTCTCTTCCAATCCATCCTTCAAGGTGTTATTAGAGGTATCCTAATGCCCCAGTGATTGAGCTGTCCCTATTCCAGGATGCTCTTCCCTGTCCCAGCTGTGTTGGGAAGCATCCTGCTTGAGGTGGTCTTGACAGGTACTTTTCAAGCTTGTGTGCCACATAGGGGATTTGGGCTCTGCTCTAGGGAATTGGACTGAGCTGTCTCATGTTCCTGTTTTTATTTTCTTCTTTGACCAACTTTCTTTAGAATAGGATATGCTGTAATATGCCAGGAGAATTAACCAGAGGAAGCTTCTATGTAAAGTGAGAGATGAGCTCATTAATTGCTTAAAAATTAGGCAGTCTCCATCTGAGTAATCGGTGTTGGCTGGCTGGCCAGCCTTCCTCAGTCTAAGAAGTAGCTCATTAGTAGAATACATACAGATGGTACTGTGCTCTGAGGTACTTAAAACACACAGGCAGAGTGCTGTGCTAATAAGGCAAACCTGTCCTTAGCCTCCATGACTGAGTTTGCTACAAGCAGCAGAGGGAACACTGTCATTTAGCAAATATTATTAGGTAAATGCATTTCCATAAATCTATTTAGTTTTCACCCTTTTTTCTGCAGACAACAGATTATGATAAATACTCAAAGTAATTTACTCTTTCTGGAAAAATTCTATTGCAAGAGTGGACTTAGAATAACTATTTTGTTTGTTCAGTACCTGGTTTACCTGTATAATTGCCTAGAGAAGGAGATGTATTCAGAGCCTAATTTTTATATGGCATTTATATAGGTTTTTTACTTTCTGTTCTTTCTTATGATGTTCTCCCGTATGCAGTCTGGGGACAGTTTATTCAAAGTAAGACTTTTTCTGAGGGAGGTGAGTCCCTCCTACAAATGGTAGTGGATAGCAAAATAAGAAATCACCCACCAGGGAAGACAGAAAAAGCAGAGCTTGGAGCTCCCAGCAGTGCTGGTGGGTGAGCAAATGCTGAGCCAGGGCACCATCAGGCTCTTTCCTCACAAACTTCCCATGCCACTGAGGCTGCACAGCCCTGGAGAGGGATGGCCCTGGGCCTCCCAACTTCAAAGCTGTAGGATAAATTCAGAGGTGATAGTACTCACGGCTTTGTTTTCAAATAGCAGATTCTTCCTCTGCTCCTCACCCCATGAGTCCCATTGAATGGAGAACTCCATCCCTCCTCCAGACAGTTCCTCTTTTGCCTGAGTAGAGTCTGAGCCCATCTTAGTGTACTTGACTCAGTGAAACTTTCCTCACCGCATCTGTGAGGTCCTAAAGCATATTGACTTTTCTGTTCAAGAGGCTTTTACCATTAAGATGGGACTGGGGGAGAAATGGGCTCCCTTGGATAACCATTCTTCACCAAACAGTCAGAGTTTGATCTCCTATGTAGTTACACTTTGTTTAGACATGCTTTTTCTATCAGTGCTTACTTGTCTTTGTCATGAACTGTGACAAATTCTTTCTAATGAAAGAAGTTAGTGTTTTCTTTGTTGATCTTCAGCAAACTCTGTGCATTTCATGGCTTCCTTGGAGGGTTTAAAGAGAGCAGCTAGTTACAGCCTTCTGGTGTGTTTTTTCACCAAGCCCTCAACAGAGCTCTTTGTTGTATTTTCAGCAGATACAATTTACGTTGTTGCTTCTCTTTTTGTTTCTCATACATTGGATGCCTGTTATTTGAGTGTATGCTGGTATTAGAAAGAATGGTTCTGCTTCAGCTTGATTAGTCTGTGCCTTGCTCTGTGTGTGTGTAAGGTATAGAGTCCCTTTGTAGATCTTTTGGAGTTAATGTTTGGTTTTGTGGAGTATGTTTTAAAAATACTAGGTGGACTAGGTAACTCAGGAACAGATGTAATTTGTGAAGAATACTTTAATAGTTAGACACAAGTGTTTTGATTGATGCTGATGCTCTCTAAGGTAGAGTACTATTCACTTTAGGTTCTGGTTTAGGCTTAGCTTCCATCCTTGGCAGAGTGCATGTTTTCCACAGACTGCATTGGAGGGAGCAGACTGTGATGGAACAGTTTATTTTGTGGAACTCAAATATTTGAACCTGAAAATTTTGAAGAAATAGTGCAATGAACTTACTGCTCTGGGTCAATGGTATTCAATGTTTTCAAGGTCATTTAATGGCTACAAGTAGAAATGCAATGTAGTGGTGTATGGAGGGTTGAGAGTGTGTGATACATATCATATAGAGGGAACTGGGAAGGCATTTTCAAGGGTATGTGTAAAAGAGTAAGGCTTTGGAAGAAAACTGGAAAATATTTACTTGATTGTAGATTTGGCTTGGTGAAGAAGTGGGGAGGGTTTGGGGTTTACAAGGACAGGAAATCAGCAAGTGACATGATTTCCAAGGAAATTTCTGGAGTTTGGTGGCAGTGGAATTCCATGAACTGTTCAAAGGTGGCAATGTATGGAGTTCTGGAAGCAAGAAGAGATTTTAATTGAATGTGTTAAAAAAGGAAGAGCAGTATTCATTTTAGCTTTCAAATTTCAGGGTGACTTGATAGACTTTACTAGTAACCCTAGGCTGTGGTTTGGTTTCTTTTTTTTATTTCCTGCTGTAAAGCTATTGAGTTTGGTGGAATTAAACTAGGAATTAACAAACATGACTGTGTAGCAATGTGATTGTTTTTCCCTTCTGTGTGCCAAGCTTCTGCTTATTTGGTGTGATTCTGCAAAAACATCCATTGATTTCGGTTATTCAGCAGCTAATTACCTCATAACCCACAGGATCAAGCAGCAGAGCTGCTTATTTAGCCTGTAACAACACAGTTCTTATTATGGTGCCCAGTTGTGCTGGCACTGGCTGCAGGGAACCTCCCATTGACCCTGCCTGTGAGGTGGCTGTGGAGCAGGTCCCCACGCACGTATCCCGCCTCTAGACTGTGACTATTGTGCATGCAAATAGACAGCAATTGCCATTTAAGTAATGAGTTCTTAATGGGTGTTTGTATTCTGCAAATCTGAAGCCTTTTTAAGCTGAAATTTCCCTGCCGGTGTAATTTGATGTGTGCCACAAATTGCTGAGGTGAGAGCACCAGCGGGAGGAAAACCGAGTTATCAGTGGAAGTAGACTCTGACAGCTCCCTCTCCTGCTTCTACCTCAGGCTTTGCAATGGATAAATGGAGGACAAATATAAACGTATCAGAGTAATCCCCCAGGAAGAATCTTTGCCTTTTCTAGGTAGTATCATGATGAAAATTGCATTGGATTCTGTAGGGACCTGGCTCTTCATTAAAATAAAAGTCAAGCATGTTAATATGGTAGGTGTAGCAGCAGGTATTCCCCAAAAATGACACCTTGGCTGTAGTTTGACTATACAGTCAACAAATAGTGCAGGCTAAATTCAGACATGCTGTGCAGATTCCTTCAGCACATCCACTTGAAAAGGCACTCTAACACTAATCCATTTGGATACTACAGTGTTGTTTCTAAATACAAAATCTGAATTCTAATTGAAGTTTTGTGGTCCACAAGAGAAAAGTAATACATCACTACTATTATTTCAAAGACAAATCCTTTGGGGAGAACTCCCAATTGCAATTCCTCAGGCATCTTTAAGATTCTCAGAAGCAAATCAATAAATTTCTCAACAACAATTATCCTTGAAAACCTTCCAATTAGATATGATATAAAGGAACAAAGCTGTGCTGGTCTCCAGCTGAGCATTGCCTGTGAAACTGCCTTTGCAACTGGAAAGCTAAATGAAATTGTAAACCAGAACTTGACTTTATCAGTAGGAAGCTATCTTTTGTCAAGTACACGTGGGGATAAAATAACCTCTGAGGTTGGAATTGTTAACTCATTTAAACTGTTAAGTTCTCATGAGCTGGCATTGTCTCTCTTCTGCATTAGATTGGAGCTCTTGAGTTCTTCAGCTGTATGAAGGACCAGGAGTACTTTAGTAGTGCTGATTAGAGGGCTGCAGCCTGTCCTAAAGTGCTCATTTGAACTTAGTGATAATGATAAAATATTAATCTCTCAGAACAGTAATTAAGATTACTTTTAGAATTTGGGATCACTTATACAGAAGAGCAGAAATGCTGCAATTCCTGGCAGGACTCTTTTTAAAAAATTCAGAAGCAGAACTATTTGACTGATATTATTTGTGATTAACTTTTAATGGGCTCGTGATGATTTGAGTGGCTAAGAACTATACCATGGATCAAGATGACTTGATAATTCTTCCACTGTGAGTTAGGCACCACTCTTCAGCACTTACCTGACTGAACACACAAATTAACTTTCTTCAGGAGAATATTTGGGTTTGCCTGACCACTTGCTTAGCGAGCATCTCAGTCTTGGCCTGTAATAGATATATTTGAAGGTACCTCTTTCAGAAAAACAGTTTGTTGGGATGGAAGAAACTGGTGCTGTGTAATGAGTGTTTGTTTATTTGTTCTTGGAGCACTATGGTTGGATGCTGCTAAAACGGTAGCACTATGTCCATCTTCCTGTGTGAGACAGAAGCGGGAATACTCTTAAATACCTAGGAAATACCCAGTTTTGCTTCAAACAAATTCATTGTACTCAAATATGAGTGTGGGAAGGATGCCTCTGCCAAAAAGCTGTTAGTCTGAGTTGCTGGGAGAAATAAGACTGGAAATCTCCATTGTTTCCCATCCTCACTGTGGGAGGATGAACCAGTGAAGGCCACCAACAGCTCTTTGCCAGGTATATTCCTCCAGACATGCTTTGAGACCAAGGCTGCAAAACAGTCTTCTAGAAGCCAGGTTCTAGTACCTTCTTCAAGCCATTTTGTGTGATCTAAATGGAATGGAATAGCCATGGGAGCAGAGGATTTTTAAGAGTATATGGGAAATTCAGACTCGTGCTTTCTGGAATTACAGAAACATAATTTTCTGTTATAAATTTTCTTCCTGTGTTTAGTCATCTAGTCTGCATTTGGTTTCTGCTATCACAGTTTGACTCAAAGACCACGTAGTTTGCGTCGCTAGCTGGCAAAATAAAATGTGTCAGCCTCCTACAGATATTAAAGGACCCCAAAATCAGGAAGGATTAATGAAGTCCCTGGGTGAGACTGTAAATTATGACTGCTTTCTCCCATAGTCTTTGATGGCACAGTCAGCTATTACTGCTCTCAAGTGCTGTTGCAGAAGCACTGATGTGCTCCTTTGGTCTGTTAACTTTTATGTCTCTCCATACTGACAAGAGACCTTCAAGCCACATTTCTAAAACAGAAAAAAGGGTCAAAAAAAAAAAAAAGGTGCATATGTTTCATCCAGCTGATTTTAAAATGTCAGAGTTGAATTCTCTGGTGATGCACTGTATTGAAAAACTGTATGAGAAGATTCTATGAGTGTTCTGTGGGGGTCGCACAGTGATGACAAAACGCTTGAGGTCTCCTTGGACATGGTGGGGTCTCTGATTTGTTACACCTCAGCAAACATCTGCTCTGCTGTGTTGTCACAAAGGGTTAAAGGCTTTCTGGAAGCTTCTGAATACTAGAGCGGTTATTTTCCCTGTGTAACTGTGGAAGAATGACTATGCATAATCTAATTTTAACTTAATTTAGTGTACCTCATAGAGTTTCATATACAAGAATAATGCCACAAGCATTTGAAAAAGCTTTTCTCTTACTGAAGCCTGTGTTAAAACTCTGACAAAACCAGAGAAAATATGTTAATTCACAGAACTTCTAAAAAGCCCCCTCTTGACTTCTGTATTTGATGATCTAAAAACACATTATCATGATTAATTTGTTATTCTTGTTAAAATCTTAAGCTCTCCTTTTAATAAGATTGTGCTGATAGCAAAGCTTCTTATGCTGGTGCAATTTCCCTGTCTGTTAGTTAATAGCTACCTAATTAGAATTGTAAAAGTAATCCTTATTGTGTAAACAAATAGACTTAAAGACCTCTTAATGGATAATGCAGTCTTGCTATTTAATTTCTGCAGTATTAACAGAGAGAGGACTTTATTGTGAGACCTCTCTAGCAGTACTAATACAGAGGTCATCTGCTAACTAAACTGATTCATGAAAGAGGGGATAAAATTGAGGTTTCAAAACTGTGGTGTGAGTTTGCTTGTCCTGTGGGAAACAGAAGCAAAGACATTCCAGAGAGACACTGGATTTTTTGCTGCGTTTTATACGTTTTTCAGAGACTCCCTGAACTATTTGTGTTTTTCTCCAAGGACATATTTTGTTATATCTTCTCTTTTTAATTTCTGTAATGAAATGATGGTCTCCAGTGTTCCTATCATCTTTTCTGAACCAGAAAGCAAAACATTAGGGAGAAAAGAAGGAAAAAATTCACAGTGTGACTTCTGAGAAGTGCTGAAGGCCTTCGTACCTTTCAAAGAACTGTAGCTCCCAGTTTTTGTTGACTGCAATACATTTTAAAAGACCTACCCTTTAAAAAAAATTTGGCCCTGAGTACCTACAACTTGCTTTGCAATTGATGAGAGCTGCAGAACCTAAGCACCACTGAAAATCAAACTTATCAGTCATGCTCACTGGCTTCCTTTGATGGAAGCAACAATATGCCTTGGGGAGTTTCGGGAGCTTTACTTAAAATTCCAGCACCTAAATGAAGAGAAGTTTCTGTTCTTTTCTTTGCTTCTGGTGCTGTCACCTTCTAGGAGCAGAGCTGAGGCTTTCCTGTGAGAGCAGGCACCACAGTGTCACCTGGAAACCCTTTTGCAGTTCCTGAACCCACGCATGTCCCCTCTCCCCCATCCTGTGACTGGATGGGAAGCCTTTGAAGTGAGCCCAGCTTATAATGCACTGAGATTTGTTTACTGTTTGCTGTAGCTTATTGTTGACAAGAGGAATAATTTTTTTTTCTTCTGGAGAGGAAGCAAATATTCTGGTTTTTATGTGCAAGAAGAATTATCTGGGATGGAAGGTATTAAATTGGCAGGTTGCTGATCTGTGTTCATAAGCCTTCAAATAATATAAATGCACTATAGTGTACAGGGCTTTGTCAAACTCTTTGTAGCTTCTCTGTGCTGGAGGTTGCATATACTTGAGGTGTCCCATACTGGAGTAAGTAAGAACAATAAAAAACCCCAAGCAGTAGGATGACCTCTCTGAAATATTCAGCGATACCTGTGTTCAGAATTAGATGCTTAAACTTCAAATTTGAGCTGGATTTTTCCTTTAACTGCAGCACTAATTGGAGAAAAAGAAGACTAAGTATGCAGTGCTACATCCTGATACATATGGCTTGTGTTGAAAGGCTGATACCATAACAAGTGGAATATAAGAGCTTTGCAGGACCTGTGTGCACGCTCAGAGCTGCACCTGGCTCATTCACAGCCTCAGTCTCTGTGCTCAAAGTTCCTGCTCAGGAAATAGGGTTTCCTGGGCATCTGCACATACTCACTGAGTTTGGGCAGTGTAGATTAATTTCATTTCAGCTATTCAAAAGATTAATCAAAGCACAGGAAAAAAAATAGGCAGGTTATAAAGTCTGTAAAAGAATGGAGCTGAGGCTCTTTGGAAAAGTGTGTTTGCAGGGTGGGTGAGGGAAGGAAGGAGGAAGAGAGGAAGGTGAAAAGTTTTGCAAAGAGAGTGGCTTTGCCAGGACTTTGAAGTTGGATAGAAGAGTTGTTGCTGCACTTGTGGAGAGTGGGTTTATTGTTCAGTGTGCTGTTCCTGGGTTCACAGTCTGGGTTTAAATCTTGGGCTGTGTCCTCCTGATGCCTTCGGAGAGGAGGGGAGTTTGCTTCTGGGAACAGAGGAGTTTTGGCTGAGCCCAGTGCCAACCAAGGTAAACAAAGAGCTCCCAGTGAGCCTGGACTGAGTGCTCCTATTTTTTACAACAGCCCATATAACACCTAGAAACTCTTGTGAATTGGACCCAAAGGGACTTGTAAAGTACTTGTCCATCCAAACTCTGCGCTGGTGAGAGATGGAGGGAAAAGCTGGGCTAGCTTTGGACTAAGGGAGGGGACTTTTACTCAGTGAAGAGCAAAATGATACTGAGGCAATTAGAAGTGAAAATATCAAGCAGTTGAGTAGAGGAAGCTCTTATCTAAATATAAAAAGGGGCTGGGAAAGAACTGAATTCTGCCTGACTTTACAGCTTCCACTCAGACCATATTTTGAATTTTATTTATATTATTTTTTTTTTACTCTGCAGTAGCAGGACTTGGCTCAATGTGTTCAAGGGGAAATCTTTGTGCCATGCATGTAGGCTGCAGGGGGCATCAAGGCAGAACTTCTCCAGCTGAAAGACACTGTAGTGCCTGCGGAGCTTAGGATGCTCCAGAATCCTCACCTGCCTTCCTAAGCATTGTTGTGTGCACCCCTCGGGCTGTCAGCAAATACAAATAAAGGGCAGATTCCAATTAAAAATGCACAGGATCATTGTAATATACCTAAAGAGGCTCTCTGGGCTGTACTCCTGTCAGCCTAGTGCAGGTTTCATCTCAGTGCGATGTACTGAGTTGAAAAGCAGAGCCCTTTATGGAAAGCAGCTTTGTTGGGCTTTGCTCTCTGTCATTTTCAACTTGCCTCAAAGTAGGGCTGAACTCCTGAAGTTTGAGTTGGCAGCCCTGGCCCCAAGTGTTCATTGCCTGCCCTTCAGAGGGGTCACTGTGCTGCTGCTCAGAGAGAGGTGTAATGTGCTGCCTGCGGTGTCTGATCGTCACCCTGTGGTGGGAGCCAGGCAGAACCGAGGTGCAGGAGGGTCAACAGCACCTGAGAGCAAAGGTCTTGGCCCTGTCGCTCTCGGGGGCAGCACTGCCAAAGCTGAGGGACTGCTCTCAAGGTAAAGAGGATTTGCATCAACAAAGCAAGGATGAAGGCTGGTTCTTTGCCTCAAGCAAGTTTCCCTTGTGTTTGAAGATTTTGAGCCTGAAGCTGGGAGGTCATTTGAGTGACTTGCACATTTCTGCAATACCTGAGTGCTTGCTGACTTTCACTATATAGCTGCTATTCAAGGCAGAAACCAAAACCAGAGTATAATTAATATATAAAAGCCTCTTTTCTTTGCCTCAGGCTTGTTTCTAGTTTGTTTGTTTCAGTACATTTCAGTGTGTATTTCTCTTGGTTCACTGACTCCAAACCAATGGCTGGCATCAATACATAAAGCCTCACAATCAGTTTTGCCTCTTTCATGTGTGACTGCCTCAGAAATGGTGGCTCAGAGCACTGGAAATGTCAGCTACGAGCAGTTCTGGGGGCTACAGCTCTCCTTGTTGGGATAGAGTTGTGAAAAAGCTTTGGCAGTGGGATGAGTTTGTTATCCTGGGTGCAGGGGACTGTGGCAGTGACTGCAACTATTTTGAACTAAGGTTATGTTCTGGACTTTATCTTTTTCTATATGTCACTCTAGTTTCTGAAAAAGGGAGGTATATTCCTTAGGGATTTTGTGTATTTATATAGAATTAATAGACGTTTCTTCACACAGGTTTAATTAAAAACAAAGATGAAGTTGGCATTGCTTTGAGAAATGCTGAGTAACAGGGTTAACTGAAACTGCTTAAAGTTAGGGAGGTCTCAGGGTGTTGAGGAGTGAGGAGGACTGCTGATGAAGGGAGAGTCTCTGGGGTTACCTCCCTTCCACAAGGTAATCCCATTAATAATCCTTTTCAATCATGTGGAGTGTTTAGGAGTGGCAGCTTTACAGCCCATTTTGGACCATAACTTGGATTTTTATGTCAGTGTATTTAAATTAGTGCTTCGTCTGAACTTTGCCTGTTCCAAAATTCTGTAATTGTTATGATACATTTTTTTTCCATATCTCTGAAGACCATAAATGTAGAATGCCAAGGGTTACCAGTAAGGAGAGCAGCCTTTTCCCACCTGGTAATATCCTTTTTGAGACCAAGTGTTTTTTGAGGTTTGCAAAACACTATTACCTCTTGTCTGAAATAATGCCTTTACCTAGTGGTTACTTCAATGTGATTTGCTAAAGGCATAAAGTTATATTCTGTTTCCTTCCACTTTCTTGTGCTTGATGTGAGCCCTCTTACCAGGTCACCCAAGCAGCCCATCCCTGTCCTACATCTCCTTAAAGTCCTGAAATTCTGAATTTTGCAGAGACTGGTGAATGCACCTTATGATGTTTAAGATGCATTTCCCACATTTTTCCTTTAAAAGTGCTTCTTTGTCATGGAAGGCTTATCTAAATGTGGTAGGGGGCAGTATATAAATCAGAGTTTGTGACTTTGAGATACTATATGTGAGTTATATTTGGTTAACTTAAACACATCTGCCCAGTACTTTTAGATATAAAAGGTCAGTGAGGTTCACTCTGGTTTTCTTCTTGACTTGGTTAAATACATAACTGCAGCTTAAGACTCTCAATCTTAAATAGAAACTCAGTGAAATGAGATGCCAGCAGGAGTGGATGGGGGATACTGATGATTCTGCTTTATGGGAACCCAGCAGGGCCAGTCTAAACTTAGGAGTTTTGTTTAATAAGAAACTGTGCCCATTTTATATTTTCCAGTTCTAAACAAAACCTCACCTTTCCTCTAGTTAGAAAAAAGTAAAGCTTTCAAAGCTTTTACATATGGGAAATAAGGTTTTACTTTAAAGACTCATGTGTTCCTAAAGGATTTCCAAATGTGGGATTTCCAAGTAAAGAATTTCCTTTATGACTTTTCTTTGTGTGTGTTGTTTTTATGTTATATTGAAAAGAGGCCCAACATGCTACAAACCAATCTTTTAAACAAGGAAGAAGACCACAAAGCAAAATTCTAAATTTATGTGGAAATGAATAATTCTTTTTATGACCCAAAGATTTCTATAAATAAGAGTCACTTGCAAGTAGTTTACTCAGTAGAATTAAGAAATCATGATGGGCTGACTCCATCAGCAACTTCAGCGAAAATCCGTGTAAAAAAGCAGTCTGCTTAGCTCCTGGATCTGTCTGTGCGATGATGCTGTGTTTCTGTGGGGATCAGTGTCAATGTGAGGAAGGTTTCCCGAGGGAAACTGGAATGTGATATTAAGAATGTCAATATTTCACTTTCTAAATTGAAGTTCTTGGTAGTGTTGAGGTAATCCATATGTCTTAATCAACTCTGGTGTTTGAGTGGGAGGAAGCTCACACAGTAACTAGTTGAGGAGGAGGAGCAGTTAGTCAAAATAACTGCTTTTCTGCCTGAGGACTTTTGGGTTCTGGAAATATTTAACAGATGAAATAGCAAGAACAGCTGTCCCAAGGGAATTACCAGAAAGGCATTTGACTTTGCAAATCATATAGATTGCTAAATGAGTGTTTTGTCTTCAGAAGGCCTGAGGTGTGATAGCACCAAGTGGGGCTGGGGGATTTGTTGGGTGGTTGTGATTGCCAGTGGCAGCTTTGACGATCTGGAGGGAGCTTAGGTGGGACAGGAATCTGATGGGGCCCCCACTGCTTTCCTGGCCTTTTGAAATTAGGGGCAGGTCTCCAGAGCTGGGGGTGAGGGATGCAACCTGCAGTGCAAGGTGCTCCTCAAGGGCATTTGCTGCCAGTCCCAGGACAGCAGGAGGGGTAAGTGAGGCACCTCGTTGCCTCCCTGCTGCCCAGTCTCTGCTGCCACCCAAGGGGCAGATCTGGGTAGAAATTCAAATAGTTCCCTAAGAGATGTGGGAGCAGCAGGTGCCCCCCACGGCAGCTCATTGCCTTCTCCCGGGGAGAGAGCACCCCTGTGTCCTTAGCTGCTGCAGCACAGGGTCACTGACTGCTGCTCTCCTGGGGCAGCTCTGCTGCCAGAGTGCTTCCCTGCATGCCTGGGGATGGCCTGCTGCCTCAGAATAAATAATTTAACTGATTATGAAGGCACGTTGGCAGATACTGTGGTACCCGTCAAATCTAACTGCCTGTAAATTTAATTAGTGTGCAAAAACCAGCTTTGGAGTATACCAAAACTTAATTAGTCAGCAACTTAAGGTTGTTAGCACACTCTCCAGGGTAATAATATCCAAAAAAGGGTATGTGAAGGCTGTGATAAAATAATTAAAAGTGTAAGATCCTTACTGCATGTTTTCTTTAGTGCTCATCTCTGCTCTGTGTAAATCAGGATGGAGGAATAAGAACAGCAGCACCTTGGAGCTGAGCTCTGGTAGCAGGGGAACAATTGTTACCCCCAGTAGTGGGGAAACAATTAATTAGCAGGTGTGGTGGTTCGGGTCTGCTCAGCACTATGCAGAGGGTTGAACCTGTCTTTGGGAGCATTCAAGGCATTTTTCCACATGTCTACCTGCTGGTGGGGAAAACCATGGTCTTTACAGAAGTATGGGCTAGTAATTATCAGTTTGGAAGCTGTGGAGTGGGTGGAGGCTTTCTAACTGGGCTGATGGGGAAACCTGGAATTGATGTAGTAAGTCTTTTAAATGAGGTAATTTGGAAAAAAAAAAAAAAAAAAAAAAGCAAGTTCTCCAAGAGTATCTCCAAGAGTATTATGAGCAGCCAGAGAGGTGGTGACTTATCCCAGGCTTGTCCCCAGCAGAAAAAAGCACTTCAGGTGTCACAGTTGCTTCTGGGTTACCACAGTGGCTTGGTACATGGAAGGAAAGCTGGTTTACAGTTTGCCTGCATACTCCTGCCATACAGCGCTTACATGGAGAGAAGGATGAGTGACTTGTAGACAGTGTTACTACAGAGAGGTTTTAACACTGATGGGATGGCATGGTGTAACAGTGACTCACTGCAGGCTGTTTGAAAGGAAGGCAATGGGATTTAGTAACACAGAGTGTGCCCCATCTGTCAAACCCTAGAGATGTACACACGTGTCTTCCTAATATTCTGCTTCAACCCTAAGCTGCTGCAAAATGTTTATCCCAATTAGCTGTATTTTCGTGGGAATCACCTCTTCTATGAATGGAGCATGGACTAAAATGAAAGCAACAAAATTTTCTTCAAGCATCCCTGAGCCTGACTGTGGTTTGCTGCTCAATGCTTGCTCTCTGCTCCTGGTCTCCCATTATCCCTATGCATCATGGGGAAAGAAGGAAACAAGGAACTTTATGATCCCTAAAAGAATATGTAAAAGTCAACAGTGTCTAAGAAACGACTGGAGGCTGAAACCACTTATCCACTTACATTCAAAAAGTGAAAGAATTAATAAAACATACTTTAGCTTCTCCCTTCCTTCCTCAAACAGCAAGGCAGCAAATTTGGTTCCTGTGCCCTGCAAACCTGACAGAGGAGGTGTTTTGGAGGCATGTGAAGCTCCCTGAGTTGTCAGTGTCCAGCATAGGTACCACAGCCTCCCTAAATACTTGTGCCCTGGATCTCACTTCTGTTCTAGTACTGGGAAAGAGAAAACATGTTGTCTGTCAGTACTGTGTTGCCTGGAGATCCATTCCAGCATATGGGATTAGTGGAATTATGACCTGGGAAGGGACCTGAGGCCATAGCAAAAAGACTCTCCAGGGCTGGCATTTCATGGAGTGGGATCATCTTTCACAATATAATGAACAGCCCAGTGAAACCTTTCAGAGATTTCCTCTAAATCATGTATTATCAGGGGGCAGTGTCCCCACATGGGCCAGGGTTTGGCTTTCGGGAAGTTGGTGTAGGAACAAAACAAGGAAGGGAAGAAAGGCTGGGTGGTCTGTGTGTGTTCATGCAAACACCTTTTAATATGCAGCTCTTGAGTTTCACTTCACTTTCTAGTGAACCTGAAAGCTCAAAGCAGGACTAATCTGCAAAAGCTCCATATCACATGCACAAGGTTCACTCACAACTCAGACTAGACCTGCTTAAGATAAGAAGATTTGTTGACAATCCTCTGCACAGTTATGTTTAACTATTGGGTTTTGCTATGACTATCTCATGTAACATCCAACTACCTTAAAGCCTATGGAAATTTGAGATTGACTTTGGTAAAACAGAATTTTAGTGGGTTTTTTTTTCATCACCGGCCTGTCACAAAGCAAAGGATGACTGACAGGATTCTGTAAACTACCAGATTTCTGAGAGACAGACTGCATACTGCTCAGTGAGCTTAATTTAATGAACTGAGGGATGCCATGTAATCTATCTGCTTATTATGTTGAGGCAGCAGATAATATAGTGATCCACAGGTGGCTATTTTGATTATACTGCGTTAAATACGTGCTTCACTCCACCAAGCCGAACAGTGTTTCTCCCTGTGCTAGAAGTGGCTCAGAGCAGTGGCTTTCACCTCACAGGTCAGAGAAAGATATTTAGTCTTTTGGCCTGACCACGCATGGTGTAGGACAACCCATCCTGGGCCATCACATTAGCAGTGAGGCCCTTCCTGGAGGGAGCAGGACCTGGAATTTGCCCAATAGCCCCCTCCCCACATGGAAAACACAGGGTTGGCAGTGCTGGGGTGTTGGTAGGAGCCCTACCAGGCTCTCTGTCGCGGTGCTGTGGATGCTTGTCAGGATGGGGCAGCCTCAGGCTTCTAGGGATCTTAATTTCTGTGACTAAGAGCTCTCAGCTTTAGCAAAAAATTATGATAAAAATGTCCAGGTTTCTTGTAGAAAACCAAGAAATATTATTTTTACTCTTTATTAATAACACATGGTAATTTTGTGCTTTCATATGCATGTATAGGTGCTCTGATCAGGTGGAGAAATGCACGTCATTTGTTATTTATATTTGTAGAATGCTTATGTATTTAAAAAAGTACCTATTCACAGCCTGTAATCAGGCTGTAATCACAGCCTGTAATCACAATCAATAAATTAATAGATTAATAAATTAATGTCAATGAAATATGACTTTTCTATTGATTGTATGTCTGTTTATTGATTTTGGTGCCTAGAAATGCCAGCCTCATCATTGGGTTTGTCTTCAAAGGAGTAAGCTGAATTTTAATGGGATTTGTGCCTTAAGAACACTACTCTTTCAAGCGTGCCTTGCTCTCATTTCTGGGATCACTAACATTGTTGATATACAACTGCTTCTGATCATTATCGTAAAGCTCAGCTTGACTTATAATTGCTTTTGGTTCCGTTCAATCTAACTGTAAAATAATTTAATTTTTTTGTTTAAAATTTCAGTCATGCTTACCATATGGTAAGCATCATTTATACATAAGAGCTACTTGCTGTTTTACCTTTGGAAACTGTCAGGGCCTTCACAGTAAGAGCTTCCTAACCATCTGCTCCCCTCTCCGACCTCGTGTTAATGTAGACATCTGCAGTTGTGACTCCGGGGTTATTACACAGCGATGTCCAGTCGAATGCCCTTGTGCCTGGCTTTCCAAAACTCAGCACTGCAGAAAGTGATAGCTTTTAGCTGCAACAAAAGCCTGTCAGTTTGCAGCCCTAGTGGGCAGGCACGTGCCCCCCACACTGCCCCGCAGCTCCTGCCGCACACGCAGGCAGAACAAGTGGATTTGGCTGAGGGGACACAGCCACCCCAATTAGCCATGAATTCAGATTGATGTCCTGTAATCCTTTAATGCTAGAGAGGCTCCAGCATTAGACCCCATGCTAATCCATTTTTAGAATGTGTGGCGCTCATAAAGAAGATTATGCCATTTGAAAATGAGCTAATTATGTGTAGGTAGTCAGAGTATCCCTCAAATTACAGAAGAAAGTGGTGTAGTTTGAAATCCTGTCCTCGATTAAGTCAGCAGCAGGGCTCTCCCTGGCTTCAGCAATGCAGGATGGAAGTGCTCCAGCATGCTTACCCTGCCACTTCACTTGTGCTGGCTACCTCACAGCCTACTCTGTGTTCTGGGGCTTGGGGTGTTTTGATTTAATTTTGCTTTTTTCTCTCAAAATTTTGTATGCAAATTTTTGTCACGGAGGAGGAAGAGGTGGCTCTTAGTAATCTCTGATCTTGAAGGAGCTAAAAACAATGGAGCTAATCACAAAATTTGATTGGCTAATGTTTCTGATGTTCTGAGACGTGACTCTTCATCTTGGTACTGTGTAAATTGCAGATGAAGACAGACTGAATATTTGAAGAATGCCATACCATTATTAAAAATTAAGAAAAAAGCAAAGGAAAGGCTAATGTCATTGTGTGGTTAATGTGCTTTTAATGATTATTATTTTACAAAGCAAATATTGCTTATTAGGGCTGTTAAATTTCTTTATATACGTTTTTGTAATTGTATTCAACCCAAATAATGACAATTAGGCTTAATGTGTTAGTGTTAATACTGGTCTGTTTTCCCTAAAACAGAATGCTTTTAAACACATGCAATAGTTTTCCTACTGAATACTAAAAATCTTGGTAAGTGACTCAGGTAATATGTTGGTCTAAAACTGACTCTTATACACATTAGTCCTTTTAAATAACAGAGCAAGAAAACAGTTCTAAAATGTGTTAGTTTAATGGATTAAATACAGCAGTGAAGTGCTGGGATTTCTGATAAAAGCTCTCTGTTTTTAATGGCCCAGCAGCATATAATAAATCTGGATGAAGTGGTAAGGGTTTGGGGGAAGAAATCCTGTGGTGGCAGGGACAGCTGCTTAAGGGCTGTGTGTCCCTAGTCTGTGCACAGCCCATGGACAGGACGTAGCATCTGATCCACAGAAAAATAAATTTGTATAATTTCAGTGCAAAAAACTTGTCTTTTTTGTGGCAGGTAGGTAAGAAAGTCAGTGTAGCCAGTTGGACAAATCACCAATTCAGGTTACCAATGTGTCTGTTCAAGTCTATAGAGAGTAAAACTTGGGTGGAAAATGTGCATGCAGTCTCTGAAGAGAGATCAGTGAAGAAAATCATCAAAAATGCTTTTTCATTTTTCATTCTTGACCAAATTTCATAAATACTTTATTATGAAGTATTTGGTTTTCAGCAACCTCAATGTATGGATTTTTTAGGAAAGTTGGTGGCGGTGTTTATGCTTCTTGAGAGGATGTGGGTAGGAGGGGAGTGGCAGATGGGAAAGTCAGGAGAAGGTTAGGATATGCTTTTAAAAGGAAATGCAAATAGAAATGTAATTTTAAAATGAAAATGAAGGGAAAAATGGGTTTCTGAAGGATCTGTTGGGTGAAGGGAGATGGCTGTGCTCTCAAGGCAAGGGGTTGGATGCAGCATTTTAGCTTGTGTCGTGGGTCCAGAGCCTTCCTTGCTGGAGAGGAAGGAGTTTGGAATTCCGGCTGGCAGAAGCAGGGATGTGAGCTATTTGTGCTGTTCTCCAGCCCCGTGGAGCTCCCACAGCCTGGCTGTGGCTTAAGCGGTTCGTTAGGGAGTGTAATTGACCTTGAAATGCACTGTGAGTGTGGAGGACACGGTCTCACACTTTGGGGAACTTGGTTATTGCCACTTGCTGCTTGTCCCTAAGCCTTAATTTAATTCCTTTCAAATACCTCTTTTAAAAAAAAAATCCCTTAAACAAACTCAAGTGCATCAAGGAGAAGTGGCAATTAAGGAGTTACAGAAAATGACAATTAAGTAGTTACAGAGGTGGACGTTTGCCTGCGGGAGGGGTATAGAGAAGGGAGCTCTGTGAACAAGAATGTCCATGGCGTGTTGACCTTGTAGGATGCCCTGTGGACCCAGTCCTGCTGATTCTGTGGGACACTGGATCTTCATGGACCTCCTTTCCTTCCAGTTTATATCAAAGAGAGACTGGTAGTGGAGCTGAATGAAAAGTGGAGCTGCATGTTACTTTTGCTGCAGTTATTTTACTTAAGCATCTTTCTTGTTGATTTGAACTTGAAACAGGTGCAGCCACTGTGTCTCACTGTTTGCAATAGGAACTGAGCAGAGCATGCTTCTGAGATGGCAGCATGCTCCTAATATTTTGTGAGTTTGAAGATGAGATCAGTGCACAGTGTTCTTTTACATGGTGAGGCTGATGTTGAAACGATCTGCATGTGATACAGTAGCCATATCCAGTGAAGCCTTTGTTGCTTCTGCTGCACTTCAGATGAATGCACTACAGGTGCACAGGGCTTTCAGGTGAATGCACTACAATTCCTTTATTCCAGCCCCACAGTGAATTACACAGATTTTGTAGATCCCAATACCTGTGGGATGAGGAAAGATGGATTTGCCTAAAGCTGTGAGGTGGCTGTGTGCAGCATGGTACTGATGTGTGGGATGGGTGAGTGGAGTGCTATGTTCCCTCTAGAACTCTTCTGGTGCTCTATCTTCTTCCTTAGCTGCTGGCCTTTGTGTGGAGGGGTGAGTCCCAGAGTTCATCAAATGCTCTGTTCAAGTTTGTCTGAAATTACTTTGCACAAACTTTTAATTGCTTGTCTTCCTTATTCTCACTATTGTCCATGGTGCAACACTGTTGCCTATTTCAGGATTACATTTTCAATTGGTCGTGTCTTTACATTTTGCTTTAAAAAACCCCTCTTTGTCTCCCTTCACAGACTTGTTTCTGGACTAGACCCTGCCATTTGTACTAAGGAGTCCTGCCAGTTTGTGCATATTTATTTCATTGCAGAGTCTCTTTTAAAATGGTTTAATACAATTTCAGGAGTGGAAGGTGCGTGCTTCGTCTTGTTACTTCCAGAGTAAACTGCTTAATATTACCTACCACTTTGCGATGTGACTGCTGACAATTTAGTTAAATGAACTGTTTTTCTGCCTGAGGTTCAGCTCCTCTTGTTGCAGCTGTCCACCTTAGAACCAAAACCTAAGAGAGTGCTGGAGAGAGACTTTTTACAAGGGTGTGTAGTGACAGGACAAGGGGGAATGGCTTCAAACTGAAAGAGAGTAGGTTTAGGTTAGATATTAGGAAGAAGTTATTTGCTGAGGGTTGTGAGGCACTGGAACAGGTTGCCCAGAGAAGCTATGGATACTCCATCCTTGGAAGTTTTCAAGGCCAATTTGGACAGGGCTTTGAGCAACTTGATTTAGTGGAAGGTGTCCCTGCCCATGGCAGGGGGTTTAGGTTCCCTTTCAACCCAAATTCTTTGCGTCAGTGATTCTATGTAGTGCTTGTTGCACAGACAGAACATTCAGTTATAGGGAAGCGAAGAGACTTGTTCATTGCCATATTGAGGAGGGATTTAGTTCACAGTCTACCAAGTCACAATTGACTATGCTTAAGTTTAGGTAAGGAGTTCTGTGGATGCCCCTTTTGGGTTCATTCTGCAATAGGAACCTTGATTTAATCTTACTGCAGATTAAGGCATTTTGGGTGTGGCTTATCCTGGTCTGGTTTTGACCATGAGGCTGGAGAGACTCGCACCTGGTAGCCCTCCAGAGTGGTAAATGTTCCTGTTCCCAGGGATCTGTGGAGTCTGCCTGAGTGCACCTTTGTGCACAGTTGCTCGTTTTTCATTAGGCAATGATTTGATTAGATAAAAATAAAAGTTGCTTGAGCATTCACTTTTGCAGTGATGCATAACAAATTTATGCAGATTCGAATAGGAGTAATCTGCATGCAAGATATAAAATGTGATTACTAGCCTGTATGCACCTGTACTGAAGTTTAATCGGGTACAAATACGAACAGGAAGAGAGAAACCGAACAAAATGCACAGCCTTGAATTTGGGTATGAATTAATGCAAAGAGATCCTTATAGTGTTAATGATGATTCAGGTGTTTCCGGAGTAAATGAAATCTTTCAGTAATTTAAGAACACTTATTCTTTAATTAACTTTGACAATATAAGAAAAAATAATGCTACTTTCTGCAAAGTTTTCACCATTTTCTTCCTTTAGCTATCATGTTCTAATGGCATTCAGTTTGTGTCCAGGATCACCCTGAAAACACAGATGATTGATTCTGATGATGTGGGAATCAGTTGACAACGAATGTAGTTTCCTTGACGTAAAGGAAATATTATCAGTACTCACAGTGCACTGGGAGGTCAGGACTTCAAGTCAGAAGAGCTTTAAAGAACATGTTATTACTCATTTTCATAATAGTTTTGGTGGTGTTCAGTGATTCGTTCATCTAACCCTGCATCTTGTGTTCAAATTCAGTACTTCACTTGCCTGTGAAGGTTTTCATGGTCCAGGAAAGTTGGGTGTCAGTGAAAGTGCATTTAGCATGCTCTAAAAAGACTGTTAATGTTCCCTGGATAAGCAGAGGAGAGCAAATTCACTTTGTAGAAGTGAATGAGTTACGAGTAGAAAAGCTGAAAGTCAATTACCATCCCTTGTTTCTCATTCTTAGGGCACCTGTCTGAGGGGAGACTCCAGCCCTTGTAGTACCCATCTTCAAAAAAGAACTCATGTCTGTATGAACCTGCTTCTGTAATGAAGCAAGTGAATGGCAAGGATTGGTGCTGGTACCATTGCTGCACTGAAAATGTCTAATGCTTGGGCAAGGCTTTGTCACACACTAGAGTGTGTAAAGCGGACAGTGCTGGGAATGTAACCCTTCTGTCTGGTTGAGGAAGTGTGGGCACACAGCAGCACAGCTTTGTGCACAGTGTGGAAACCGGGGTCATTAGAAACTCTTCCATGTTAAAGCTTTCCCAAGTGGTTTTCTGGAGGATCAGGCTCCTTTCAGTGAGAATGGTGTTGTGATGAGGACGGCTGTTCTCAGTGAACCTTCCAAGTAAACATCGCGTGTTGTGACCACCAGCAGTTGCAGCTGAGCCCTGCCCTTAACCTTTGGGTTAAAAATGGTTCTTGCTAAGAGATTTCTGATGCATTTTGATGGAAAGCAAATGCAAGTAGTGGGAATGCTTTGCGTAAACGCAGCTGACATCAAATAATCAAAATCACTTAACACTGTGACACAAAGTGACAACATCACAGAATTTCAGAATTTAAGTTGACACTCTGTCCTGTGCATTAGTGGATACAAGAGCAACCAGCACCATGGTGTGGGTTAATCAGGATTTCCTCTGAGTGGCTGTGAGGCTGGCCCATAACCCTGCTGTTGTTTTGTACAGAGGAGTGGGTTTGTGTACAAATGAACAAGGCCTTGGAAAGGTAAACTGCTTTGAAGGTGTCTTGAAGAGAAGGCTCCACGTGGAGCATTGTGTGGGAGAGCAGCTTGGGTTATTTGCTAGAATGACTGCTGTGCTCTTTGAAAGCTGTATGTGATGAGAAAGGTTTGTGACTAGGCAAATCTACCCTTGTTTAATAAGAATATCCCCAAATGACTGTATAGGGAGCCTTAAGTTCAGATTCTTCATGAAGTTACGCATCCAAGACTTCTCCATTTATACATATTTCCCAGAGCAAACAGTCTCCATTATTTCCTTTAAGGAGTTACCCAGGATAAATGCTACCCACAACAGCTGCTGCTTGCAAGAGCCTTCATTTTGTTAATGCTACCTTTGCCAGAAAATATTCAAAACTGAAAATGAAGAATCCGTACTGGTGTGTTCAACTCAGCAGGAAGCTACATTGGTGCCAGAGTGGAAGGAGACAGAGTAGCACAGTTCTGTAACAAATAAAGCATTAGTCTTTAACACGCAAAAAGGAGCCATAGGAAGAAAGAATGGCTTGATCTGGCAGTGCTTACAAGCACCTGTGAGTCTTGGGGCTGTACTGAGTTTCCAAAAAATATCTTTATTATTTTCTTAAGGGCCTAGAACATAGACAATGAGAGAGCCACCTAACACATTTATCTACTAGAAAGCAGTGCTGGCTTTGCCAATGCCATGGTAAATCTTGGTTATCAACTGCTTGATCGGGCAGATGGGAAAGAGTTTTATCCTACACTACCATCCACGATGTCTCAGAGGTAATATTGAGCTGAAGACAAGAAAAAAAGTTCCACTGGCCATGGAATATCTTATAATTGCTGATCACCAAATGGCTGAATGACTTGAAAGCAGACAAATGAGAATTTGCAAGTGTTGTAGGTGAACAGGGTCTGAGAAGTCAATGTTCAGGGAGTTTTCATGGTGTCTCAGGTTCCTCTGACAGCACTGGCGCTTTCACAAGGCATTTGCTAGTGTCAGAATGGTATTTTAAAGAGGTTAATGAGCCTTTGAGGAGGTTGGAGAACTTTCTTAATAGAAAAGGGGGGGAAGGTATACTGAAAAAAAAAAATGGAAGAAGGCAGTGAGGAAGCCTTCTCTTTTTTGTAGTTCTGTATTTATGTGAACTCTGCTCTAGTATCTGCCAACAGTCTGTGAGCATAAATGCTTCAGGAGAAAGTGGTATTTCAAGACAAAATACTCTGATATTCCAGGCTCAAGTGACCTCATGTTGTATATATAGCAAGAGATAGCTTTGACTGTGTCACTGCCACTGGTGGGGTGATGTGGCATCATCCGGCATTGCCCTAGAACATGTTCAGGCCATGGAGGTGTGATGCGTGGGCATACAGTGAGTGCGTATTTAGAGCTTGACTTTACATTTGGGTACGGAAAAACTGAGTTTTCCATTTTGGTTTACCTTGGGTTTGGGATTGCAGAGGGGTGTGGGAGTACCCTGAGCATTTACAAAAGGGAATCCAATGAAGTGCTAGAAAGTCACCATAGAAACATTAATGTGTGGAAAGTATGAGAGAATTGTTTCTGTAGATACTTCCTGAAGGCTTTAAAGGATGATACTTTTCAGAAATAGTGAAGTGCAACCAATTAACTGAAATGGGAAGTTTCAGAGTATTAGATATGCCTAGGTGTATGGAGGGATGGAGGTGCTTTTGGATCATGTCCTTTGCTGTAGTGGGCAAATATGTCCCATACTCCCTTCAGTATTATCAAGATATGACAGCAGCTGGATCCAGGTTCCCAGTACTGCTGTTCCCTCAGAACCACTGGGCTCTGCTGACTGGAGACCTTCTTCTCATACCCCAAAGGTATCCATGGTTACTTGGAGCTGTGCAAATAGCTTTTCTGCCTCCCTGATCCTTCCCCCTGTTGTGCTTAGAAGTCCGTTATTTTGCTACCTTTATCTTGTAAAATTGAATCTCAGTTTGCCTGGTCTCCTAGACTGTCCTTCTCAGCACTCCTTTGAGTGTGAATTTCTCGGTCATAGGTGACTGGAACTGTGCAGTTCCCCCATCAACTTTTCACATCCCACAGATGAAATCCCACAGTGGGCCTGTCCAGGGGTCATGGTTATGCCATAGGGCAGAAGAAATGCTCCTCAAGTGAGCTGGTGAACAAGTATTGCTTGGACCAGACCTAACGGAAAGTAATCCAATTTGGTCTTAAAAAATATGAAGAACAAATTCTTTAGTTTCAGGTAACCTGTACTGGTTTGATGTTTGTGTTCTTGTGCAGGGATTTTTAATTTTGAATGTCAGTCACGTGTGCTGCAAAGTAATGTCATGAAGATGAGGATGATTGCTGGTTTTAGGTCTGCTTTCTGGCACTGCAGCGTTTTGTCTTCTAAAAGCGTTCTGCATTCCTTTTGAAAATGGAATAAAAGTAAGGCCACATGTATAAGAAATATGCAAGTGTGCTATCATAACAAATGGAGGGCCCAAACTAGACTGCATGATGTTTGGTTTTTGGTATGTCTGGTAAGATGTTTTCCACCTCACAGAGCTTTATTCAGAAATTAACAGTGAGAGCTGATGGGAGAAAGGGCATATTATTTTCATAACTCCTGCAATGGTTAGAAGAGTTACCATACAGAAGGCTCAAATAGCCAGGGTCAAAGCAGGAAACCATATCAATTTGTCATGAATTTCCATCCATATCTCATAGAGGATGATCATAATGGTGCTATGACTCAGAGCTAGTCCTTGGCTGAGGCAGCTGGAAACATACACAGGACAGTTGGTGAGAGCATCAAAACTTTGACTTCAGAGACGTTGGAATTTCATCCTGTGTTGCTTTTGTTTTGTACTGGTTTGGTTTTCTTAACCTGGTCACAGTAGGGTCCTGTAGGGCCTTTCCTTGAGGTGTGTTAATTGCTCATATCAGTGGCCCTATCTTTGATGGAACCGGTCATCTTAAAGGAATTTGTTATTTCTTCACAATGAACTATTTAAGATAAAAATTCTGTAAAAATTTTCATTCTCCAATAAGCTGCTTCTTGTCTTGGACAGTCACTCTAAATTATCCACCAGGCTCCTAGTTCTTTTCAGAATTAATGGCTTGACCCAGTTACACAATCCATTCCTCATTCATTTTTTCTGATTTTCTTGGATAGTCATTTATTTCCCATCTCATTGTATATCGAAATGACCTGTCCTATATTTTTCTAGTTGTTTAGCTCCTGTTGGGTAATGGTAGTTTGCAGAGGTTTGGCTTTCAGAACCAAACAGCCATGTTCTAGTGTATTTTCTAAGTTCTCACAGGAGCCATTTGGTAATGGCTTTTGTATTGTGCTGGGACTGGCACTATGTGCTTCCGTGCACTTAGCAATCTTCATCACATGCCTTGGTTTTAAGCAATCTCTGAACAACATTCTGAAATTTGCTTACACTGGTTTTTTTTTCCCTTCCCCAAATATTGCTAAATTAACTGGGTTATAACTAAATCTTTTTTCTTTGTCTGAAAACATGACTCACTGAGAATTTGCAGCTGTAATGTCATGTTCTCTTTTTGCTGTTACTTGCTGTAAGATTGTATTTTTCCTCGCCATCACTTTTCCAAACTGGAAATAGGTGGGTTTCTTTGTGCACTCCTAAATCAACTCAGTTCAAATGAATGGCAGTGGGCTCCCACTCTGCAGCCATCCTTTCTGCGAGTTTTGAAATGGCATGGATGGTTCCAGTACAAGTTTTGTCTATGCTGTTATTTTAGTGCTATTTTTTAATATAACATTTACAAAAACATTGGCAATCAAAGGACATGTTACCATTTGTGCTAATTTCAGGAGATGATCACAGGGCTATGTAATTAGCATTGATTAAACAAGGAGCTGAATGGGGAGAGGCTACTTATGAGATGGAAGAGCAGGACATTTTCACTGCTAGACAAGGAACACTTTACAGTATGTTAATGAATCAAGACAGCTGGAGAATTCATAAAGGGCAAATCAGAGATGATTGCTTCTGTTACAAGGCAATAGGTAGGTCACTGGGCATTATAAGGTACTTAGGATGATATCCTGTTGTACTATGGGGAAAGTAAGCGACTTATGTAATGGAAATCTTGTTTCACAGCTCTAATAAGCTTGTTAATAACAATTCAGTGTGTCATGGCATTTAGTAAGGATTTCAGATTTTGTAATGTAGAATGAGGGAAAAGATTGAAGTGGAAAAGAAAGAAAGACTTTGCAGTGAACATTTTCTGTACAGCAATGTGTGCTAGCAGCACCCTTTAAGAGGCTTTCATGGACTGCCATTTAAAGTCCAATTGCACAGTGTGAAGATAGGGTGGCTCCACTTGTGTGGCCTCTGTGTCACCTACCTGTCTGCCTTTAAAATGTATGTATGTTGTCAATTTGATGCTGGAAATTAGGCAGGACCAGTTTCCTTCTGTCAATGTGAAAGGCCATTGATACATGAAGTGGCATGTGCTGAAGACTTTCTGAGCTCTCCTGTGAAATCCCTTGTGCAAACAATTAGTAAAAACTTGTGTGCTTCCTTTCCCACTTTGTAAACAGGGTGCTGTGAGTGGGAATTGATGGGTGCAGGGTGTGTTTCTCACCTCAGCATTCACCCACCTGCATGAACTAAGCAGATGGAATTTCACCTGGGAAAGGGGCAGAAATTTAGGGTGTGGAAATCTAGGAATGAGTTTAGGGAATTCTTTATCCCCTTGCAGTGGAATTCATGCTCACTCATGCAGCAGAAATGCCTGGGTGAGTTACTGTTAGGGTGAACCTGCTCTGGTGTAGTGGCTATATGAACTTTGAAGAACTCTTGTTCATCACCCCAATGAGCAGAGTGCTTACATCATGCAGTTTTCCATCTAATCCTCCTCTGTCTTGACTGCCACTGTAACTCCTTGAAAGGGCCATTCAGCTCTGCCTTTCTTGTTAGACCAAAATTCCCAATGTCAGGGCAGTTCCCAAAGTCTGTTTTCTCTTCGTGCCATCAGAAGAATTTGTCCTTGAGGATCAGTCTTGCTAAAATAGATGTTGCTTATGAAACTAGCTGCTTGTATATTCTTACACCAGTATGAAAGTCTTGTGTTTTTACTGCTTGGCATTGTCATCTGTATGAATCTGCACAAAACCTGTTTGCATAAGTTGCTTTTATTTTGCCTCTTCACTCCAATCTTGATTCATGTGTAGAACCACAATTCTGTACATTGAAAGACTGGTTCAACACTTCAGTGGTGGTTATAGTTTTTTTACTCAGTCTGCCTGGGCCAGGATGTGACATACATGAAATGTGTCTTCTACTGACTGGAGAGCAGCCTGAAGCAAAACTCAGCATGTCTGAGCAGTTCCACAGCTGGAGAGGAGGGGAGAGAGTGCAAGTTTTTTGGTCTAGAGTTTCAGTGACTGATTCTTTTCTCCTGATGAACCCATCTCTTTGAGTCTCAACTCCAATTTTGTATGTCTGAAACCCTTTTCTACACTTGTCTACAGAAAGCAAGGGCTGTGTTTTTTGTTAGAACCTGACTTCAGTGATGTAAAATAGAATATGTTTGCTCTTGCTTCCAAGTCATCTACTCATTTCTGAACTGTGCAGTGTGTTGGTAGAGGTGAGCACATATAAGCTTACTCCAGGTTGCTTATGCATTGTTGTGCAGTTTTTCTGCATTGGGTCCAGTTAAAGGAGGAAGTCTCTGAACTGTGGAGGTTGTGCAACTTTTGGTCCATTTCCCATTCCAAGTAAGGTCTTTTCACTAGGAAAAGTCATGCTGGTAAATAGATATCAGCTGTCAGCTTCAATTTTTCTTTTTTTTAGTTCTCTCCTTGTTTTTTATTCTCTCCTTCTTGAAGGACTATGATGACACTAGGACAGGCTGTTCCCTAATTGCACTAGAAGCCTGGATGGGGATATACATTAAAGCATGAAAAAACAGGAATCTGCTAGATAAACATTTAATTTTTGCCTGCCTACTTCAATTTTAAGTCCCAGAGGACCAACTTCCTATTATCACTGAACCTCATTATAGTTTTATCTCTGGTCTTATAATAAAATCAAAAGCATTAAGCAACTGAAGCTGTCCTAGGCTATTTAGGATCGATTCAGATAACCACTAATTGCAGATGCTGTGGAAGTTGAAGGTCTTTAGCTATGCGTGGTGGTCAAATATCTTCTGAGATACTGCGGGAAGCAAAGTTAATAGCAACCAGGGTTATTTAATATCCTAAATAAGGATACAGAGGAGGAAGTGGAAAGCAATTTGGCAATGTCTGCTGTAGCTGCTGGCCTGGTTTTGTTACAAATTAACTGTATCAAAGTGAATTAGAAAGAGAAAAAAGAGTTGAAAATGGTCATAGAATTTGAAAAATGGATTTAGATTTGTTTGTATATGTGACTATTTTCATGTTTTCTGTGGAACTAGTTCACGTGGTTTCAATTATTCACTTGAGTCCCATATTATTATTTTCAGTTTCCTGAGTGCATGATTTATGTATCTAAGAATATTAATGCCAAATGCACAAATTGAAATTCACTGCACATAGATTAAATTGGCTGTATGCATTACTTAAGTTAAATAAATTACATATGAGAGTCTTTAAAAAAAGACTCTAATAGTTACAATTTGGAATTCAAATGACCTATAAAACAAGAATTATTTAGCAACAAAATGTTTGAATAATATTGAGTAACAAATACGTCTGAGAATTTCTTGAGTTCATCACAATTAATGAATAAAGAAAAAAATTACTCATCAGATATTATGTAACTATTTATTCAGTGGAAAATCAAACTCACAACAGGTTATTTGGAGAGTCAGTCTCAATGTAAAAGATGCTGAAATGGATAAGGTGTGATGAAACTGGTAAGGGGCAGTCTCAGAGGCCGGGGCATTGCCCAACATACTGTAATGGCTCTCGGATGCTCTAGAGCAAGGCACATATGAGGAACTCATGATCACTTCTGTAACAGTCCACTGGTGGTATTGCATATAATACTGTTTTAAGAAGGTTGGCTTTCTGCAATTGTGCATCTTGTTCCTGTGAACAAAGAGAAGAATGTAAGACCGTGGTGCTGCTACAATCATGGGAGTTCGTAATGGTGTGTGGATAAAGTCCTCACTCCTTTTTGGCTCCAGAATTAAAATACAATCCAGACTGAATCTGTCTTGATGGTGCTCCCCTCTTTTCTACAAACATGATTATGTTCTTCCTATGTTTGTCCAAGTGCTGGGGTGTCTGGTACTGCTTTGCCCACCAGTGGCAATGTGGGTCTTCTGAGAGGGGGAAAGTTCTGGGTTGAAGTTTTTTAAAAGAATTTGGTAGCTAAGGGGCTTGGTCTCACTTTTTTTCTGGAAATCAGTTTCTATTGAGGTATTTCAAGTCCAGCTGCTGCAGTCAAAGTGAAGTATTGGAATGCCTAGGCAAATGGGTAGGTTTGGCTTCATGAAGTTCTTCCCTCATTGTTTGCACTAGTTCTTCTGAAAACAAAAGAGTACCCTAAAACTTGTAGGCTGCTGAGCTTTTAGTCTGACAAACAAATTATGTAATAAAGAAAACCAAACAGGCACAGACTGTCCCTCCCCAATCAACCCAAGCTACTTTGTTTTCAAATGCCAGCAATCCATCAATTTCCAAACCCCCTCCTGGCCTTCTCCAAAAGGAGCCACTGTGTTTTATAAACCTTCCTAACAGTTCACGTATACAGTAATAACAGTGATAAAACGTTTGTAGATTTATTTTAATGTATTAACAAAGCAGCTCTATAGCAAAAGATTTAACTGTAGGACAGGTGAAAACAGACGCTTTAAGAGATGAAGTGCTTGGAAGAATTAACAACAGATTGTATAGGGATCTTGAAAGGTCACACTGGTAATGACTGTATTAAGGGAAAAAGGGCATGTTAGTGAGGAATAGGCAAGCATGGATGTTAAATCTTGGATGGTAAATTATTCTGCCTAACCTGGTAGAGAAATCTCTGTGCATTACTGCAAATATGGTGTTCCTTACCACCTTCCATCAGTCCTCATTCATTTCTGGGAAATTGCAAAAGTCAAGGTTAGTTTCAGTTGACTGAGAGGTGGAACCTTCAACATTTCTTTTCTACTTATTTCATGTTCATATTGAAATTTTTTCATTCACAGAGGGAGACAGACAAATATGTTAGCATGTTACCTGTGATTTTTTTTTTTTCTTACTTCCCTGTGTGCTTATTTATCTTTTTCAACTCAGGAAAATTAAAAAAGAGGGATTCTGAGCTGTTCTGGATTTTAGGTAGTGCTTCAGGATTGCCTAGAGCAGCCTGGGCCAGGAACAAAAGACATCACAGTTGCTTTTCCCCTTATTCTCCTCTATACTCATCCTATATTCCATGCCTGCCACAACCTCTGCAAAAAGCATCGTGGCAGCTTTAAAACCCAATTTGGCTGTTGGAATAGTACTTGGTTATATTACTGAGTTCTGAGCTCAGTGAAGATCAGAGATGTGCATATGGAGAGCACTAGCTGAAATATGTAGTGCAATACCTTATAGGCAGTGCTTTTATTTTCCATTTATTTCCATTATTTCTGTCAAGTAACACTCTTGTGAAGTGAGTGGGTTAAATGCTTGTTTTTAAAGTTGTCTTTTGAACTACAGTTTTGCTGATTCTGCAAAACAGGCATTTCTAAATGCTATTGCAGTCCTCTTATAGTGAGGGGAATTGTATTTCTGTCCTGTGAAGTACCACGTGCCTGACTCTATTTGTTATCTTTCACTGCCATGAAAGTGCATTTGAATAACAGAACCTGCAAATAGAGTTTAGGAAGAAGGGAACAAAATATGAATATGAACAGTTCTGAAAAAGCTCTTGTAAAAGAAATAGGCACTATTGGTCTTACTGTAAAGAAACCAGGAATCTGATATTATGTGGTGTTGAGCACCCTGTACATTTGTGGCAGTCAGCTCCTCTGAATTTTAAGTCATAAAGTGACTTGCCAGGGAGCAGCTGGGCTGTGGTGGAACTGCCAAAGGACCTTGTTCCCCCTGTTATATTCCAACTGTGCTACTCTGACAGTAATGTTTGTGAAGTGAAGATTAGGCAGGATCAACATTTAAATTTGAAATTTATTTTATTTGTTACATTTAATTAACTATTATCATCTATAAAATGGGCTGTGTAAAACACACAAAATGAAAACAAATGACGATCTGTGGCAGTTTAGCATCTCTTCTGTGATTAAAAAAACTGAAAGAGGCAACTTTATCTTGAAAAATTACCCTCAAGGTAAAAGGTAATCCTCCAAATCTGGCTGCCAGGTAGGAAAGTGTAAACCTTCACACTTGTGTCCTGCCCAGGGCTCTTTCTCTAATGTGGGGCTGCTTTTACTGTTCTTAACAGAAACCTATTGATTTTGATGAACTTGTTTTAGGATGCAAATAAAAATGCTTATGCTGAGAAGTGCTACCTGGTTACAAATGTGGTCTTTGTCAGAGCCTGGCAGACTCAATGGGGAAGCCTCTCTGGTGTTTTTATTTTGTTTAGAGCATATTCTGGCAAGTATTCACAATATGCATGTGTCTGAGTTAACAGAGGGTAGCAGATGCATGCTTGGGGTGACTCTCATTCCAGGTAGTTGTAGCACTGCTAGGAATCCAGAAGGTGCTCATTAGAGAGAAAGCTATTGCTGTGTTATTTCTGAGCATAAAACAGGTGATGGATTCCATTCTGGCAGGAAAAAAATTCTAGCTTATGCTTGTCATGCTAATTTTATAACAAATGTTTTGTTTTATGTAACAGAGCTTTAGGTACTGCAGGTGTTAGAACAGTCTCCAGCCAGATACTGACTTGTTCACCTCCAGGAAAGTGAGAGAGAAAGCTCTGGAGTCTAGAAGAGGTTGGTGATTTGGGGGTAAAATGTCACGATGGGATATCACTCCTGGCAAGGGTGCAAGGGACTGTGCTGAAGATGAGTTAGTATGTCCTGCCTGGAGGAGCTCTGCACCTGCTCTGTCAGGGAACCTTCTTATGTGGTAGGGTCAGTCACTTCCCGCCAGGCTCAGGACATCAGTGGCCATCTGATGTATAACCCATTGAAATGGGCCTCTTCACTACGGGTAGTGGGCTGCCTCTCACGTAATAATATGTTCTGGAGATGGTTTAACCTTTTAAGGTCTGCATCAAATTTAAGGGTAAGGATAAGGAATTATTTTGTCTGTTGGTTTCTATAAAATGCAATTTTGCTTCAATCAGTCAGCTAATCCAAGTTGTTTGAGACTTCTAAGTCTTCACATGGTTGGAAAGAGCATGTAGTTTAAATCTCTGAAAGAACCAAACCCAACTTGACATGGAAGTTACAGAATTCATTGCACTGTCCAAAAGTGGCACAGTAACAGTGAAAAATTGCTTTGCGTGCTGATGCTTTCTAAGCACATCTGCTCTGCAAGTGTCCCTCTGTGATGACAGATTTGAAAAAAAAAATGCCTCTGGAGAATTTTGTAAGCGGGTGGAATATGTTGAGATCTGCCCCCCTGTGAACAAAGTGCAGTGGTGCTGGCACCTTGACTGGGCTGTCACATCCATTAGGCAGCCTGTAAGCAAAGCAGTACAGGAGTCTCTGGAAAGTTTAGCTTGAGAAAAACGTTAACATTAATGTCAGCAGGACCAAATCTGCCCATCTATTAACTTGGCTGAACTCAGAGCTGCTTGTGCTGCAGCTGAATTTAGCTTCAAGCCCATGTGCATGTTGTTGTCTGCAGGACCACAATGTCCCTGCTTGGCTCTTCACAGCCTCCCTTCCAGCAGTGCTTGTGATGTGTGCCCGAGGGGTGCGTATCCTGTCAGGCCAGGGCAACTTTGCACCCCTTTCCTTCCTCCTCAGGGTATGTTTTCTGAAACTGTGGTTGCTGATTTGGGTAGAGGCTTAACTTCTGTTGTGCTTAGTTCTTCTATGAGTATTTCTAGATCTTCCTCCCCTTGGTACTTCTCATAGATTTTCTTTTGTATTTGTTCATCACTGGCAAGATCTTCTGTTCCTTTAGTATTAAAAAAATGAATATGGGGTTCAAGTCTTTGGAATAAACTAAAGCAAATGGACTGCCATGCTTCTCATGAAACACATGATTTGACCAAAATCCAGATGAACATTTCATTTTCCTCATTAAAATTAACTATTTCTGGACCTAAAGAGGCTGTAATGTTTTAAGCTCCCACTTGTAATAGGTCCACCTTCTGTCTGCTTTGCTCACACTGTATTCAGAGCAATTGTTTCTCATTTTTTAGGAAGGCTGTAAAATACTGCTTTGAGAATATTCTTAACCTTATAAGAGATATCCTCTTGGTTTTCCTCCCACTGGGGAGAGGCATTTCTTGTGCCTCCCCTGAGTTCTGCTGGTTTTTGCAGGTTTGCTGGACTGAGGTGTGAAAACAAGAGCAGTGCTGGGCAAGGCAGAAGGGTGCTCAGGCAGGGGCAGCCCCAGCAGCTGCTGCTCTGCTGCCTCCTAGTCAGTGCCAGAGCCCTGGAGAGCCAGGCTGGAGTCTGTGGGATGGGACAAGGCATCCGTGTGGTAGAGGAGATGGCTCCGTGCCAGCACCAGCTGTTGTTGACTCTCTGCTATCACATCCATGGTAGCAGGAACAGCAAGTATGACTTCTCATGTGTCTCCCACCAGCTGGAACAACCCAGGCTTGATCCATGGGCAGCAAAATTCAATTTTGCCTGCACGACTGGAGACCTTGAGCAGGTTTGGTGTGGCAGCTGCTGCCCTCCCTGTGCTGGCACGAGCTGGAGAAGGAGGTGCTCTACAAGTGCTGCTTGATTGCTATATCTTAAGGAGCACAACCACATTCAAAAGGGACTTCACTAGAATGTGTGCAGGACTGTAATCACTTGTCCTCACTTTCTTGCAAAAGTATCCTGTTCCTCCAGTTTAATTTTTCTAGATACTTTCAGGAGAGGAATTGGGCTGAATACCAGGTGTCCAAATGGAAATCAAAGTGCTCTCAGCTATTGGAGCATGTGAAAAACTCGTTCTCTCTTCTGGCTCCACTTTAACGGGGTTGCTCTGGGTGCCTTTGCTCTGGGAAAGTGCACATTCAGGCTGTGACTCAGAGTCCTTGAATGGGTTTGTGGTCTGCGGAGATGGGGAGTAGCTCAGGAAGAGACAACTTTATTTTTCTTCTTGTGTATTTCTTAGAAAAACATAACAAAACAAGAACAAAAAATTTCCTGTCCTCAGCTGCAGTGTACGATGAACTCTGGTTGAAATGCCAGCTGTATTCACTTGTGTTTTACCTCCTGTGCCATCTCTTCAAGGAAACTTTTTTTCAGCTGCTGATTGCACAAAGACAACAGACATAAACTGCTGCCTTATGGTGGTGGGTATTTTGGTGCTGCAGCCTGTTGAGTGCATGTGATAATTGGTTTCCCTTTTGGTCTTTGAGGACAGAAGATGCAATTAGCATGTCCGGCATATTTTCTTTCATACATTCTCAAAATTGCAATTCTTTTAGGAACACTGAGGAGTCATTAAATTGGGAATCAGTTCTTACATTGTAAAATACCTTTGCTTTCTGAGCATCAGAAGAAGTTGCTTGTCCTAGCGGCTGTTCTTTTGGTGTATTTGAATTCAGCTGTGGTGTCACAAGTGCAAGTACAAAATCCTATTGAAGTACACCAAAAAACATTAAAAGAACCTCTGCAAAGCTCTTGAGACTTGGAACTTACACCAAAGGACAAGTGTCAGTCCTCAATTTGTCTTTCAAGCAAGGCTTGAGAAGCTTGTAGGTGGATGATGGGGGATATTTACATGTTAAACTTTAGGTTTCACAGTGTACTGAAAACAACTTGTGGCGCACTTCAAAGTTTACCAACATCTGATTTCTAGCACCTTGCCACTTCTGAATAACAACACAACCAGCCCACATTGCAATCTGGCTACCTGGATGAAGGCTGCATCTGAGGAGAAAAGAACAAAATGTGAGGGACATACGGTTTCAGGTTCACATATGTTTGTCTATACAGGTCTATATGAATAAACTGAGACAGTTTTTCCTTCTAGAGACTACTGGAAACCTTCATGGGATGCTGGAGAGCAGCTGGTGATATCAAAGGCTGTGTGTCTTTTTCCCCACACATCTCACATTAATTGTCTTGTCTGCTTATGCTCATGTAATTTATTCCTTGCTGAGGCAAAAAAAAAGTGTATTTCTTTTTGTTCCGATGAGAAATGGTAACACACTGAAATGTCAAGATTTTACAGGCTAAGAGATATGTCCATTGATGAGAACTTTTTGGGTTATTCCAATCTTGGAATAAATCACCAGAAAATGGGAAAAGATAGAGCAGGAAAAAAGTGTGATTCCTCTGACTTTGCTCATCCACAAATGCTGCTGAGGAAGTATCTGACTAACTGCTAACTTCTGCAAGGAAAGAGAAATATCTTAATTTTACTCAGTGCAATTCCTTTGCAGAAAAGTAATTTAAATGGGTAAATAATCTTTGGGCAGAATTTGCCTTGTGTAAACAATATAAATAATAATCAGTTATCTGATTCTCATTCTATGTCACTGATTTCCTATTTCAGTTTAAATGAAAAAAATGGAAGAGGCTAGATGTGGCAACCGTGTTCTGGTTCTGCACAGAGCTGGGAGAGCTTTGCAGAGCCCTTCTGCAAAGGGCTGGTCTTGCCCTTTGAGACCTTGGTCACTTCAGTAACCTGCCATTAAAATGCTGCGGTTTAACAAGAGCCGCTTCAGATTGACAACAGTTATTGTTCTAATTATAGACAGAAACTGTTGTCTGAGAGATAACTGTGTGGAAACTGTCAAATGCTGACATTTCATGGCAACCATGGGAGCTGGAGATCTGTTTCGGAGGGGTTTCCAAAAATACTTTCTAAAAATTCTAAAAACACATAAAAAGTAAGTTTAAGATGTGTTCTGCTATATGTTTTAAAAATCTTCCCCACCACTAAATTTAATATTTCATTAGAAATGACATATATTTTATTTCCACTTTTCTATTTTATTGTAGGATGACATTTGTGTTCATTTGGCTGGTTTTGTAGGGTTATTACTAGCAAAGTAAATTTGGAACAAACCCTGTTAGGATTTCTACTCCTGTCTGTAGAGCCCTAAGCCTGTCATATAGTCATTAATTTGCCTATTTGGAAAGGATTTTTATCTAATAAAAAAAGAGATGAGTAAGAGCCTGCACGTCATTGCAGGCACAAAGATGCAGTTTTTGAAGATGTTATCTCAAGCCCGTTTGATGCAGCCTCAGTGCTCTGTGGAGAGGAACAGGCACGCAGAGCTCTGCTCACAGAGCATCCCAGAGAGCCTGCCCTGCTGTGCCGCTCCTTGTGCTGGAGAGAGGGGTGTGTTGAGAGCTGGCTCTGACAGTGTTGGCTGGCAGGGTTTCTGTGCACAAATCCTGGCTAGGCTAATGAGAACCAGTGCTTGGAGTATCAGATGTGTTATCGAGAAGGATGGGAAGGAATGAGGGGTGGGCACGGGGGAGCCTTTGACTGCTGCTTAGCAATGCATGACAGAGAGAAGTCAGTTATAGCTGGAGGTGGTTCATCCCTAGGTGCATATGAGGGCCAAAATCTGGCAGCAGTTAGCTAATCTGGGACTGAGTAGGCTCAGGGGACTGTGGATTGCCTCCAAGGGCTGCCAGAGTTGCCAAGAGGCCTTTGCATTGCACAGGTCTCAGTGAGCTGATTCAGTGCAAATCCCAGGGAACTGATGTGGTTGGACCCAGGAGGAGAGTGATGGTGAAGATCTGTACAGGCTGCCTGTTTGGACACCATCTCTGCTTGCAGCTTCTATTTTCAGTTTGGCTTGGAAACAAGGTTTTAAGTAAGGCAGGCACTGAGCATCAAACTATGCTACGGAGGTGTGTGGTGGTAGGCACGCAAGAGTCTGGGATTGCCTTGAGCCAAGAGGGGAGAGGATGGATCTCAGCAAGTGGCAAAGCCAAGGTACATGTCAGAAAACAGTGAATACTGTGTCTGAAATGGTGGCTGCAAGAGTGTTTCTCTGTCCTGGAAGATTTTGAGGTGATCAAGGAGAAAACTGGAGAGGTAAGGGAAGGATATGATCCAATTTCCTCTGTTTAGTGAGAGAAATGTTATTAAATGCAAGAGATGGGTGCGGTAGGGCAAATTGTGTCAGAAGAGTGGCTGGGGTGGCTCTTGTGCGCTGGATTTCATGACTGATCTCAGCTTAGCATAGGTTAGAAATGTGTGAAGAGTCCCACCCTGCTGGGCAGCCTGCTGGTCGTGTTTGTCAGCTGGGCTGTGGTCAGGTTACTCTGGGGTTGAAGATACAGCATGCTCATTTTTCACCTGTGAGGAAGAGCATGCATGTCCGTGCTGAGCCATTGTTAAGAGTAGATAACTTTTGCCTCGTGTGTTTTGTCACCCTCTGGGGGCAGTGGCATTATCTGATGACAGTGTGTGCAGTAGGTTTGGTGTTTGATGGCTACACTCAAGTGTTGGTGCTTTTGAATAATCTGTTCTTGTCTTGAAGGGTTGATGAACCGTGGGTCGTGCGCAGAAGGGGAATTACCTTCTGCTGTTTGTAGTGTCACTGTTATTGTTCCGAACTGTGCTTCCTCTCCTTGCAAAGTGGTTGTCTTGGTAGCTTCTTCCCATATCTCAGTTACAAAAAATGGTTCAACCTTCAGTTTAGTTGGCAGACGGTCAGTTGTAGCTGAAGGGCTGGAGAAGGAAAGGTGGTTTGGGGAAACCATTTTTGGGATGAAAAGAAGGTTGGTGACCATCTGCTGGTGCTAATCTAGAAAATGCTCCAGTGGTACAATATAGGTTGAAGGTAAGAGGTAGAGAAATGCATCTTGAAATCTTCCTGGAAAATTTCTCAGCTCTTAGAATGGTGGGATTAGTATACCAGTTCTTTCCTAATAGAAAAGAATTGGGATTATTTAGCTTTCATCAAGATCATGGCGTTGTTGAGAATTTTTTTTTGCACCTTAAAAAAAATAATCTAGCTGTGTGGGCTAGAATAGTTCTGAAATGCAGCCAACTGGCAGGCTGAAAACTAACTTAAAGCAATAATTTTATAAAACTGAAATAGTAGAAGTCCTGGGAAAAAGCAGTGTTTTGAATGCACATCTTGAGATCTGTGGAGTGTGTGTGTATATGTGTTCATGCTCGTGGTGGGGGAGGCATTTGTCAGAGCACACCTGCCTGTCTTCTAAATTAGCTAAGTGAGGGTTTGGTTTCCAGCGAGCTCTCTCTGTCCACCCATCAGGCTGCCAATTGCTACCTCCACAAATCTGTCAGTCCCTGTTGTCACTGGCAGTTCTGTGCCTTGGCCAGCAGTGAGGTTTGTGGCTTTTCAACTGGTACTGAGGTGGGCCAGCAGGTCTTGGCCTCACCAGTGGAGTGTGTGAGTCCATGTCTGTCTTAGCCCCAGCCTTGTGCAGGTGGCCAGTTGGCACTCCAGTCTTCCTTGGCAGATCCCTTCCTATTGCCGAGACCCTCGGCATTTTCCCCTGCCACTTCAAACGTTGTTTGAAAACTTCTTACCCACTTTATGCTTGAAATGCATCTGAAGACCCTGCCACTTATATATATATTCCATAAATTGTCTTGTTCTGACAAGAGCATGGCCTTTCAAGATGAAGATAATTCTTGCCTTTATTGCAAAGCATCTTTTTTCTTTCTTTTCTCCAGTGTTTCTGAAGTTTTCTATTTGTACTAATGACTTGACATCCAAACAGGTCAATACCTTGCTGATTTGTTCTGGTATGTGTATTCAGCAGGAACCAGCTTTCTCTAGCAAGGAAGTGTGGGGGGGGATGAAATCCTACACCTCTTCAGAGGAGTCTTGGCAGGTGTAATCACAGGATTTGTGATTCATGTCCAATATCTGTGAGAAGAGCTGACATCTTAGGGCAAGTTGCAGATATTAAGGGGCTAAGTAAAACCCGCTTTTGATGTTTGTGGATTTTTCTCTGCTAGATCAAAAGTGAAGTTGTTAATTCAGTTGATTGAATCTCCAGTCCCTTTTTACACTAGAGTTACTGGGTTAAATGCTGTCTTAATCAGCTTAAATTTCTACCTTTTCCTTCTGCTAGGCACCAGAAAAGTTAGATCTGTAACATTAGTTCGTTTTGATGAACCTGCAGCTAATGCTAAAGGAGCTATAAAAATTGAGGTAGTAATTACCTGTAATCCTATCATATTGAACAATGAAATGTGGCTGCAGTTTTTTGTATGTAGAAGGTTTTTCAGGTCTGGGACTATTGGTGCTCTGAAATGTTAGCCTCTTCCTGTATTGGCATGTTTCGTTTTCTGTCTGGTTTCTTCTGCTGATATTCTCAGCATGCCCATGCTGTGGGTATCCTTTGCCTGAATTTGGAAGGAGCTGCAGGACTGAGTCTGATTCTGTGTTACCATACTTTGTGCTGGAGTTACTCTATTCATTTCCGGTTTTCTGACTTGTCTGAGCTTAGAAGTTGTCAGTACCATAAGGAGGTAACTGAGGGAAGGGTTTTGGGGTCCATCTGTGTTGCTGAAATTCAAATCCCCACTGGGCTCAGCTTTTAGCAATGTAAAATTTGTCTAAACAGTAAGAGGACTCTTACCTGCACTGAAGATTGTAGGATCTGACCCTAAACATCTGGGGTGTTCAGCTGCAGTGGTAGCACAAGGTTGTAGAGGAAGGGAAAACTTTTGCCATGGAAATCACAGCAGCTGCTCAGATGGAGGGATGTGTTACTTTTTTACTTTGGAGGGGGTTCAGCTTTGGGGGAAAGGCAGCTCATTTGGCAGAGGAAACAGGGTACAGAACAAGGTCCAGGAGCAGTGACTCTGGAGTGCAAGGGGCTGTGTTTCAGTGGAAAGTATGAGGGTTAACAGTGCCAAAGGAGAGGGGATGCACAGAAAAGTCCTGGAGGCTTTTCTGGAGAGATACATGTAAAGCCCTAAATCCTGCAGACTCACTGAGGCAAAAGAAAAATCATGGAAAATGTAGGATTCAGGCAGTTCCTGCATCTCATCTGGCAGGATAGCAGTGAGAGGCAGTTCAGGGATGCAGGGCAGTGCACTGCAAACCCCTCTGTACAGGGACTGCGTGGTCTTCCCAGGTATGCCAAAGACAGGAGCCTTTCCCTGCAGGCACCAGTGCCACTGCTGAGACAATGGGCTTGTGTGTCAGAGCAGGGCCCGGCACTGGCTGAGGGTGTTCATTACACATTAGAATTTTAAAACAAATTGCTTATAGCACACTTTAGAAAAAGAAGCAGATAATACACACCACTGCCTATTTAATGTAAAGATTAAGGTAGTCTGTTATATGACCAGTTTTTATGTTGGTTTATATTTTTTAAAAAACTTTTATGCTGTCAGATGGTGCATTATCCATACCTAGATGCCTGCTGTTCACTGTGCAGGTTATCTTCACTATGACAGCTCTGTATCTTCAATGTCAGATACACTATTCTTGAGTCAGAGTAGATTTACAGATTCTATTATACTTCTATTGAACAGCTCTTAATCTGGGCAGGGGAAAACATGCTGCAACCAGCACGTTTTATCCCTTGCCTTTAGTGTTTGGCAAGGTTGGACATCGTGTTACAAATAGTCCACAGCCAGCTCTGTCCTGAGCACTAAAAAGCCCAATAACTCTGTAAATGCTGGAGGTAGTGGTTTCTGTCATTCTCAAGCATAGTATTAACTGGCATTAACTGGAGGTCTTTGTCTTTGTAACCTGACTGTAGCACACAGGTCATCTAATGTTGCTTTCTGCTCTTTGCCATGATCCTGAGTTACAACCTTCATGTAAAACAAGAGTTGTGAGTCTGAATTTAGAAGGTGTCTTCTGTCCCTTGTTGTTTTGGCAGCTTTGTTTTTGACATCACTGTTTCTTTAGTAATCGAAGATAATATGCGTGAAGAAGTGTAACTGCTCTGTGCGTGAAAAATGACATTTGTTGTGCTTGTATGATTTCGGAGACAGAGTTACTGCATTATTTAGACTCTTCTGAGCAGCATAACACAGGATGCTGCCCTTGACCTGTAAGGAATAGCAGTGGCATTGCTCTATGTATGTAGCACCTTGTTATAATCAGCACTGTTTCTTCACTCTTTCAGTTGTAAGCAGTATAATATGAATTGTAAGTAGGTAGGACCATAGCACATATTCTAGTAATGTTATGAATGTGAATGGTCCCTGGTGTTTCTTTTTTTCTCCCCTCCATTGCTTAGCTTTCTCCCACCAGCTGCTTTGACCTTGTATCTACCTTGAGATTCATGCTTCTCACTACCTTTTTCTCCAATTTATCCCTGCTGTTAGTACTTTGAATGCCATTGGCTCAACACTCTGGTATTTTCTATAGCTCAGCAGTTTCACCTTGTTTCAGCTGCTAAAGTCTATCTCTCATCTTTCTCTGCTTTTTGTTCATTAAAGACAAAGAACGGAAGAAGGTGAGTTTGAATCCATCACTGGGAAGTACACAATTTGATTCTGTCTGAAGAGGGCTCTTCCTTATGTGCCAATGTAGGTCATGAAAATGAATAATCAGCTTACACATGTATCCTCACGCTGCCAGGAAGTAATCCTGCTTAGCATCACTTTATGGGGTTTGGAGTCTTTCTGAACCTTCTAATCCCTGGTGATATTTAAATAACACGTTGTGGTCTCCGTTTGGCTTAGTTCATGTAGAAAAGATGGATTATACAGATGTATCAGCATGGAAATACGCATGTGCCTGGAGACATACATGCACACACAGAATGTATGTATTCAACATGCAATACAATTTCCATTTGCAAACTGTGGGACATGCTGGGGCAGCTTTCTAGACAGGTGCTCTGGGAAGGCTGTGTGTCTGAGACAGCAGAGATACTACAGTGGTGATTTGCTGTGCTATTTTTAGATGGAAATTTTGTTTTAAAACTAGAAGAACTGCTGTGATTGTCCCATTTCTTCACATAAAGCTCAGAACGCGTTTGCAACTTCAACACTCCGGATGAGACAGGTGTGTTGTTTTTTTACCCCAGTTAGCTGGGTTGGTAGCCAAAGGGGGTCTGCCTTGCAGATTTATGATTTGAAAATAGCTGTGAAGAGCTGCTTGGTGAGTCATGTGCAGAAGGCAACAGAAAATGTCTCAATCTACAGCATCCAGCACATACACAACCTACTGCTGCCTCCCACATGCAGAAACCTTTCCTTCAAAGCACTGAACTCCAGGGAGATCTGGAAGTCCCGAAGGCACCACTGGTCAGGCCTTTCTCTAGGAAAGTAGCTATTTGTGACTCTTCACCAGATTCAGAAGGAGTGTTGCTGGCCAGAGTTCCTCCCGTGCTTGCCATCTCCAGTGGTGGAACTGTGAATACAAACATTTCTCCTCCAGCTCCTCTGTGCTTGGAGCAACCACCTGTGTTTCCTCCGTCAGCTGCGGAGTGGATATAGGATACACCACTCTGTATCTTTGGCTAAATACCCTCTGAGGAATTTACCCAACACGTGTTCCAAGCATGGGTTCAAAGTGTAGCACTTACTGTTCTGGTTTAAGCTATGGTCCTGTCTTGGCTTTCTCCAGTAGTCAGTCACATACCAGTAGCTGGAAACAGCATGCACTGGAGTTGCTGGTACTGACCCTGTCAGGCCTGGCTGGCAGTGCATTACACACAGATACTGCCTGTAGCCCTATCTTTGTCTTTAATGTAACTCACAGAAGGAGGTGTGATTTTCATTGTTAGAGGGATGGATTTTGATCTAGCAAAGAACATAAATGAGTAAATAGATCCACCTCTTAATGGAACAAATGCAAGTGCTTAAGTTCAGCCCCTGTATACGCTGGCTCTGAAGGGCAGTGTGCAGGTACAACCACTGGGTGCTTTTGGAAGACACGTCAGAAACAGGAATGGTATCCACAGTAGGAAGCCAGGTTGTGATTCATGAAAGCCAATTTCAGATGCATGGCATGCTTTCCCGATTAAAATCAGGTCCATACAATGGTGCCATTATGAATTTATATTAAAAGTTCTTTCCACTGGCATGAGAAATTTTCATTGCAGTAACACCCATTCTATTGGTGATAATAATTGAAGTGCTTGAAATAGGAAAATACGCGCTGATATTTAAACTACTTATTAGCAAATCAAATTTCCTTAGATAAAAGCACTTAATTAATCTGCATTCTATTTAACAAGCATCTAGATCAGCATTCAATAGAGGTAAATAATGCTCCTATGATTTCTGATACCAGTTAGCATATTCATTTCTTGAAGCATTGCTACAATAACCAGCATTTTGGTAAACTGTGTCCTGTAGCCAGAAACTGTTTCGCTATACAGTTGAAAAAAAGATTATTAATTTAAAGCAAATATTCAGTTACACATAGATAGTCTTTGAAAGGGTTTCAATACTGTTGAAATACTGTTTTATGAATCAAGGTTGCTCTTTTCTACTGAATTTGTTATTCTTTTTATTGCTGTGGGTGTTGATACTTGGAAGCTCAGGTGATCTCTTTGACACAGACAAGCCTTTACTGTGTGCCATGTAAATTGACATTTTTCCCTCTTCCCCCCCTCCCCTCCTCTCCCCTCTTTCTTTCTTTTTTGTTTTGTGTTGTATTTTTTCTTCCCCCTGTAAGACTCTGGTGATGCTTGTCCTGCACTGAGAACTATTCAGAGAGGTAACTCATGTCAACACGATAAGCACACGGCAGCCTCCTTCATTTTTCATTGCTGCCTGAAGGACGTTTGGGGAGGGAGATGCTGTTAACCTGTAGAATTTTTATCCTGAGGAAGTGTGATGATTCAATGGGTTGCCTTATTGAACTGTAATTCAGTCATAAATACAAAGAAATGGTGGTTAAAAGTTGCTAAAACTCTGACACATGTTGACGGAGGAGAAGTTGGTGCTCTCGACTAGGAGTTGATCCTAAAAGTCCTTGATCCTCCAGGTACAGTAGCAAATTGTGCTCTGTGAGTAAATAATTATTCTTTCTCAACTCTGCAGTGTGTTGTGCGTGGTTTGATTTCTGCACCTGCCCAGAAATCCACTGTAGTATTTGGAGTTACTGAAATCTGGAATGTGTTTCTTGTTTCTGCTGCTTATGGAGAGAAGAAAAAGAGTTTTGGCACAAGTGCAAGAGGGATTTGTTGGGCTGATTGCAGTCTTCTTTGTGGTATCCCAATAATTAAAAAAAATAATAATTATATGAATTTCATTTTGAAAAGAGAGTTAGGATACAAGCACTTAAATCCCATTGATTTCCTGTGGAACATGGTCTCATAAAACACCAAAGTAATTTTTGATATTTTATCCTGTCACCTTTTCTGTGCAGAACTTGCTAATGGATTCTAGTACATATGTTGTCACCAGCTCTTAAAACATATAATTAGGTCCAGTTTAAAACCAAATACATTTTTATTAAATGATTATGGTCTTCTAGCAAATAATTATTTAAGAAAGCATAAAAATGCAACCATTCATTAAGAGTCCTGCTGACAACATAAGCATTTAGTACAAGTACAGAACTGCTTATTTTAGTATGTGCTGAGCACCTGTCATGAGATGCCTACTCCTGGTAGTACTTTGTTGGCTTGTAATTTTAATTACTGAAATTACTATTGAGATTGGTGAATATAGGGGGAAAAGTAATTTATATCAAATAGTCCTTGTTCTACAGTATTTGCAGGCTACTTTACTCTGCAGTTGTGTACATATGTTTTTTGATAAAAAAGATATAATTGGTTTATTAAAGAGTTTGTAGAGAAGACACTTAATTTTTGGTGTTTAAAGAAGGTACTTAGATGATCAGACTGATAAATTTCATTTTCAGCTAGCTAATTAGCAAAAGAAAAATATAATTCATTGTTAGAATAACTGTTCAGCATCCTTCAAATCATGTCTTGCAATTTGCAGAACAGTGAAGAAGTTTAAAGGAGTAAATTACAGTTTCGGTGCAAGAATTGGCAGGATATAACATTTCCTGAAGGAGAAGTGTGGTTTCTGATAAAAATGATTTCTGATTTACCTGTCCTCCTATGTTTTTTCCGTCATTACTCTTAGATCTGGATCAGAACAGAATCCTGTGATCCAAATGCTGGAAATTTGAGGGAATTTGGACTGCGATAAATATTTTGCAGCTGACTCACTCTGCTTATGAATGAGCTCTGCTAGAAAATCTGGCTCCCACAATTAAGTGATTTAGAGACCTAATTGCAAGGCAAAGGGGGATTGTAAGCTCCTATTTTTATGGCAATGAAGGTAATTTTAGATCCTGAATCCAAATGGTGGAACATATGGAAATTATGGATCCAGACTTTGGCTTACAATAAACTTTGCACAACAAAAAAGCCCCAAACCAGTGATGGACAGAAGCTCATGCACAAGATCCGAGAATGGCTGAAATGCCAGTCACTGGCGTTAGTGGAAGGCAGTGTGTGGTCACTGAAAATCAGTTGTAGAAATGAGAGGGAGCCAGGAGCAACTGCATCACTTAATTTTACACAGTTCTACACTGCTCTTCTAGGTAATTAGTAATCATTTATTAGAGTGCTAGCCACGGGCTGGCTGAGATCAACTCTTGTTTTCTCAAGTTTGTAGTCTTAATACGAAAGAGTATTAAGGAAGGAGCAAGGAAGCTGTATTAAAGTGATTTTCCTGAGGTTGTGCAGCACGTGGGTAATGGACTGCGGGTGGGCAGCTGGCAGGAGAGCCGGGGAGAAGGCAGGAGGGCGGTGCCACTGCTTGAGACTCCAGAGCTGCAGCTCAGTTATTTTGGTCATGAGAATGAGTTAGTTATGTCTCTGGAGGGTGAGCTGTTGTAATTGAAAGGAGATGTGTGTTGGGGTTTTCTGCATTGTTTGCCAAGGAGCAAACACTCTGCACCAGACAGAGGTGATGGGAGACCAGCAGGCGTACTCAGCCCCACTGGTAATGCTGTTCTTGGCCACTTGTTAATGCTGTTGATTTTCCTTTGCTGTACAGTTGTATAACACTTCAGGGAGCAGAGGGTGCTGAAGAGTGTGTGGGAGCAGAACAGCTCCTGCCAGGAGCACAGATGGTTGGAGAACAAGCCACCCTCAGCAGCCACGCTGTGGTTTTTGTGTTGGTTTCTTTTTTCCTTTTTCTTTTCTTTCAAACCACAGTTTTAAATGGGGAGTGATTTAAACAGAAATAATCGGATCCCTCCCACTCCTTCCTGGGGTCTCCTGTGCGGGTGGTCTCCAGTGTGACAGCAGCAAAGCCAAGCAGTGTTGTCTTAAAGCAGGGAAGGTTTGGTTTTTCCATTTACCCAGAGAAGAGGAAGCACCTCTGCCCTGAGCAGCTGTACATCAGATCCTTTGGGGTTGTGCATGGAGTTATGGACGTTGTTCTTGCTGCTTTTTATTCTTGTAATTTATAGAATCTGCGGTAAATATAAATCGTGGTGATTACTTTAATATTTTCCGAAATGCACAGACCCCACTCCTTGCCCAAATACTGTTGTGTTATGCACAAGGCTTTGGACTGTCATAGGACAGCACTAAAAAAGACATAGCTCAGACTATTTTCACCCAGTGGGAACTAGGAGAGCGGGTTTGCATGGGCAAGACCTGTGCTGGTGCACAGAAAGAAATGGAAGGGAACAAGGAGAACTAGTAAGACAGTGTTGCTTTACCAGTGGAACAAAGAACAGGCATGGGTGTACATGTTTGGGAGTGTCACTCTCTTTAGTACAAATCTAGAGAGAGAGTGTCTTTCCTAGTGGAAAGGGTTGCACTTATTCATGGAAAGCCAAACGCAATGTGATTACTGCTTCAAGGGATATATTTTTTTCCTGTCCATTGACAAATGTATTTGTGCAGGTTATTCTTCCATTAGCACTTGGGTAGATGGAGGCAGTACCCCACAGATTTCCTTGTAGAGATGTTGGTACACAACTGCTGTGTACATAAAATATCTTGGAATATGTATGATATATCCCTGAGTTAAGATGAAATATGCTGATGTAAAATATGCAGTTAAAGGTTTTATTTTTGTAGAGTAAACTGTATGTGCACATATGTATGTATATAAGTTGGAAGGTTTTTTTATTTTCTTGGTGGTGAATGTTTCCATATTGCATTTGTGTTACTAGACTGAGTAATTAGGAGGTCTGATAAGGAGCTGAGATTCATGATTTTCTGGTTTTTATGGCTGTATTCCTGATTTCCTGCACTGCTTCTGCCTCACACCTGAGGACGTGCCCTGTAGCAGTGTGCTGAGTGGGCTCTTGCTCTGCAGAGCAGCCTGCTTGGGGAGCTTGGGAAAGGCTTTGCCTTTGGATGTTGTCTTGCAGTAAGCTGCTCATGAGTTGGTTTTGTTCGTGAGCTTGAATGCTGCAGATGGGAATATCCTGTGCTGATGGGTGAGCAGGCTGTGACCACTGCTGTGCATGTGCTGGGGAATGCAGAAGCTGCAGCAGCCACGGGCCACTCTCTGAATCATCCATCCTGCACTGCAGCCTCCTGCAGGCTTATGAGGGGCTATTAGAGCTGCTGTGTGTGTCCCACATTGGGGCCGTGCCACCCTTAGGGTCTGTGCAAGCTCTGCCATTCACCTTGGGCCTTGGGGAAAGTACCCAGTGGATGCTGGTCTGAGTGGCAGCTGCAGGCACTGGGGGTGAGGGCTGGAGGTGCCCCAGTGTGGTGGTGACTCTGTTCCTTCCTGGCATGGCTTTGCTATTACTCAGTGACTCATGACACTAATTAAGAGTTTCTGGAGGGAGAGCAGAAAGCTCAATGTTCTTTTGGAGGGGGCAGAGCAGGGGGCAGACAGTCCATGTAATTGACTTCAACCATGATGTGCCTGTTTGGGATGGGAGGACATGGACCAGGGAACGGGGGAGGGAATTTGCCAACAAATATGCAGACAGAAAGACACTGTGGCTGGGCTGGCAAATTAGTTCTGCATAGCGTTCATTCCAGAGCCTTGTGACTTAATTTTAAAAAGAGAAAGCCTCATTGACCTTGCTGGGGGCTGTAGAGTTCACATCCAGCCTCAGGGCTCAAGCAGGGCACAATGGTGACATTGCTGAACAGGGCTTGGAAAATCTTACCATTCTTACAATCTAGAGGCATTATCTGCAAATAATTTGGGGTTTGCAGTTTCACCCCAAAAGTATTCAAGGCCGGGTTGGATGGGGCCTTGAGCAACCTGTTTTAGTGGAAGATGTCCCTGCCCACAGCAGGGGGGTTGGAACAAGGTGATCTTTAAAGGTGCCTCCCAACCCAAACCATTCTGTGATTGTCTCCTGGTGTTACAGAATTTAACCAACACATTTTGAAGTTGGAAGAGAAGGGAGATAGAGTCCCAGAAAACTCCCTTCTAGGGAACTAGATGTGAGGAAAGGGTATATCCATGCTCTTTCCCTAGTGTCTCATGGAGTCCCTTATTTCAGCTCCCAAACACTTTGTCATTCTGCCAGAAGCCCCTCCTGGGCTCCAGGAAGAGACAGGGGCACACTGCAGTGGGAATAGCTGAACGTGCATTGGCAGGGGGAAAATTTTCCCCCTTTCCTACCTAATGTTAGGAGGTTTCCATTTCAGGAAGGAAGTGTGGGTCTGTTGTGTCATACCTGGAGGTGGGAGAGCCCAGTGGCATAATTAATGCTACACGCCTCTGCTCCACAGTTGTAGACTGTAAACAGAGCTGATCAAATGATGGTGTGGGAGAGGAATTGTTTAAAATAAATTTTAATAAATTATATATAACGTATGACTTGCTTCTGTTTAACCAGCTCTAGCTAGCCAGCCAGTATTTCCAAGCTCACAAAACACAGCATTGTGTCAGTAATGCTCGTGTGAGTAACTGCACTGGTGGTTGAGTGTGTCTCATCCATGTTGAATTTAACTGTAGTATACAATAATAAGGCCTAAAGTCCCAGTCAAAGAACAGGTGTTTGTTGCTTGTGGCACTCAGTAGAGGATGCCTCTTATCCAGCTCTATCAGTCATTCTGCAAAAACAGAATTCAGTGGCCTTTCTGATCTTTGGATGGGAGAGAAGGGAAAGATTTAAAGTCCTACTTTTATTTGCTTTGTTGTTCAGAGGTTTGGTAAGTACAGGAAACTAGTTTAGACAGGGGCTCTATTGCTCCATCCGAATTAGCATTGTGTGCAGTCTCACAAACAGACCATAAAAATAAGAGATTAGGAGGAGTGAGGGGAATCAAAAGTCTTTTGATGAAGACAGCTCTGCTGAGACTCCCTTGACTGTCCCAGAAGGGCACTGAGTTTGGAGCCATGGCAGAAAGGACTGGAGTGAGCATTAGATTCTGTGCTGGAGTTCCGTTTACAGGTGCTTAAATGTTGTTTTCCATTTGTTGCCAAAGAGTGTGAATAGTCTTAAAATTGTACTGTTGGCTAAGGTACTGGGATGGCTGGATTCAGAAAAAAATGGGATGTTACTTAGCTATTATGGAAAGGAAATAAATAGCATGAGTCAGAAATTTTATTTAAGTGGAAGTTAGACATCTAAAAATTTTTGTCTCAGCCTTGTGTCTCCACATTTCCTTCCAGTGGGAATAACATCACTTCCCTGTCCCCAGGGTTGTTGTGTGAATAAGTGCAAAGTGCAGTGGAAGCCGTTTAGATAAGCAGACTGATTCAGTGGGGATTTCTTTTATCCTAAAAAAAATCAGTATCAGATGGAATACAGTAGAACTCACTGAATATGGAAAAGCCAACAAATACCTTTTTCATTCCCATAGATGACGGAACCCCTGCTTATTTTTCTTTATTTAAGAGGTATTTGGGAGGCAGAACAAAGCTCTGCTATCACCTCCCAGCAAGTGACCTAAACCATTTAAGCTGAAACATATGACTAGGAGGAAGTATTTTGCAAAAACAGATGCACAGAAAGTCAATTTCCTATTCATATTTTGTTGTGGCAATTGGTACTTTAAAGAGATGGCAGACTTAAATTAGCTGGAAAAGTGACATCCTTAATTAGGAAAGCCTCTCTGCCAGCACATTGAACAGTTGCCAGTTTCTCAGCATTTAGGGACCATTGATTGCCAACAATGGCAGCTAAACCGCTTCTGGGTAGAAACTAATTGAATTTTCTCAAGTTAAAACGAGGATCTGAAGTTAAATCAAGACGAACTCCTTTGCTTGCTCTCATTTTACTTACCGCTGTGATGTTCTCAGCAGTCCACAGGCTCTGCTGCAGGTTGGTGAGTGGTGCTGCCTGGGGCATGGCTGTACGAATCCCTCCAGCCTCGATAGGCCTGGGACTCTGCCACTGCCATTCACAATTCAGATCCATGTCTGCCCTGTTGGCCCTTTCGTGCTATTTTGTTTGTCATGTTCATGGACAGAGTCATTTCCTGGGGCAGGCTGCTTTTATTTAGTCTGGTGCTATTGTGATGGGTGCTGGTGGAGCCAACCTGAGGAACTGGCTGTATCCCATTGCCTGAGCATCCTGGCCAAGCCAGTGCTGTCTATTCATTTGGGATGGGTGAATAACCTGTGGTTGACATGAACAAGCTGTGATCTTGGGTTATGGATCTGTGTGGGGCTTGCCAACTGGAATTTCAGCAGTGTGTGGTTGGTGTTGGTTCCAGGTCTGCACCCTTTCCTGTGAAAGCTGAGGGGCTGAGCACACACTGAGGTGAAGCCTCGTGTCAGAGTGATAAAGACCTGTGGTCCAAAGGATTCCTGCCTTTGCTGGCTGCAGTGTGGACACTTTAGTTGTACTTCTGTCCCTTCTTTGGTTATTTCCTTATCTCAAGTGCAGCTTCTCTGAAGCAATTTTAGCACTTCCTCCACCTGTAAGCTCAGGGAGATTTGTCCTCTCTCCAAGCAGGTTCTCCTACTGCTCCTGATAACCATCCAGGCTGAGTTCTGGCATAATGTCAATTCTCCCATCTCTTCCTTCCTCTGTTGCTATTGTGTGGTCTGAGGGAGCAGTGCATTGATCATTTCCTGAGCTCTGCTATAAATGCTGCCGAAACCTTTGGCTGTGTGGAGAACCTGAGGGAAGCGCTGCTGCAGCTAATCAGTGCTACTTTAGGATTATCTGCCTAACTTGTGTGGAAGCTACATATACTTTGCCTGAACTATCTTCCTCAGGTCTATGCTTAGAAGAGGAACTCAGAGACATAATTACGTTTTTCCCAGGGGACAACTCAGTTTCTTATTCTCCTTTTTACCTTCATCCTGATTCATCCATTTGCCCCCCTTTCCCCTCACATGGGATTTGAAGGATAATCTCTGCTTGCTTCCTTAACAGTCTGAAATATAACTCCAGCTGGTCTCAGGGGAAGGAGCCTGCTGGAAGATGATCTTGATCTAACTGTACGCAATGTGTGTTCATTAAAGCTATTCAGCTCTGTTAGTGCTGTGAGAAAATGACAGGGGTTTTGGTCTGTCTCACAGGTAGAATTCAGACAAAACTTAAGCTTTTTTTTACTTTTTGGTCAAAATAAAAGTATTTTTTTCCCAATCAACCTGTTTTACCCACAGGTGTTTCAATAACTTTATTTTTCTGTTAAAACATTCAGGAAGATTTTTGGAGGAAGGGCAACTCTTGCCTTGCTGTGTAGCCTTTCTCCCTGGCAGAAGACAAGCAGCAGGAGAAAGGAAAAGCTCCTCCTCAGCAGCAGCTGTGAGGGAAGGCTTTACTCAGTGTGCTCAAGAAAGGCAATTTTATGAGGCATCAGCTGAGTCTCCAGTGGGCAATGGCTTCCAGTTGTTGTCTGCTTTAGAAATGTGTGTTTAAAATGTGGCCTAGAGGTGTGAAGTTCTCCATCCACCCAGCCCTGTCTTATGTGTCAGTATTAAAAAAAGAATTTTGTCCAGTTGTCTCATCATGAATTATCTGCCTTTGCTGGCTGTATGAGTCTTTTGATTAAAAGAAATAAAAAAACAAACCACAACTGTTGGGGTGAGAGAGAACTTCAAACAGATTTGAAGATTGCACAGGTGACAGAATTCAGTTAAATCTTTTGTTAGAAAGAATCCTTTTTTTGAGCAACTAAGGGTAAAATATGCAGCTTTCCCTGTTACCCTCCAGCATTAATCCAGAGCAGAAATATCTTGCTTATGAAATGTACATTCTACTTTACAAGTGATTTATTCCCATTACAAACACAGTGAAAGGAGAGAAGATCCTTGCACCATTTACAGGTCCATTTTCAGGGAGCAACTCCTTTGCCTCTCATTCTAGCTCTGCATGGGAAACATACGGACACTTCTGAAATGATATTATCTCTGGATATATTAAAGGAGATTTTTCTCATCATTATGTGAGATGACAGCAAATATTGTATATATCTGAAGAAAAGTTTAAAAGAAGAGAAGGAAAAGATGGGGTTGTTCACTTAAGAGAAGTGTTCTGCATGGAAAGGAAAAGGGACAAATTGCTGGGTAGTGTATGAGGTTTTAAATGAAGCCTTTGAAAAATCTACTCAGCAGTTACCAGGGAATGGCAGGAACAGACAAGTGCCTTGAGGAAATTGAAATTTCCTGTGTTTCTGTCAGCCCAGGCCACCAGGACGTGGAAGTCCTTAAGAGTTTGATGCCACATTTCCTTGCCATTGCACTGAGGATGAAGAAGAGCCTGGACAAACAGGTGGCTGCTGACAGGGGGCTCAGACTTAACTGACATTGAAAGGAGAGAAATGAATACTAGGAAAAACATTCCAAGGAAAAAATCCTAAGGAATGCATTTTGAACTAGTGAGGTTTTCGTCCTTTTCTGCACATCTTGTGCTTCACCTGAGAGATGACTAATGTTGTAAAATTACCTGCAAGGTTGCAGGTTTCCATTAGCTTGGCCAATTTGATGCTTCTGTCAGGAATGCAAGCTTGTGAATGTACTCTTTGCCTCCTGGGATTTGCAGCGAAGTGTGACGCTTTTAGAGGAGGTTTGCATCTAAGACATACAAGAACCAGATCCTCCTTCAGTGTCAGGTGCAAAAACTGTGTATCTTTGTAGTTTTTTTCCCTGGAAAACTGCCGATTTATATTGCAAATGTGTTTGTATACTTTGAACTCTGGTTATTTTTCTTCACTAAATGGTATTTTTAAAGTAAAAATGCAGTTACCTCATCAAGGCAAGTTCAGCAGTAGAAGGTCAAAGAATTTACAATGAAGAACAAATTTTAATAAGGTCCCAAGATCCCCAATTAATTCTTTTTTTTTTTTAATATACTCATCAATTCTGGGCCACCAATTGCATTGAACGTCCTTTAAAAATAATTAACACTGCAATCCCTTGAGTATTTTCAAGGTAAATAAGTTTTAAAGTTGAACCACAGTGGTGGTAAAGAAATAGAAACCAGTCTCTGTACATTTTGTATATAACTGTAGGCCCATGTAGCTAATCAAACATTTCTAGGCAGATCTGGATCGATTTAGAGATTACAGCTGAAGCAGGGGTTGAATTGCAGCTGGATGTTGTTGAAATTGTACAAGCTCTCTTCTTGACATTTTTGATATTCGAGCTTCCTCTCACTCTTTTCCTCTTCCCTATAAAATCTTGTATTATCTGCAGGTTTTGAAGACTTTTTTTTCTAATCTGGGGTGCCTTTTTTTTTTTTTCCTTAAATAGAGATTTGACAAAATGTGAGAGTATTAATTGACAACAAAACTATGTTTGAGTGAAGTAAGTTGACTTTGTTGCTGGATCAGCTGGTTTTCTGGCAAAGTACAGTTCAAAACAAAAGAATAATAAATGCTTTATATTTAAACTTCTTGGGAAATACTGGACATGGCCTGGTGTTATAGTGAAGTCATCTCTAAAAACTAGTGTTTAATAAAAACACATTCTTTCTGTCATCATTTTTAGTTTGGCTCAGGAATGTATTTTTAAGTGAGCCTTGCCTGTCCCCACTTGCCAGGCTTGGTCTGCACCACAGCGCAGTCTCAGTGCAGGGGCTGAATTTCTTTCCAGTGAAGACAAATATGAAGATAGACTTCCATTGCTTGCCTGGTTCACGCTGGCTGCTAGCAAGCACCCAGTGTGTGTGACCAGATTAGTGCTGGTCTGAATGGTAACAGACAGAATGCATAGAATGTGGGGGTTTGGTCCTCAGCACGCACTGTTGGACTCTGCAGCCCTGCGCTGCCACACTCTACTGCTTGGGAATGAAGACCAAGCTGCAGTTCAGTAATTTGTTCCACCGAAGTCATGGGCTTTACCACTGCATTAAACAGAGAACCAATATTTGAATGCCTGCTGGAAATCCCATCCCAGATGTGAAGAGCCCTCTGCTAAGAACAATCTCCTCACCAATTGCAGTGTCCTACATGTTTTGGTAAGCGGGAGTCTGCCTATTAAAAGTAGCTGTTCTGAATGTTTAAGAAGGTACCTTGTACAAAAATGGGTGCTGTAAATATTTAGCATCTCAATTACTTGTGTAGTTTGCTCTTTTTCCTGCAAAGTCTAGCTTTTCCTTTTTGAGGTTTTGATGTATCTTGTTTTAAGAGGGTCTTGTTACTGGTACATATAGTGTGACCTAGAAATGTGCACATGAGAAACTCATCTATAGATGAGTGAAACTGGATTTCTCTATTCTGTAGAATTAATCAAAGCTCATTTTAATAATGTGATTTGTCTTAAATTTTCAACTGGGTCTAAACCTTTAGACTTTTCAATCTGCCTTCCAGTCATTATAGGCAGATTTCTGTATGAATAATGCATAATTTTGCTTAAAAAGCAGTCTACGCAAATGCACTTCATTTTCACTTCTTATTGATTCCAACCTTGGTGGCTTGCATACATCAGAAATTTCACAACTTAAAAATGCGCCGATCTCTACAAACGGGTCATTGATCAAAAAAGGTTAATTTGACTGACTCCCTTGAATTTTTCATTATCTCCTTTTTTTGTTTCTAAGTAGTAAAAACAATTTCCATTTAGAAACTTCAGTTTTCAAAAGAGTAGGGATTCACTTTTTCTGCTGAGAGCGCACGTGCATATGGTGTATTCATTTAAATAGAGATTCATAGAAACAATTCACAAAAACAATTCAGAGATGCAATTCATAGAAAATCTGAATCCATTGCAGTACTTTATTATTGTAAGATTCCTCAGGTTATGCTTCCCTCCCAGATTCACCTGTTGCTATCTGCTAATATTTCATTGATCATAAAGTTCTACAGAATACAATGTTTTTTGAAATGGTGAAGAAAATATTTTTGATATCTACTTATGCAATGAAACTTCCAGCAGCAGCCTTTTTTCTCTTCCTCCCCTTCCCTTAATTTCTTTCCCCTCTTGAATTTCTTAGCACATTTCTTACCTACATCCATGCACTCTGTCATCTCATTTCTTGATTACCTTTTTTTCTTTAGGAGTTTGATGTAGGAGGGACCCAAATCCTGATTTGGATCTAACGATGGGGATCCCTGTGAGCTCAACCTATGGGCTAGGGTCTGGCAGGCTGGGAATTCCCACGTGAAGAACTGGACGTTGTGTGTTCTCGTGGGCTGTGATGGTGCAGACAGGGCTGCTCCTGGGTCTTCGCTGATTTACTGTGATCATTCACGATAGCTAAGGCATAGTCTGGAATCAAAGCACTGTGGTTGTATGAATTAATCACTTTAAAATAGAAAATGCTTCTCAGCTTAAATGGGGAAGACAGATGAGCGTTTCACATTGGCAGCAGCCACTTCAGACAAGGTTTTCCCACTTCTGTGGAAGGTGATGGACAAAATCCACAGGGGAGGTTTGCTGGAGAGACTGAAGATTTGGGTTCAAGTTGCTCTGTAGAGTCCTCAGTAGGAGGTGAAGGATCATTTCTGTTGTTCTTCTAGGAAGGAGGATGCATTTAAAATATCAGCCCTTCAGCAGGGGATCTGAAGATCTTACATGGAGCACAGTTTTACAGAGCGTGTGACAAAACTTACTTTTGCAGTAGCAGCCCATTCTTCAGGGAAGAGGGACCTGGTGGGCTCCAGCTGGGAGTGGTGGGACTGGTTGGGCTCCCGTGGAGCGCTGCAGATGCTGCTGAGAGTAGAAGCCAATGTCCCATTGCTGATGCTGATAGCTTTTACTCACATTGACATAGACACATTTTTGATCACATCTGAATTATTTGCTGCCTCAGAGGTTTTATTGTGCAACATCTGTTTTTTTCTGAACCCAGGCACTGTGTAATCTGTATAATCTTCCCTTTCTTTATTGTTTTTAGTGCTCCTTTTCATATATGTTTTAATGTGAAGGGCAAAAGCATGGAGGGAACCACATACTGCCACACCACTTTCATGTGCTGCCAAACCTCTTATGGTGAAGTGCCTTAAAAGCAAGACTCTCTGTGGTTGGCTGAGTGACAGAAGAGCTGTGCTGACCTCTTGTCATGTGCTTGGTTAGTTGTGAAATGCCACAACCTGTAAGTCCCCTAACTCAAACAAGTGCATAAGGACCTTGGTTTCATTACGTAGCTCTCATTAATATACAGATTCTTTCATTAACATCAGGAGACTGAGCAAACTCCAGGAAACTGAGGCAGTGTGAGAGAAGCACAGTGCAGTGGGGAATGATGTTGTGATGCACAAGTGCTGAAGGAAAGGTGAGCTTTCCCATCTCGGTCTCAGTCCATCTGGAGCCAGGCCGTTATGATTGATTACCAGCATGCTTGTAAGTGACAGCTGTATGATAAAAACATGTTTTCTGTGTGACGGGTTTTGTTTTCCCCATGGAAGTGCTTGCTGGTTGGATACTGCTTGCATGTGGCTCTCTGAGTTGCACTCATCCCCATGGACGTGCTGATAGGCATTACATGGGCAAGGGGCCAGGCACCTGTTTCCCTGTGGCCATACAGCCCTCCCAGCACGTGCATCTCAGGCTTTTCCTTTGCTGTTATTTTCTCTCTCACTGTGCTTGATGCTTGCGTGAGCTGGCACTTAAATATGCTCCATCCAGCCGGGGCACTTTTGCCACTGATGAAGTTGGCGATTTAAACAAAAATTGTTTCTGTCCTTCCTGCGGTAGTTTCAGCCTTTCCTCTGTTGTTTCCTTAGCAGGTCAGTGGGTTCTTTGGGAGCCACTGCCTGAGCTGGCCCAACAGCCGGCTCTGTGCTGAAGCAGAGTAGCTGCTGGAAGTGTCACATCCCAGCAGATTATGTCTGCTCTGAGATGCTCTCAGCCACCCCAGCCACATGTCCCTGATCTCCTGTCCGTGTCTGCAGTGAGCTGCCCACCTGGTACTCAGCCCGCTAACGTGTCCTAGCAGTGCAGCTTTCCCTGCTTCACAATTTTATATCCTTCTTATGAAACAGAAATAGCAGCATGGATGTATTTATTCAAAGCGTCAAGGGAAGGGTCCTTTAGCAGTCCTGCTGGCTGTATGACATTTACCTTCTGGGGTCTGTCAGGAATGTCATTGCTAAAATGAGGCTTGCAAACAGCTCCTCTCAAGACTGCTTCTTCAGCCAGGGCAGAAACAATTGGGGAAGCTGGATCATAACCAACTGCCTTCATTTTTATGTAGTGAGACAATGTCCCAGGTATTTGGGACACTTCTGTGGCTTGTCTTTCATAATTCTTCATCACATGTTTTTGGTCTTGTGAGACTGACGAAGGAATCACTTAACCATCTGATTTCATGTATCCCTTTTTAGGACAACATCTGAATGGTAAGCTGATGTTTATATTCAGTCCCAAGTAAGGATTTATTTTTCCTCAACTGGGCTCTGAGAGCTGAATGTATCTGTGTACAGGCCTCAAAGGACAAACATGTCCCAACTCAGTAACTGGATGAATTATTTATTTATTGTGACAAGGTGAAAAAGATGAAAACAGAGCTGGATTAAAAACTTTGTGTTGTAGGTGGGAAGATATCTATTGCTTCAGTGGACTCAGTCTGTTGGGAATGCTGAATTTGAGGCTTCCTTGCAGACTCTCCTGCCCATCCCTACGTAGGCTGACCAGGAGAGCCAGACCTAGGCTGGCTGGGTGCCAGAGGAGATGCAGCTGGAACACTTAGGGCGTTTACCCCAGCTGAAGATGCTGCTGTTACGAAGCACAAGAGGTTTGGCAAGGCACGGGAAAGGCTATGGCTTGAATATGCTCAATGGTGCTTGGGTGATAAGCATGACAGTAAAAATAGGGACCAGGAGGATTTATTTCTTTTTAGCAACATATGGGAGATTGCTGTTTTTGTTTTGCTTGTTTGTTATGGTTCCAGTATGAATCTGCATCATCTCAGTTCTTGAGACTTCAGTTCCCTGGAGATGTGATAAACAGTTGCCTGATGTTTCGTTCTCTTTCTGCTCTTCTAGAGACTACCTGAATTGGCAGCACGATATTTGTTTTCTGAGAGTGTGGTTATAGAAGAAGGTTTCTCTCTGATTATTGCTCCAAGCATTGGACAGGATTCCTAAATTGAAAAAGACTTTTAAAAATAAATATGGCAAAAGAAGCAAATGAAAATAAGGAATAAAGCTTGAAACAGATTTCACATAATTTTTCTAAAAAACTTAATTTTTTTATCTTAAGCACTGGCAAATTTGTTTTACCAGGGAAGGGAAACACTGCTAACATTTTATTAGCACCTTTGTTACCCTGGCCTTTACAATCTAACAACAGAGAGTAGCTTGGGGAGGGTGTTACAGCTTGTTTTCTTCTCTTTTGACATCTTGTGTAAATTAATGACAAAGCCCCATGTAATGTGCAAAGTGAAAATAAGGTTTTGTTGGTGCCTGAAAACCCTAGGCTAAAACTCAGAGATAAAAATTCTCTTTTCTTGAGCCCAGTGTCATAACCTCCTCCTGTGAGCGACCAGACCAGGGTGGGAGAAGAAAAAAGGGAAATGGTGAAAAAAAAAAATAAGTTTTTTTTGAGATTGTGACTCATTATTCTTTACCTCTCTGGAATGCCACGAGACTTTTTTAAGCATCCACTATTTGTTACTTGGCAGAAAGAGGCTGATAGCTTGAGATTTGAATTGCCATTTTATACACAACACAGTGACAGATCTGTGCAAAAATCAACCTACCAAAATTACATTTTAAAAATGTATAAAGACACTGAATTAACTAACAGAGATCTTACAGACACTATTCTTAATTCTGTGATAAAAGACAGGAGAGAGGAGTTGTGTCTCCTATGTTTGCATTGATTTTTATCTGCCTGGTGCTATTGCTTTCTTGTTGTCTCTTTAAAGGGAATGGGCTTTTCCAAACCTCAGGTAGAGGGAGAGAACCTGTGTTTTAGCCCTTTGAAGGCAGAACAGAGAATCCAACTATGCAGGGAATGGCTTAAGAGAAGGGAATGATCTCCCTTATTTTGAGCAAGGTGTCATGTCAGTAATTTGCCCTCAATGTATGTCTAAATTTGAATACGAACTGGCTTTTGGGCATGCCAATACTTTTTTTAGTCTCTGTCCACACACAGTTGAAAGATTGATTTTTTTATTGCGTAAATATTACCTTGGATGTTTGGACTCTTAAAAAATTGTTTTCAAATGGATCTTTTTCTAACAGGGGCCAGCCAAGGTATTTTAGCACAGAAAGAAGGAAGGTTTCCTCAAAATTGCTTTGTCAAAGCAGATGTTGCAATGTAGGGCAAGATAAGGAAGGGTTTCACTCACCCATTTTTTTGCCCAGTGCTTGTATGAACGTGTCAAAATGTTAATTTGTGTAGCCCACATGTGCATTTTATTTTTGCCCACTATTGGAAGGAGCAGTACTTTGTTCTGTATCAATCCAAAAAGTATCAGGGGCCTTTTTTTCATACTCATACTTACTAGTGCAGTTTTTTGTTCTGTAATTCTCCAAAGTTTTCCTGCTTCCTCTGAGTGACTTTGGCAACGGTCTGATTGATTGCTTGGGAGTTGAACACCCCATACAAGTACTCAAGCCACCAAATCTCAAACTGAAGCTGTGCTTTGGGGGCAGTTACTTCTGTTTTCTACAATCAGTAGGTACTATCACTGTTTTTCCTGGAGTAGCATTTAAAAGGCTCATTTAAAGATCTGGTCCCTACTGCACTAAACAACATCTGGATGTATTGAAAAAGAGGGTTCCTGTTCCAGAGACTTTATTGCTAAATTACTTACACAGTGAAAAAGAAATCTTGAAAACAAATATTGAATGACGATTTCAGAGGAGCTAGGGAGAATATTATTCACCATTCCAACTACTTCTGGATAATGCATTGCCTTGAATTTGACAGGGAAGAGCTTACCTGGCCCTGTTGTCAGGGGTGCACCAAACTGAGTATTAAAAATAGTGATGCTTTGAAGTCGAGCTGTGGGTTCACAGTAGCAGGCTGTGTACACTGACTTGACATCTTGACCCTGACTGTTGAGATGGTAACTCTTGAAATATGTATGGGTATATGAGAGGAATAAACAGAGCTCTTAAATTTTGAGAAGGGAAATCACTATATCACTACTTTCTCTCTGACCTTGAAAGGTCTTGAATTATTAAAGAGTCTCTTAAAATCGCAACCTAGTTTCCAGGCTCTGTAACTTTAAAATGGCATAACCATTGTGAAATTTAGTTATGGAATCATTTAGGCAATTTTCTCTGCATCACTTTAATTACAAAAATTGGATGTTTCTTTTGCTTTAGAATGTTTTATCATTTTAATTAAAAATAATAATTTTATGTACACTGCAGTTCTGTGAATTTAGGATACCAAAAGTTTGAACAATTCATAATGCTCTTACAAAAGTATCTTGAGTAGCTGAATTACTGGGGAAGTTTGTGATTTTATGTTCTTGTGCATAAGTGAGCTTTATATACTGTAAGAGCAACTTGCAATGGAAAATTCATCCAACTCCCTCCTCACGAGACGTAAACCTGTGCCCATGTTTAAGCAGATTACAGAAGCTGGTTTTGGTGCAGGAGCACTTGGAGGCTGTGGTCAAAGCTGAAGCCCTGGCTGTGGGACAGTTTCAGGTCTTGAAAATCTCTTTGAGCTCCATCTAACAGGGAGGCCTTTGAATTCTGAGTTATTGTCAATGTTTACAGCAGTGTGAGTAGAGCCAGTTAGTGACTTGTGCTTTGTGTGTGCTGCAATAACAGAGATGCTGTTTTCCCACTTTGTTAAATGGCCACAAGGCAAACAAACTTCCTCTTGACCTGAGGAGGGAGCTTATAGTGAAAGACAGTCCCTCCACATCAAATGCCAATCTCTGAGTTCTGGGCAGGAGGATCTGGAGAAAGCAGGCATGGGGACATCCAGGTGTGTGCTGAGAGGAGGAGCAGAGTGACTCTTTTCAGTACAGATGTGGGATAGGGTCTGTCACTGCATATTTATTTTGTGGTTCTATTGCAGTAACAGTGCAGTGCAGTGTTTGATGGCTGTTGGCAGCAGTGTGCTAATACAGATGCACTTACTGCCATGGAATTTGTGTCTGTGCAAAGCTGCTGCAGCAGAGGCTGAGGAAAGTGGGAAGGGGTGGGTATTCAATTTGTCCCCTCAGAAAAGCAGAATCCTGTGGATTCTGGTATTATCACATACATTTTTTTTTCCTTGTGCATTTGTCACAGATCAAGCCCTACTTGCCTCTGCCTTTAAATGTAATTACTGTAATTTCCAGGCTCTTGCACTGTGCCAGAGCTGTGCAAAGATCCTGCAGGAATCCATCCTCTGTGGCTCAGGTACAGAAATGCTGCCAAGAATCATGACTTGTCCCTTTCGCTTCCTCTGTCATAACAAAACAGAGACTCCTCTCAAAGTTAATTTCAGAATGTTCTTTGTTGTCAGAAGTAATTTGGTGGTCCTGAAGGGCTGATAAACTCCACCCTTGGACAATCAAATGCACTTTTTGATATTTGTGATGTGAATTGCAGTGTGTAAACAGACAGCTTCCAGACTCCACACTCTCTTTATCTGGATCTGTAGACTGAAAACAGTGTGGGTTTTAATTAGGAGATAAATTTGAAGCTGTTCAGAGATGAAAAATTGAAAAGAGACCTGCTTGCAGTATGCATGTGCTTCCTTTTTCTTACACGTGCTTATGAGCACACCCGCTCTTGGTGAGGAGGAGCTCCAGCTCTGGCTCTGTCCATGGGATGGAGGACTTGGCTGAGCTGTGGAGCTCCAGCACCGAGGGCCCAGGTCAGGGATGGCCAGAGGTGCAGGATCCTCCCACTGAAGGATCCCCCTGCATCTCTGCTGGTGCTGGGGACCAGCACAAGGCTGTCTTTTGTTGGCAGAGATGCAGCTGGAGCAGGCATCTCCAGCACTGCTGCCTGTAATGAAAATTGCAGTGCTCGGGGCTGTGGCACCTTCTGGTGGGGAGTGCCATCCCCTCAGGACCACAGAGCTCTCCCTGTGCAGTGTGCAGCGGCCAAAGGCTGGAGGCTGTGTGAGCCTTGAGAAATGAGAGGCAATGCCCACGTGGCTCTGGACCTGTCCCTGGCAAAACTTGCCCAGTAAGGCTAAATAGCAACAGTTGGTTTCTGCTCTGAGAGGAATTAAGCATAATAATGAGTTAGCCTAGACTGCTACCTGCCAGAGTTAGACAGACTCAAGACTGGGATAAAAAAAGATTGTCATCTGATTTTTCCATCTGGATGAGACTGCTCAGTTTGCCTGCAGACTGTGTCTCTGGGGGCCCAAGCACAGTGACTGCTGCTGCTCTCCCTGCCTCGCAGTGGGAGGTATGACCAACAGTAAAGGGTCCTGCAGGAATACGTATGCCCTTCTGGAGAAAACCGAGATGTAAATCCAAACATGCTGATGGAAAACAACCTGAAAATACACACATTGACCAATTGGTGTCTCTCCCTCAACCTGCTGCTCACAAAACTCAAGTGATTTCAGATGCTGGATAGATTTATCAAAAATGTTTTCATCCTGCTTTTCACCAGTTTAAAAATATATTAGAAAGGAAATGAAGCTGCAGTTGTAAAGTATCCGGCATATTAATGCTAAAATGATATGACCAGCATCCTATAAAAAGCAGAGTTCTATTTCATATCTGCAAATTAAATTGTATGCAATTATGATGAGACCATTTATCCTTTGTCCAGTCTAACTGTCCCTACCTCTTCAGACAAGCTTCCCTGAACAAATGTGTTTTACAGCAAAAAAACCAAATAGTGATTAGCACAGAAATAGTATTTATTCTAATTATCCTCTAGTGCTAGACTACTGCAAGAGTTAAACCTCATTTGCATCTTTCTGCAAACAGATGTGGCTGCAGAGAGCTGTGGTACCGCAGACAGCAAGGCTAATGTGTAGGGTGTGTGGTATGTCAGCTTTCTGATCTGGCTGGTTAGGCTTATAATTTCCTGCCAGTTTGTAACAGCTTCTGTTGTTTGATTGCAAAGGGAAAGGCAAGCACTTTGGGGCTTGGGCAGCAGGGGAATTCACTTACCCGAGCGTCCTTCATCTGAGCATGATTTGTTAATTTTAGATTTAAAGACTATGCTGCCTCATATCGTATCTGCTTCAGCCTATGGTTTGCTTCCTTGTGTGTTTTATTTTTAACTGCAAGGTTTTACATCCATATTAATAAGTCATCCAAGAAGTGGTGTAGCACTAAATAACTTTCACTTTCCAAGTGAAATAATTGTCACAGTTTGCACAAACAGAACCATCTGGTTTGCTACAAGTGACGCAAATATAATGGAACATAGTCTAATGGAAGAGGCAGTCTTCAGAATAGGTTTTCAAGGATTCGTCATTGCTTTGCAATGCATTTTTTGTGAAATAGGCCACTGGATTATAGTTCAACTTACATCCTAACCTGGTCATTATTTAAAATCACCAAGTCATTTCTAATCTCCAACTTTTTCCTCTTCATAAGTGGTTTTATGCATGGACATCATGTCAGTTGCTAACTGAATTTCAGCTTTTAGGAAGGCCTGTAGTCATATAACTCAAGAAGATAAAAATCCTATTTATGGGGAATACTACTTTGGCATGGGCTTGATCAATAAATTAAATAGATTAATTAAGTTGAGCTGTCAGGACCAAGGACTGTTATGAAGTCAGGCCAGGGGAGTTGGCCATTTATCAGAGGCAAAAGTTTGTCACGAAAAGGCAGCCTTTAATGGGTAATTCTGGAGTGCATGCAAATAAGCAAGTACATAAAAAGTCTAGCAAGGGGTGTCTGTCATCTGATCCCAAGGGGTATAAAAGGAGGTGGGTATGTCTGTGCAAAGTCATTAAATTTGCTTATCAAACTTTCTTCAAGTTCTGAGGAGATGAATTGGCTTGTAATGTGGGTATAGAGTCTTAGGTATTTCAATTTTTTAATCTTCACTGAGAAATTGGTTTTCTGTTTTGAGATATGTTTACAGACACAAGCATTTACGTATATATATATATGAAGTTGTTTAAAATGAAAGCTTATTAAAAAATGCGAAGGCTTTTATTCCTTTCAGAGCATTCAGAGACATTCTGCTCTGTAGGTAGAATTCAGCAGAGATTGGAGCCAGACCAATACCTTCCTTTCACTTCTGGAAACCTGATGTTGTTTGTGCCTGGTTCTGTTTTCTGCCTGTAGGAGAGTCCTGTCTGTCCTGGCCTGGGACAGTCCCCCAGCTGGGTGCTGTGGGCATCTGCACAGGGGACCCTGATGACTGAGCCAAGCTCTCTTAGAACCATCATTGAAGAGGGACAGTCAGCACTTTCAGTGCCCGCTTCCTGAGGGTCAAGAGACAGAAAGCCATAGGTACTCCATGTCTTTAGTTTTGCCCTGCATACCTTAGGCTGCAGAAAGAAGATGACAGTATTTCTCTGGCAGTTGTAGGTGTGGTGGCCAGGGGAGCTCTGTTAACCCTGTGTCACCTGAGGAGCCACCCAGGGCCAGTGTGGTGCAAGTGGCACAGCGGCAGCAGCTCCCGGCTCTGGCAGGCAGAGGAGCTGCTTTGCCAAGGCCCTCTTTGCTACCACGTGTTTCTCTGCGGATGCAGTGGGAGTGAGGTGGTGTGTGCTTCCCAATGTAGAAAGCGAAGCAGTGCATATAATTGCATGAAAGTTGCATCTCTGTTTTGGTACTTCCAGTTTAGCTGTAAAGCCCTGGCCATATGGATGTACTCCTACAGCCGCTCTGGAGGCAAGCTGAGAATAAAATGAGCTGTGTGCAAGGGCTGCAAGCCTGTGTAAATGAAACCTGCCTGACAAACCAGAAACATGCCTTTTTGATGTATAATAAAAATAAAATCTCTCAAGGCAAGGAACCTTATGTATGTTCAATTCCTGTTGATTAAATAGTTTTGAGCTCAAAACATCAAGGGAGTGAGCCAGGGATGCTGGTGTCAGGGTAGTGATCTATCAGGAGAAACGTGGAAGAGGACAGTGCTAGAAAAATTGTGCCCAGTCATGTGGGCAAGGCCAGGGTCTTTGCTGTAGTTCAGAGAGAAGATCCTCTTTGCAAGAGTGAGAAGGTTCAAGGAGGAGGAAGGATTTGCCTGCCCTTATATTGAGACTGTTCAGGAAGGGCAGAGCTGGGGAACAGGGTGTGCCTGACCTTGGCCTGCTGAAGTGCCACTGGGGTGGAAGAGGATGAAGATGAGAGACAGTGACTGGTTGATAACTTTGGGATCGTTTCCTCTCCCTGCTTAGTGGAGCGATGAGACTCACTGCCCCATGTTATAGGCAAGGGTTTTGTCTTGGGGACTTGGGAGAAAAGGTAAAGATGCTCTCAGGTGGCTGAAATGCCTCAGCCATAGTATGAGCTGGGCTCCTTAGAGGGTAATTAGGGTAATTTCTGACACTGGTCTGTGGGCTCTTGATGAACATTTTAAAAATGGCCCTGCTACTTCAGCTGTAGGAAAGCCAGGCTTTTTGTACTTTTTTTTTCTTATACTATTATCAGCAGCTGTGAAGAGTGATGCAATCCATATGCCGTATGGAGCACCTATATATAAAAATCTGACATATGGATGTTGTGAAGTTCTCGGAAGATTCCACATGCTTGAGATCACCCACGTGTTAAAAACATTCTGTTTGGGAATTAGTTGTTGAGATTTATGTTGAATTCCCCAAAGTTAAACAAGGCAAATTGTACTGGGAGTGTTTGTAGCATGGACTGAGGTCTTTATTACTCTTTTTGATCCCCTGTGGAGCACCGCACATTTTGGGAAGGATGCGTTTGGCTGAATGTTTTCAAGGTGTCTCTCCAGATAACTTTTACCGAATCTCTTATCCTATTGGACCTGAGCTATTTCTCGCCAGCAGTTCTTTGCTGTCATCTCCTGCCCCTCACCTAGTTGGGAGTCTCTGTCTCCACGGGCAGTATGGGAGGGGATGATAAGGCACAGGATCACTGAACACTTGATTTCTCCATTAATTCTTCAGGACTCTTGCTGCTCAGAACAATTGTTTTGCTGCATAGAAATCAAGGCAGCCTAGTGGCTGCTGTTTCTGTGGGACTTGGAGAAGGTAAGGCATTCCAAGGGATTAAAAAGTTAGTAAAGCACTCAATTTGCAAGAAGCTGCTGCCTTTCCTAATACTAATTTTCCATGCTGCTGTAGCTCATCGTGTCAAAATGTTTATTTGCAAGTTCTCCATGGCTAGTTAGCATGAGTTGGCCAGACTTTTTTTTTTCCTTTTTGTTTTTAAATCTTTCTTTAGGCACTGAGATGGCAATCCACCCTTCTCCTGCTGATTTGGCTGATGCAGCAGGACTGGCTGCACTATCCTCCCTAGGGAATTTGCTATTGGATCATGAGACTGAGTGACAAGGTGGGCATAAGGCTTGGTGGGCATGTTGGCTCCACACAGATGGAGACTGAGCAAAATCAAAGATTGAGTGAGCAAATGGTAAGGGGGAAGGTATATATAAACTGAAAAGACTTTTCAGTTTTGCTCACTGTTTAAGAAGCACAGAGCAAGCGCTATAAAAATACAGATGAGTAATATGTAGTTGGTTGATCCTCCCCTGGCCTCAGCAAAGGCAGATGGAAATGGGCCTGTTTACACGCTGGTTTTGGGACTTAGTCAGAGTGAGTGTCAATACAAACTGTGCTTCTACACAAGGATCATGATTGAGGGTGGGCTTTACTCCTCATATACCATCCTTCTCCTAGCACCTGGGATGTGCTGTGCCCCTAGATGTTTGTACGAGTGCCTTAAGTTCTCATGAAAGACATCTCAAATTGCTGCTGTCCTCTCTGTCGATTTTGTTTTTGTGGAATGGCAGAGGATTGACAGTGATTTGGATTCTGCTTTCTGAAATGCTTAGTCCAGGGCTTCAGTGACATGGAGCAGCAGCAAGCAGTGCACTGTGGAGCTTGGTTATTTAGGAGCTCAGGTTACATATGTACATAACCCCCTTACTCCCCAAAGAGCTGTCAAGGTGAAGTTAATCCCACTACCAATAAATATTTGTTGTAATCTGTGAAGCAGTAGCAGAAGATCGAGCCTACAGCATGTCTGTACATCACTTTAACCTGTAATCAACCTGGTATGATTTCTAGTTCATAGCTGTGTTGTTAGTTATTTGCACGTGCTGTGGTACAGTGGATCCTAGTTGCTTTAAATCCTTTGCAGGGAAGAAACATTTTTCTGGCTTTTATTTGAAATGAAAGTTGTTCCCTAGGGTCATGTCAGCTGCAGAAATCCAGACCCCAGCACAAGTGTCTGCATTAAAAACTGGGCTTTAGGCTCCTTTAAAATACTGTGACTGCGCATGATACAGAGACAGGCAGCACAGCAGCGCAGGCACTTAAAAGATTGCATCCTGCTTTGAAACCCAGGGGCTTTTGAAAATGTGGGGCTGCAACCCTGAGAAAAGAAACAACTCTCTCCTTGCTTTCCTTATTCCAGCCCCCGACCTCCAGCCTCTGTCAGCTTTTGGCTTTAAACTTTCTTTGAAATTATGTGCTTGTCTCTTGATAGTCTTCCCTGGTATTTTAATTGGGGATGGCAGGTATGGCATAAAGTCAAAGACCTGGAAATAACCTGTAAAACTAAAACAATGGAGTCAGAAAGAAAAAAGTGGTGATGGTAACTGCCAGACTTTTGGAAATGTTTGCAAACTTGTGATTATATCACGCAGAACTGTATAGAACTTTTAAGGCCTTTGAGTATGCACAGGGCTGGAGGACTCTGAGAAGAAAATGGCCAGACTCCAGTAAGAGATGTGTATCGTGACACTTTACTATACATTGTGTAGACAAAAAGTCATGCTGGTGTGTTAATGCATCTTTTTCACATTTAAGAGAAAAGTACATGTCTTCTGCTACGAGATGTTGCATGTGGCTATTTGTGTATGGATACATGTCGTTTCTGTATGTGTGAGCAATGTGTGCCCTTCACATTGCCCTAAGGCAATGCTGGCTTGCTCTGTTCTGGCTAGGTTTTATAGTGGCTCACAGCCATGATGTAGGAGTGGCTTTTATTTCTGTAACAAGCATTTTGACCACCCCCCATTTAATATTGGGTCTGTTTCCTCTCAATTCCTTCCTTCCGGAGGAGGATTAGGGCAGAGTGTTTTGGACAGCTTTGCTGCTCTGTTTTGATGTGGCAACACGTGTATCTGCTGTTGGAGAAAGCTGGATCCAAGGGGACTTTGAAGTAGAGGGGATTAGGGTTTATGGTATGGTCACAGTTTATGGGGAATTAATGCATTAGATCAGCTGATGAGAAATGCTGTCCCCTGCCCTAGCAGCTGAACGTATGCTCTGGTTTTAAGTGTGTGAGTAGTCCATAATGAATCCAGATTGGAAGGTGAGATTGCTTTTTGACAATGTCAAAATGAAATAAAGAGCAATACTAACCCCAAAGAAGAGATTAAGATTTAAAAAATTGAAGGCTCTCATCTTGCACATACTCTGCTCGTCTTCCTCTTTTTGACTATGAAGCTGAAGCAAAAAGAGAAAAGTGCTCAAGGCTATTCAGATTTTCAGTGCAAAGGACTAATGTTTTGGTGAGATGAGCAGGAAATAATGGCCAGAGACTTGCAGAAGAGCGTTGGGATTTGCACTAATTTTTGAATCCCTGCTTATCACTGCAGGTCATCCAAGATCTAAACCATAACAAAAGGCATGTCAGAGACAGGGAGGAGTAGAGAAGCAGAGATCCCATAGATGCAAAATGCACTACTCTGGATCTAAGAAGCAATTTGTGGGTGTTGTGGATTCTTATTACATGGTGTGGGACTGTGCACACTGTTTGGTGTGTGCTCTTAGGCAGAATGAACAATTTTCTGAGAGATTTTCCGAGGTGTTAATTCCAGTAACTGGGGTAATGCTGCCCCAAAAAAGTGTCGTTTACCTTCTCCATAGCTCTCTTTGGCAGCCTGAGAAAGCTCTCCTGCAATTTTCCCCTTGCCATCCTCATGAGGAAAGCTGAGGCTGGGGAGGTTGAACCTCAGAGTGTCTGTTATGTCCCAGCAGCTGGTGCTGGTAGGATCTTTGGAGATGGCAGAGGGGGCCCTGTGGTTGCAAACGGATCTTGTGCATTAGGAACACCCAGGAGGTGAGTGGGTGGGTGTCTGCAAACGACTTGGTTGAAGGATTTTTACACAGTGTCATAAAGAAACCCCAGGGCAACAAAAAGGATGGAAGCCAGTTCTCCCAGGTGTACTCAGCTGCACGGGCTGGTGAAGGGAGTGAGCTGCTTGCTTGCTGGTCTGGATCCCTGCTTTGTTACCAGGTTTTGTTTAGATTTTCTTCCAGCCTCTGAAGGAAGTGAAGCAGGGCTCATGCAAACGACTCTTTGGTAACTAGACTAACTGTGGGAGCAGAGATGTGTTCTGTAAGGAAATGTCTTTCGGAGGGTAAATAGTGTATGAAGAGGACCAGCAGAAGCAATCCAGAGAGCAGTCTGGATTTGGACTTTATGGAAGGCTTGTATCCCTGTCTTGGATCAGGACACTTTATTTCCAAAAGTATTAAAAATTTCCATACAGCTTTAGACTGTCTCCAGATTCCCACCCACTCAATCTCTAATTAAATGAAAGAATTTCCACTTTATGATTAATCCTTCTTTTCAGGGCAAGCTGCAAAATAGTTGAAAAAGTAAGACTTATCTGTCTGCTCCTTTCCTTCTGCCTTTTTAGTTTGCAAATGAATGTAGGGTCATCTTATATCATCTGTCTTCTTAGAACTTTTGCCAGTTTTAATTCTGTAAAATGCAATAGTCATTCCTCATACTTATCTGTAAATTGCATTGAATCTTGTTGCAGTCATATTAGGTGGTAATGATTTATATGCCTTCTAATAATTTATTTGATTATGCCAGCTATGTTCCATTTTTAAAGAATTATAGAGCTAATGCTTTTGTGTAGGGAACAAAGAAATATTTTCCATAGTTCTTATTTTGTCTTTCTGCAGTTTGGTACAGTGCTGCATGATTTGTTCATTAAAATAACGGTATGTAAAAATCAGGCTGACAATTTATTACAGGTATTTAATACTGTTAGACTTCAGGTTGCACAGAGGCTGCATATCCAAAGGTGGTTTAAATGTGGTGTGTGTCAGTGTTTAGGTGGTTCTGCCGTGTGCACGTCACGAGATTGTGCAAGTCTGTGATGGGAATATCTGTGCTGGGCACAGGGGGCCAGCAGCTCCGAGCTCAATGGGAATGTGAAGGATGAGCAACACTGTCAAAAAATCTCAGTGGCAAGATAATGTTGGGTTTTCTTTTTCTTTTCCTTGTACCCCAACAGTTCTTCCATGCAGAGCACCCCCATCAGCAAAGTGCTGGCTGCAGGAAATAGTTAAACACAAGTTTAACTTCAGGATTGGAATTAACTCCCACTAATTTCTGAGGCAGTTCTCTCAAAAATAAGCAAATAGGAAATGGGGCTGCTGAGGGGAGACAGGGAGAGAAAAGCGCAGCAAGACTAAAGGAATGTGATTCTTCTATCTGGTGTGTCTCATACATTGGAAACTTTCAGTATCCCCTTTCTTGATGGGCTGTCTACCCTGTCTGTTTTCTCTCCCTTTTGGAAATGTTTGCCTCAATCCTGGGTAATATGCCTCCCACACCAGCTGACAAAACACAAAGAACTAGGAAGAAGCTTCAGCTTTAGGGGAAAACTTTTCTCTTCATGAAAAAATGATGTAGTTTTTCTTTTCTTTTCCTTGACTTGCATATTTAGAGAAGCACAAGATGGTACAAAGTCACTGCAGAAGTGCAAATAACTTCCAACTTTTTTTTTTTCCTCTAAAATTTCTCTTTGAAAAATGGTGAGTTTCTTTCTGAACATATTGGCATAAAGTATCAATTTTGGCTGTGCTTGAATGCTGCTTTTTTTGCCATTAAAAAGTAATACTGTGCTACTGAGACATTGCACGTCTGAACAGGATGAAGTGAGGTTACTTCTTAGGGAGAATGGTTATGGTTACTCCAGAAGCCAGATTGCCTTTCCCAGAGTTCATATGCAGGCTGGTGCTGTGTGTGCCTGAGAAGAGAGGTAGTACAACTAAGGGGACAGAAACGATAGGTAGAAAAACAGGAAGATATTTTACCCAGTGTACAAGTGTCTGAAAATAGGCAGAAAATCAACAAGAAATGACTTCCTAACAATAAATTAAAGCATCCAAGCAATGAAATGAATAATCAAGCAGACATATGATATCCTCTCCCTTTAAACCAGGTTTTTCTTTTCCGAAAGCACTTGAATTTTTGCAGGATAATTTGAGTCTTGACTCTGTAAACTGCCTAGCTCCCAGCTCTGCTCTTGAGTGGCTCAGCCTCTCCAATCCATTGAAACTGGAGAGCCAGTTCCAGAGCCTGGGCCACTGTATCTGCCCCCTGATTGCAAAAGAACACTCCATGTCTCTTTGTCAAATTTATTCTCTTTACCATTTCTTATTATTACTTGTATTGCTGTTACTGCATTAATTCTTCCAGGGAGTGTCACTGTGATCGGGAATGGGCCTTCTTCTCTGTGTGCTTTTCAACATTATTTGCTTTTTGACATTGCTGCAGACAGCTGTGTGCACACAGAACATCTGGGGGCCTGCTGAACTGTAAAACCTCCTGACATCGATGTTTAATTTGCATTGGTGTATTTTCACTTTTACTTTATACCTGTTTGCAGCTTTGCATGTCTTTTGCCTCTTTACTGTTTTACAGATGACAAGTAGTAAAGCACTGACACAGAGGGAACGCCCTTGGTCTTCTGCAGAGCTGTGGTGTGTGAATAAGGGGTTGTTCCCAAAACTCTTCCCACGGCTGCTGAGGAGTGTTGGTGTTTAAATAGTTGCTTCTTGATTGCTGATACTCTCTCTTTTAAGTGTTATTGTTTTGTAATGGTCATTTGCACTTGTACAACCTTGTTGTCGTGAGAGTGGTTGATAGCTCGCTAAGAGGCTGATTTCAATCCGATCTTTTCACAGACATGGTTATTAGGGAATGCAGCAATCTTCTGCCAGATTTTCTACTCTATTAAGCAGCCACATCATCTCTGTGAATAAAAGTGCCTGCTTTTATAGGAGTTGGCTTTGGCGTGTTCAGGCCATTTGGGTGCTTACAATCAGTGTTGGAAAGCAGCTGATCCTGCAGGTGACACTTCCCTGGCTATCCCCAGCTAGTTTTTGGTGCAGATCTTAAAGTACCATGTCTGGTACTTTCTTTGCTCCTGGGGCAGCTCTTAACAGGTGTAAGGCAACATGCCAACCTCAACCATTCCATGATTCTGTGTATCCTGTGGCCTTCTCTGGACCTGTCAGATTTGTGCAAGGAAGGAGTTGGTCCCCTGGGAGCATGGCTGGTTCCCTGGAGAACAGCTGCCCAACAGGGTACTGCTTTGGGCCCTTCCAATGGGCACTTCTCTTTTGCCCACAACTTCCTCGTGAATCATTGTGTTTGCTTGTTGACTAAATCCTTCTTATTTCCTTGTGTCTGTAGTGACCCTTCAATGAGGTTAGGGCTGGTTTTTTCCCCAGAGATGTGAAATATTTGTTCCCTGCACACATTGGCCTTTTGCTTATTCTTGAAAGTGCGATGTAGCGAATTGCATCGCTGCCTGTGTTCTGTTGTTGATTAATCTGTTTTTTCACTAGGGCTCTGTTATGAGAGAAGATTAATATTACAGAGAAGATACTTGTTTGTTTCAAATATTTTGTTTCCTTTCTCTGTTGAGAATACTAGTATAAACATCAGGCAATCTGAATTTAAATAGCTAAAGTATTAGTCTTGCTATTCCAGTTGCTTGTCATTACACTTGAGGATACAGTTACAGCTGATTATACAAAAATACCTGAGCCATACATTTTACATTCTCAATCAGCATATTATAGATGAACTGTGAAAATTTGAGATAGCTTTTTATGATAATTGAGAGAGATTTTCCTTGAAGTATGCAAGACTCTTGAGAGAAGTTGAATTGCTTGTCTGTAATTCTGTTATAAGCTTTACTGGTATTTATTTAACATGCTGTTTATTGCTACTGAATATTTTTCTTGTGGCTTGCCGTCAAAGGCTGCACATTCAGAAGGTTGCTCTCAGTTTTGATACCCTCTGCACAGTGGCTTGTTTGTTAGACCCATATGAAGCATCCTCCATGAGCCTGACTCATGTGCAAGGCAGTGGTGCACTTATGTGAAGAAAATGTAAATTGTTATTGCCTGAGTGTGCCCCTTCAGCTCCCCTGTTGACACTGAGGGTAATCTGCCAGCCCAGGGCTCTAAACACAAACTGACTTAGATTCCTCCAGCCCTTTGGGCCATCTCAGACACAAACTGCCAATTGAAGCAGATCTCTGGTCCTTGACTTTGGAGGTTTGAGGCTGGGAGCTGGTCTTTGGTTTGATTTTGGAAGCTGGTCCTTGAGTCGCTCCTACAGGTCTGCGCTGTCCTGTGCCCCGTGTCAGCAACACTGGTGAATTGGACTGACCTGCTCTTGCCTTGAGGGTGTCAGTACCTTACAGGTATTTCCCCTCTAAAGCTGTGTGGAGCAGCCCCGAGGTGCTCCCTGGTAGAAGAAGACATGTGGTTCTGACAGTTAAATACTTTTTAATGGGATGAGGGAATTTCATGTGCTGGGACTGGGTGGATGAAGGCCAAAAGGGTTATTACATTTGACTGAGAAGCCACTCATCCAACACATGACTGCTTCTGACCCTTCGGCTTGGAATGCACAGCTTTTTCTGGCACCAGAAGGCTGAGCTCCGCCAGGTTTGGGTGTTAATAAAAGCACATGGGACAGCAAGGGGGCTGTTTGGAGATCCAGCTCCCCAAGAGGACCTGGCTCCTGGTTCTTTCTCCATCTGCAGAAGCCGAGTTGACCAGAGATGCTGCTGGATTCTTACAGCCCATTACATGTCTCCCTATTCAGCTCTTCCTTGCAATTATTGCAGATAAAAATGAAAAGAACCAATGCTGATTACCTTGTTGAGATTCAGATTAAATTCAGTTTTAAAAGTAAAAATTAAATATTATGTTCTCAATTTAAATGAAGCAAGCAAAGCACTAGTGCGGTAAGCTATAATTTGTGACGTTTTGCTGCAGAAGCTTCGGCTTGTCCCTGGGTAGGTGAGATGCAGACTGGAATACCAGACAACAATCTAGTGTCTTTCTGCCTAGGTTTATGGCAGTAACTGCAAAGCTACAACTCTGACTTTTCTTTGTTGGCACATGGGAACATGGTTACTTTATGTTTGGCTGTTTCCTGGTCTTGACTCACAATGATTAGTTTCTCTATGGCTTTAGGGTGCACTCTCATGTTCATTAGCACGGGAGATCACTGCTGTTCCTGTCCCTCCCCTCCCCTCGGTGTTTTAATGCAGCTGGAGATTGGCAGGTGGCATGGGAGAACTGCCTTCTCCACGGGGGTGTTGTGAGGGATGTGGGGGCAGCAGGACGGAGCTTGTGCCTCACGTTATGCATAAGGATTTAGAGGTGGGGGTGCCTGACTGGGAGCTGGTGTAAAGCCCTTTGCTCTGGTTTGACTGAAGTTTAGCACAGTGTGTCTCCATTCAGTCCATTCAGCCATGCTCTGCAGTTGTTTTAGTGTTTGCAGAGTTTACCTCTGGAGCATTAACTCCAGAGTAGATTTTTGTCTCTTTACCAAAATGGAAATTGCCTAGTTTTGGGAGTGGGCTGCAGTCCCTTCAAAAAACTCATCTTTAATGTATTTCCTATAATCACACCTTGAAAACAAACACGTTTCCTAAAGGTTCTTGTGCAGTGAGTCTGAACTCCCTGTGCTGGGGCCAGAGATGAAGTCTGTGCAGGCCTTGTGTCCACATCCCAAACACAGCCTGAAAACAGGCAATTGGCAGTGAAACAGTCACAGAGACCTCCGCAGTGATTTGAAAATACACTGCTCTGTAACTTCCTGTGGAGTCTTACACTGTTCTGGAGGAACCCAACAAATCTGTGCCTGCCAGAGACCCTGTTCTAGGTGGTGCCTGTTGTTCAACACAAATATTGTTAAACAGGAGTTTCAAGGTAACAGGTTTGTAGTGGTGGGGGGAAAGGTAGAAGTGGGCTTAAATTTGCAGAAATCTTTGACAGTAAAGCTGGGAACCAGCATGTTTAAAAATTTAAAGTGGAAACAACAGGCTGGCAGCCTGCAGTACTGAAGATTTAGAAATTAAAATGCCACCATGTTTAATGGAGTCCCCAAAAGTAATGATAAAAGTGTAATTATTTCTGATGGGACAAATGTTCTATTAAGTAAAGAATATGGTAACTCTCAGTTGGCTTGGGTAGCCTAGGTAATTTAAAATGAGTTATATTTCTTAGACATCAATATGCATGTGAACGGGAGATTATATATAGTTAATATTTGCAGGATAAACAGCTAGTAATTTAAGTTGAATATGAACAAACCCAAATCCTTAGAGTGATTACAGCCATGCTCTTGTTTTGGGTCAGTTTAACTGAGGTTTGACATTGAGACCTCATTTCCAAAAAGCACTTAGCATTTAGGTGACTGGGCATTAATGTACATGCAGTTTGTTTTTCTTATGTTTTCTGTGGCCTGAATGAACTCAGACTGACTCTAAGGGTACATGAGTACAGTGGGAGCAGTTTATTTCCAGGTTTGATGCAATAGTAAAGACCTTATTTTTCCACTGTATTTCATACTGTTCAAATTGAGAAGAAAAACATCTTTCAAAGCGACTTCTGAATTTGATTCTTAACTTCAGTCAAGAACCAGCTTGTTTGTTAAACAGAAGCGATGTTACCAAATGATCAGTCAGCTGCCATGATGGAAACAAAATAATATGCAGTCCTCCACAACTGGTTTGAAATTAGAGTGCACAATTTCCTCAGACTTTTCTACTCTATATGCATGGTTTAAAAAATCCCAACACCCAAAGCCCTGAAAAACTCAGAAAATAAAAGTAAACATGCAAAATTTTTTTGGCGATCTTTTTAAAAGATGGAGGTAAAGCAGGATCAGACATGCTATGCCAATTTCAATTGGCAGATGTAACTGGTATTGAATTCTCTGAAGCTGTATCTGTTCATAACAGGAATGAACTTGGCCAGCCGATTACACTCCATCCTAATAGAAAATACTGAATATCGATTAATGCTGTTGCAGGTGTTGCCGTAGCCAGAGGAGCTAGAGATGCAATAGGGTATGGAGCAGGTGGTCCTGCCTTCTTGATGTATTGGCCTCGTGGTGCTGAAGCAGGGCTTGGTGTGAGTCGAGGGCTGCTCTGTCCTGAGGCTCCTCTGTGGCTTGGGCTGGGATGCCTGTGCAGGCTTGAGTTCTGCTTTGGGTGGTAGAAACCAGTGGATTAATGTTTGAGCTGCCTTTATAAATGGGAATAAATATCCTATGGAAAGACTATAATGGTTATAATTTGGTAACTGTGGAGCATCCAAAACAGAGGGTGGCTTTCTAATGGACTTGGACATTAGTAAATTAAGTAGACCTGTATGTGTCTGCTATGGAATTGCTGAGCACAGAGTATTTATTGTTAGCTGAGCTGTAATCAGAGCTATAGAGGGTTTAAAAATAGTATGGCCTGCTGGGAGGAAAAGGTAAGGGTATGTATTAATATATTGTATTTACACCCTCAGCATGCTTTTCTTTCGAGAGGTGAGTTTTTTATTATAGTATCTTACACACATGCCACAAATTTTGGAGATACCTGCATGGCTCTGGGGATGAGGGGACAGAGTGTCATGGCTGTGGAAATGCTTGTAGGGTGTGGGAAGACCAGAGGTGGCTGTAGGCAGGGAAGGGGCAGTGGGTCCGTGCAAGACATTTCTTGTGCTACAGTGAAGTGGGATTTAAATTTAGAACTCGTATGTGACCCAATGTCAAATCAGAAATGTGTGGTTGAAAGTGTGTAATCAGCTCCAAGTGGCTGCCTTGTAAATCTCGGGAGTGGAAACTGGCCTCGGGCTAGCAGCCGTCTCTGCTGCATCTCTGCTTGAGTGAACTTTAATTTGACTCTTTATCAAGAAAAGCAGTGAGAGAAAGAGGGGGGAAGAAAAGATGAACACAGTGCGAGTTGCCCAAAATAGGCTTTGTATGGATAAAGGTGATTTTGTTGGAGACTTTACAGAGTTCTTTGTGCCCTCAAAGAAAAGCAAAGTCCTGTTAGAAAGTGTAACGGGAGAGGAAGGGGCAAGAGAAACTCAGAGAAATGCTCTGGTTCTGACTTTGGGATCTCCTTTTGACTTTATTGGGTTGAAAGTGTTCACAGCACTTCCAAAAATGATGTCAAATTGGGCTATTGCAGTCTGAGGCCAATCTGCAAGGCAGTCCATACTCTGTGTTGGGATTTGTTTGCTGAAGCTGCTGCCAAAAGAGAAAGGAGCATCTGCAATGGCACTAATAACCAGCATGCAGTTACTGTGCAGGGCTGTTCAGGGAGGGACTCGGGGCATTGAACACTGTCTGAAAGTTTGAGCAGCTCCTGGCTAGGGAGTTCTTTTGTGATATTATAATGTGAAGTCTACGTTATGAAAAGAGATTATTGATGTTGTGAAACTCAGCAGATCTTGTCAGGTCTGCCTTGATTAGATGTGAGTATGTTGCAATCTGCCATGCTGGAGAGCGGGGGATATTTTGAGCCAGCTATTTTTCACAAGTCTCAGACAATGCAAAATAAAGAAAATATTAGTGACAAATGGAAATTTAATCTCAGGACGATTTATAGTCTTGGGAACAATGTATTCTGGAGCAACCTGTTAATGATTTTAGGGGGAGATACTTCATTTTGTAGGTGCTAAGCATAGGCATATTCAAAGGAACCAGTTCACAGTGTCAGTGAACAAATCAAGATCTGAAACTCAACTTTCTTAGATGAGTCAAGTCACTTTTTATAGTTGAGATCTGGTAATTTAGCTTTTTATTGTTTTCATGGGTTAAATACTTGATATTTAGCAAACTACAAGTTTTGCACATGTCCATATGTTGACAGCAAACATAAACATTTATATGAAGTAACACTGAAAATCTGTATTTTTCACACATTGGAAGGTGTCTGAGTCCATTCTATTTTCCCTGGAGGAATATCAAAATAATTTTAAAAAAGGAAACTGGGTATAAAAATAGTCGTTAGAGAGTACTCTATATTTTCCCAGGAAAACAAGAGTGACATAATCCTACTATGTGCATACGTAAAATGTTCGTGGCCTAAAAATCAATTGTGGAAATAAGCAGAAATCCAAGTAGCTCCGTCTACCCAGCTTGTAGAATGTGGCTTGTAATACTCACCCAAAGAACTACAATCTGATCAGTTCTGCAGTCTCTTCCTTCATGTTTTTTTTCTTTTTTTTTTTTTTTTCTCTTACATAGCGTATCATTGTTTTTTCTCCAAAGTCACTGAAGTGCTTGAGAAAGCAGAATGTATTGAGACTTTCTAAAAAGTAGAAATACTCTTTCAGCTTACATTGCCACGCGGTTTCAGTTGAGTCGTGGTATGACCAATCTTGGGCCTGCAGAGGAAAAACCTCTGTACTTCAACCTGCCAGTTATAAGCTCACACACCACTGTGTCTTTGCTGCTTCCCCGTTGATTCATTTGGTGCCTGTAGGTTCAAACCTGGGCACCTTCACATCTTCACAGCCTAGAATAGCAAAACACACTGGCACATAAACAACTATAAACTGTGAAACCCCAAAATATCAGCGAGGAATAAGCATGAGCTATTTTTGAAGCATTTGCTCCCACCCCTTTTGTTAGGAGAATATAGTTTTGAGCTTCTGAGAGGTGCTCTGGTAGATGCTGAAGCCTGTCATAAAGCTCTTTGTTCAAAAAGAAATCTAAGCTAACGTAAACTATTTGAAGAAGCATTTACCAATAAACTTAAATATAGCTTTAGCCATCTTCTGATCTTAGAAGCCTCCCTTTCTTTCCAACCCCAGCTATTTACTAAATTTTCTTGTATTGAAACTAGGTGAATGGTTACAAAAAGCTTTTTTTCTCCTTTGATATCCATATTGTCGGAGAAAATTATGTTAAATCCCCTTTAGCTTAAAGCCAATTAGAGCTAGTAATGAAGTCTTTGTTCTTGTGTGCTGTTTCTCTTATAACTATGATAATTATGTAAGGATGGGGCATCTGTCTGGGAGTTTGGCAGGCTGAGAGACTTGGGCATAAAGTTGAGGTCTGTTTGTCATGGATATAGTTGGATCTGTGTGGTTCCAGTGCCAGAGACAAACTGTCCCATGGCTCTTGGCTTGCAAACAGGCAGGATCTGGTGCCTGCAGAGGACACCAGCATGGTCAGGGCACGCAAAGGCATCATCTGCCTCTGTGTGTTGTAGGGTGAGCCATCTTCATTTCTAGCTCAATGTAAAGTCTGGAAAAAACATTGCTGATACAGTGACAAGAGGTTAAAATAGTCTGTCAATATATAGTGCTTCTGGTCTCTTCACTCATTTGGCTGTGTGGGCCTGCCTGAAGGAATCTGTGCCTGTGAGCTCCCATGGGAGTGGGTGAAGAAAAAAGAAATAGGGTGTAGTGGGGTGAATGTGCACAGACCTTGTATGTGTGACTGTAACAGACCACCAGGCTTTGACCTTTTGAGTCTGAGTTCAGTGGTTAGGAAGGAAGGTAGTGGATCTGAGAACCTGCTCCCAGATACCTCTTTTACTCAGTCAGTGGGAAATGAAATGGGAAATGAAGCTGCCACTTTGAGCAACTTATTTTAAAGGTGAAAGCTTTGAAGGTCACTCCCATTGGAGTGACATTTTAGCCAAGAGGAGCAGAGACAAGATCATTCCGTGAGTGAAGCAGAAAGAGTTGTGACCTTAATGGAGTCGTAAAAGCAGAACAAGACACTATGGAAGTGAGTTCCCATACCCAAGGCAGGGGTTTTTATTAAATCAGGCAAAATGAGCAGTGAAGAAAGAAACGTGAAGGTTTCCCTATTCTTTTTTTCTTCTTTTGTCACAGAAAGCAGTTTTGCAATTGACTTATTTTTTTTCAAAATTAGTTTCTGTTTGGTAACTATCATTAAAATAAGTTCTAACTTCAGGTACTCCAGTATGTGAACAGAATTATCTATTATCCCTGAAGATATTCTGTTCTTATCTAATTATTTTCTTTGTAGAGGTAATTCAGTTGTTTGTAAAGGACCCATCAGAAATCTGTATAATTCTAGAGGGATTGACCACATATTAGTTTGTTCAAGGCAAAATTTTTCAGAATGTTTAAAAATCTGAATTTTGTACTTGAATTTCATGCTCTCCAGCAGAGTTCCTGTGCAATTTGTTGATGACCAGAAAGCCCAGAAGTGGATTCTACAATTTTGTCTGATGTCGTCGGCTTCAAGTGTGCTGGAATTTCTCTGGAGGGGGCAGTGAGGAAATTCACAATTAAAACACTGTGACAAGAGCAGCAATGCTCTGGCAGCTGGAATCTCCAAATCGAGATGTCTTCCTTTAAATATGTTTTAGGTTCATAGCTGGGATATAGGACTTGTAGAGCATTGTTCGTGTTGAATGCTCTGGAAATGCAAGCAGCACACAGAAGGGGGTATCAGTATCATCCCTGAGTGAAACTAGGTTGCATGTACTTGGAAACATCTTGGTCACTTGGGCACAGGTAGGATCCCCCTTAATCCCTCTGGCTTTACTGTATTCAAATTTATTTAGGGTATATTGTTTGCAATTTCTTTTCTACTAAGGAGTTTTCTGAACACTTACCATGGTTAATTTTTGCTTCCAGCTCAAATATAAGCATTCCTGACACAGGGTTTAGTGCTTCCAAAACATAAGTGAGGATTTCTTAAGGCTTTAAAAAGTTCTAAATTATTAACGTTGTTTGTATTTCAATTCTTTAATACCCACCTCTTCATATTAAGAGCTGGGGCATGAGGACACGAGAAACATGGATTATGATGAAAGAATTAACTCTTCTCCCTAATACAGGTCAATACACTAGCTATTGTAACACTCTTAGGGGTCAACAGGAGGAAGCAAAATTACTTTGACAGATTGACCAACCCTCTTTATTCAGCTTAACCTCTATTCCTCATTCCCTATGCCATGTTCCTTGCACAAGCACAACTTGCTTGCGGGGCTCTGCTCCTGAGCCTGTTACCTCTTTGTGTAGCAGAGTATTGAGTTGTGTTTCCTCAATATTCTGCTTGTTAGAAGGAAATGGAGCCTTCTAACAAGGCAAGCCAAGCCAGTGTTTTTTTTAATATCTGTGCTTGAGAGTGTGGCAAACTGCCTTCAAAGTGGCAGTCAGTACTTGAATGGCTTTCCATAGTACCCATAGCCATCTTTCTTTAGTTGTAATTGCTGCTTGGAGAGGACTGTATTGATTTGCATATGTAATTATAACAAAAACAAAAAAAGCAAAAAAACCATTATTTTAACAGGAATATAAAATTCTGTGCTGCAGAGAAGTTATTGCTTTGTCCCTACTCAGAAGTGGGAGACTGTCCGGGCATGCAGAGCAGCATAAGATCAGAGCTGAGGAGCCTCAGACAGCTGATGAAATATCTGAGAAATGGGACAAGCTCGGGATGCAGTTGCTGAGGTCTGGAGGGGTCAGACATGAGACTTTGGGTGATTCTTCACCCCAGTGTTATGTGGAACCTCTGTGGAGGTGACTGAAGAACTTGCTGTTGGCAGACTGGATTCCGAGGGCGGCAGCAACTTCCTGTCTGTGTCCAGCAAAGTCTGCTTGAACACTCAAATAGGTGAAATTTTATTTGCTGTTGCTATCTCTTGGTGTAGCTGGTCTACTGGTATAGCTGACTATTAAATCATGTCATATGAAGTCAGTAGACCTTGGAAAGTACTTGCTTTCTTTAGCATCTAAGGAAAAAGACCTATGTCCCTCCTCATAATCAGGGTGTTTGATTGTGAAAAATGTGCCTTCCATAGGCTACTAGTAGCTTGTTCTGCTCCTAATTGTCCTTTAATCTTTGCTTCTTGTAGAATTAGTTATTAAAACTCTCTCTGTGCTCCTGACTCCAGATAACACAAGCTATTGCCTTTGCATTTCACCCAGCCACTGGGCAGGTCCTCCTGCTCACGTACTGCTGCAAGTTGAAAGCAGCCTGTTTTGGGGTATTTTGGGCAGAGCAAGATAGTTGCAGGCTGTTTTCATATCACTTCCTTGCTGGCTGCTGAAACTAATCGCTTTCAGTACTATACAAAAGCCTGGTTTCACATGTTCTGCTCTGGGTGCAGGCTTTACATTGTCTAACAGCAAAGCAAGGGCAGTGCATGAGATTGTTATATGCTGAGAGGGAGAAAAATCGATTGTAATCGCAGAAGTAGAGGGCTAGGGGGGTGCAAGGTCACTGGCAATTAGTGACTGTGCTGTAGCACCGAACCTGGCACGGAGTTCCTGGAAAAACAGAACAACGTGAGCTGTGGAACAAACCCTATCATTGTATCGGTGCTCTGGCATATCATTAAGGGAAAGATCACTCACAAAACCAGCTGGACTACAAAGAGCTTGAGTTTCAGAGGGGAGGGGAATTTCTTTTCCGCAGCCTTTGCAAATTACCCATAAACTGAAGGGAGAATAAGGTTTTGAGACGAGAAAAAGATTGGATCCTACCATAGTGCAACGTTTTCAGTGTTTACACGCATGGATCCTCACTCTTGTGAAGAGGTCTGTGGGAATTTCCCTGGGAATGGTGTGTTTGCAAACATCCTGCTGGAGTTGAGAATGGGCATGTGAACCTATGTGGGGGACTTGAAAACATGTAGGAGGTGATGCCTCGCCTTTAAGACTCTGTGTCTGCCCACATGGGTCTCTTTTATTCAAGGCTTCCCTCAGCATTACTCTTTGCTTTGACCTTTTTCCCCTTTATAAGGATGTGCTGATGATTAGCAAACGTTCTCATATGGTGTCTGCTTTAGGACACTCACAGGAGTTTAGACATCCTAATACGTGCTTTGAGAAGAGCCAGAAACCCAACTGCCCGCTGCTTACGCATGTAACCTTGCACAAGAAAGGCTCACTGGGGAAAGTCAAAGAACTTAAAGGGAAGTTATATACCAGCTTAGCTTTAGAAGCATTACAGCTTTCTTCTTCCTTATCAAAGAGTGATAATCAGCTTTCTTCTTTGTGACAGAAGTAGCTGTAAAATAGTTCTTTTTCTCTCCCACCCTGCCTTTTTTCTTCTGAATTTCTTTAAAGTGTGCTTTCCTTGTACATACACAACTGCTTCACTGTGTGACTTGACAGAGAGACTCTTTCCTGAAATAACCATTAAAAAAAGTCTGTAGAGCTTTTGTTGTCATACACAGAATTGCACTTTATTACTGTTTTAATAGTTAGCTAAAATTTTGGGGTTTTTGTTCTGAAATAGTTCATACACTTAAGATATAGGACAAGGAAACTGAGTGTCAAAAATAAAATCCTGAGAGGTTACTAATTCTTACAAAGAAACAACTCTTAAGTGTAAATTTTTTATTGAGCATATGGGGAAATGATACCAAAGAGAGAAGTACAAGATCCTTGTCTAGATCAAACATAGGTCACTTCCATGGGACTGACAGCCAAACTATAGATTTCATGAAAAAGAATATGTTTTCCTTAAGGATGCTGTCTGTGTCAGGTTAAGAAAAACAAATGCGTTACTTGATTTCTAAGAGCAGCATATATTGAGAAATCTCTCAGTTCTGTTCTGAGAGCTATTTAAATCTCTAACTCCCATTGAATTTTCAGTTCAATGAAATCAATGGGAATTAGGCACCTGAAGAACTTCAAAAATCTGACTTTTAATTTACTCTTTATGCAGGGGAGTGAGGAGTTGATGCTGTGGGTTGGGTTCCTCCTTCTCAGTTTTGTTCCTAGCAGGTTCAGATGGAAGCATAGGGACAAACCCTGCAGCTGTCTCTGGAGTTCAGGAGGTGCCTATGTGCTCTAAATAGGGGGGGTGGTTTCATCTTAGTTCCATGTTTTCAAACAAAGCCCATGTAGTGGGATTTACTGGACGAGTCCTGCTTGACCTGCCGTACAGGTGAGGGTGTCTAGTCTATTTTATGCTTATCATAAGAACAAATTAAGACACACCCTGGTAGTTGATTTTAATTAAAGGCCAAATTGCTATAAGGAATTTTTTTCTGATGGAACATTGTTCTGCTGTTAGGAAGTGACTGCATCAAGCTAATTACACTATGAAGATGAAAATGTTTCATCTCAAGCCTGGGCTTCAACACTCAGTAACTCATTGATTTTTACTGTATCAAATGCTTACATCTGAGGTTTAGTGCCATGGGCATAAAATAATGTTTGAATTATGAATCTTTACAATTTGTTTTTTATAAGTAATAGTTAGACCATTTGTCACAATTACTATTGCAGCCAAGTAAAGAGCAAATATGTTACTCATTGATATGTGATGGGAATGAGCTGCTTCTTGATATGGGTCAAATGTCTTCTTATCATCCTGATCATGCACTCCTTTAACAGTCTCTAACACTTCTGTACCCCTTTTACTGCCACAAGTGCTGGCTCTGATGACCAGAATGTCAAAATGGATTCATTAAAACACAACTCTTGTGTGTAAATAGATTTAAAATAAGTGAGGCAGATGTAGTAGGTGGCCTTTCTCTCTGCCTCATATGGTTAAGAGAAAGGAGATAATCAAAAATAAGCACACAACATAGCCTTTAGCAAGAAAAAATACAGCAGAACTCAGCTTCTGGTTTTCTACAACCCTGTTGCTCTCAGTGAGCAGTACGAGATGATCTCTTCTGTCCTTCTCCACGGGGACACCTGTTTATTTTGTTTACGTGACCTTTTTAGTTTGCCTTTCCTTGCAGGAAATGATATAATGGAGAGGGTGTTTTGCAGAAGTTATACCTGAAAAAACCTACATGCAATTGCCTGTTTCTCTTAAAATGAGTAAAATGTTTGAGTGGAACACCACGGCTTTTAAAGCAGTCAGTGAGGTTTCACCTGTTCAGTGGAAAGAGAAACGTGTCACCCTCTGATATTTGTTTTCGTTAGAATAACAACCAAGGTGGTTTCTTGTCCCTGATAGTTGGGAGAAATGGGAATTTAAAATCATGCTAAAATCAGTGGTTGTTTTAAAATATTCCTGTAGGTAGTCACAACTATTTCTCAGAAAAGTAACTTGTATAGAAATTCTCAGTACCCTGGTAATTGGCAATCTTCCATCCATACTCATGCCTGTTGTTCAGCACTGCTTTCTTGTACTGCTCCTTTGGTATCTCTGCTAAATTTTGACCATGCAGAAGGTCAATTTTCCTGTTATTTACACCCATGCGTCCCCCTCCATCTTACTGTGATAACAGGAGTGAGGGCTCATCTGGGTCTCACGCTGTAAATTAGAATTAAAAATTATTGGTCTGACATCTAGGAGAATAAAATGGTGGCCTTAAAACTGGTGTTAGTGATTTCATCTTCTGTTGATAGAAGACGAGGTGGGCAGGGTAGCCCTGTATTGTATCTGTCCTTTATTATGGGCTGCCACTGATAGCAGTCTGGGCCCGAGTAGGAAAAGGTTGCCAAAGATTCCTCAATCAATCTGCCTTTTCATTACCACCTTCTCCAGGAGAAAAGGTGTCTGTGGGACAGCTTCAGTCATATCATTTGGGTTACTGCACTTTAAGGGTTTACCATCCCTCTTCCAGTAGTCTGATGTCAAATGAACAAAGCATGAGTGGAAAAGCCCCTGCTATGGCTATGGTTTCCCTGCAACCCTTCTTTGAGAGGTGATGGGACAAGCTGGGTGTCCTGAGCAGAGACAGTGTGATACGTCTCTGTATACCAATCAGTTGCCACTGCTGATGTTTTCTCAATCCAAGTGTGTTTTTTGTTCACCAGCCAAAGATTTTGTATTACTGTTTTTATTGTTGACAGTGTTTTATCTGTGTCTTTATCTGATATGACTCCGGGTAGTTTTGTTTGCTCTGGCACATTAAGTGGTGTGGATTTTTGTGCAGCAGTTCTTCAACTCTTTTGACATGTGTATCTGTCATTTTTATCAGTTTTTGCCAGGACCAGACTGGTATAATCTTAATCACAGTATTTTTTCTGGAATTGTCTGTGTGAGCCCCTTCACATGAATTCCCTTTTTTGGTGGCTGAAATGACCTTGTGTTTTCTGAAAAAGAAGATTTCATTTACTATTACGCTGGTTGACCAATTTATTAAAATGCTGGCAATAGTCGATCATTTGTTAATTGTTTTTACCACATTCCATTGCGAATACCCTGATTGAGATAATGAGCTGGGCCAGCTACTGGGCGAACTGAGAGAACCTCTGTTGCTGTCCTTGCAGGGCAAGTCAAGAAAGAGCAGCCAAGACCAAGAACCCCAGACAGGTTGAGTTGTTTTGCTCATGATCACATAGGAAGACTGTATCAGAGCTGGGAGTGGCATGCAGGTCGCTGACTTTCAGCCCAAAGTATTGCTTTTGCTTTTTGCTCAACTCTCCTGATCTCACAGGTCATCTGCCAACCCCTCAAGGCATCATCCTGATTTTGGTTATGAAAAGGTCTGTTAAAATTTTTAAACTGTTCTGATGTTCTCCACTATAAGCTTTTCTGCCTCAGTAAGTCCAAACTTTTCTGGTTTTGTTTCTGTTAGTGCTGACTCAAAAATATTTGTGGATGAGGAGCAGGCACAACCCAGCCAGATTTGGTATAAGGGTATGTTTCTTGACTTGCTCTTTTTAGTCCATTCAGAATTTCTTTTATATTCAGTCCCTCTGGGATAACCAGCATCTGTAATTTTTCGCATCCTCAAAGGAAAGAATTAAGCAGTCTAAGGCTCTGTTTGTCCAGAAAATAAGGACAAAGGACAGATACTTCTCAAGGTGAGATGCAGGCAAATTGTGCAGGATACAAAATGGTCACCTCGTACAGTATTCTGTAGAAAAGGCTTCTGATTCCTGTAAGTTTCTAAAGATACCATGGGTATAATCTGTTAGGTCCTGAGGGTTAATGATTGGAGCCTTGATGAAGCTCGATATTGACTTTACCTTTTTAATTTGCTTCCGAAAATTGTTGTGTCCTACAGTACTCAATCTTTAGCAATGGGAATAATCAGGCTAATGATCCTGTGCTTGGCTTTGGGCTTCTGCAGCATGTTGGAAAGTTTTGTCCCAGTAGCTACACGAACATTGCTGCTCTGCCTGCGAGAAGGCATCTGTCTGCTTCCTTAGATGTGTGACTCTGGGAAAGGAAGAGGAATAATGATGCGAGGCTTTCTCACCCTTGTGGAGCCCTACTGTGCTCCTTGTTCATGCCTCTCTCACCTGCTTCCTTCATCCTTTGGTCTGGAGCTGCTTGAGATTTGTTTCATGTCTATCTTCCTCTATTGCTTTCCCTCTGAGAGGGCACTGAAGGAATAATGGGAGTGTTGTAGAAATGAAAAGCAAAACTGGAAAAAAATTTGGGCTTAAAGGGAAGCGTGCAGATGGGAGAGAGGAGATAGAGCAGGACACAGCATGGACAGATTCTAAAAGTTTCTTCTTCTTCTTAAAGCATTTAAACCTATGATATTTGCCACAACTTTAATCTCATATAAGTACTTCACCAGTATGGACAAACTATGTGAGTTTGTGTATGAGGAGTCTTTCTCTTTTTTGTTTTAAGTTGTTATTTGGAGAATCTTAATGAGCCATGATTGTGCTTTAAGCTAATCGCTATCCAAGGGATTCCAAATTGAAGGGAACAATTATTTGAGTGCATTATTGCTTTACCTTCATTACTGCCAAAATCTGAAGGGTACTATTACTGTAAGCTGACTATAATAAGTTGCATCTGATTTTCTTTTAATTAGTGATTTGTTACCTCCTGAAATACTGGTTAATGCCAATTAAGAAAGCATTGTGAGATAGGTCTGATGTAGTACTGTTGCAGTTTCTCTCTTTCTGAATAAAGGGAAGGGGGGGAAAAGAGTAAGTTTTGTTCTTGAACAAAACTTACACTCTTCTGTATTTAATAAGTGTCCAGAGGGATTCAAATGCCATGGTTGCTGATGAAGGTTACTTTGGGATAGCTCTGTTCCTTAACTCTCAATAATTCTTCCTGTTCAAAAGAGTGTGGGGCTTATGAGTCTGACTGCTCTGCTAAGTGAAGTTGTAGGTCATGGGGAACACTGGATTTTCTGTGTGAGTCCTGCTGACAGCCTTCAAAGCTCCAGAAAATGATAAAGGGATAAATCACCACAGGGATTGCCTTCTGATGCTGAAAGAAAAGTTCAGATGTTGTCTCTGAGTGTACTTGGCACACCTGGTGAGATTTTTTGACATTGGACATGGTGTTTATGGTTGATGATCCCTTGGGTCAGTAAGTAGGAGATGGGCAGCAGGGCTTCTGGAGCTAAATACAGTAACTTCAACAAGTTAAAATAAGATGTTTGACCCCAGCAGGCCTTCTGACACACTGCAGTAGCTTATGTAATAATCAGTGAAAATAAGTAAAACATACATAAATAAACAAACTGGCATGCCATTGTCATTATTTTTACATACTATTTGAAAGGCAAATTATTTTTCTGTAGTAATTTCCTCTATTCTCTGCAGCTTTCATTCTTGGCTGTCAGTAAATGGTTCATTAAGAGCTAATATTAAATTCGCTAGTGTATACAAGGAATGGGCCCCTGAGCCACTGATTAAAAAGCAAGGTAGGGAAGTCCAAAGCATTTAATTGGAAGCATGAGAACTGTTAAACCTTTTGTTTTCTTCCAGTCAACAAATTGCTGTTAAAATGAAAGGGAGGAGGGCTGTGCTTTTTCGGAGCACAAGAGGTTTGTGAAGAAATCCTTCAGCCCTTCCTGCCTCAGCTCCAGTGAATGCAGGATAATTCACTGGGAGGGGACAGTTGTGACACACCAGAAGTGCTTCAAGTATTACAGAGCGTAAATATGATGGTTGGAAAATGGGCAAATGGCAGATAGTGCACACTTGTGACCATGTGCATGACTCTAAGCAATTTTTGGTAGTGACATTAATGTTTTGAGAAGCATTTAACAACATCCCTTGAAATGCTTTTTCAGACAACTGGCAGCCAGAAGTAGCAAGATGTTTTTCACTTCTTAATTCAGTGCTCCCTGATGACATTGTATTTTGTTGTAAAAGGGTGAAGCACCTTCCCAAGTTAATGGCTGTGCAGGATGAGGGCACAGTCACCCTGGCTACTCCAGAAGAAGCCACCCAGCACTTTTGAGCAGGACCTTTGATAAATGTCCCATGTGGCAAAAGGCTTCCATAGGGCTAAGGCAATGTTCCAGTCTCAGTTTGCATCGTCCTTGACTGTGTCATGTCTTGTTTGCTGTCTCTCCTACGTGGTGATCACAGCTGGGACAGGGATGAACTTTCTAACCTGTGTAGTTTTTGGCAGAATGGTGTCAGCCACAGCTGGGCCTTTAAACACTAACTCTACACAAATATTAAATACTAGTGTGTAGCAGCATAAGGGATTGAACAAAAACAGATGTCTGGGGAAATAAAGAGAACCTGCTCTCAAGGTTTTTAACAAGGGACTCCCCCAGGAAACAAAAAGGGCACTGACAGGGCATCCTTAAAACAATGACTATAATGAATAAACTGCTCATATATGGAGTGTTTTGCAAAAAAATAAGCCTTGGGCATGGCAGAGAGATCCACTGAATAGTTTGTCTCTGCAGACTCTTTAGATTAAAAAAAACAAAAAACAAAACCAAGAGAGAGAGAGAACATATAAATATATAATGGCTATAAATCACTGGGTTATTCAATTATTTATATCCGTACAAAACCCCTGCATTTATTCTAAAAGAGCAAAAACTGAAAGGGCTTACTTCTCCTATTTGTTTTTTAATACAAGCAATAGAGGAACAGTGGTAAATGATCTTTGTTCTGTGTCCTTTCACAAAATTTGTAGTGTTCATTTATTTTAAGTGCTCTACTGAGTCAATTCACTTGCAAAATTTTTTAAAGAATAGCATTGACCTTTTAGCAAGTGGCACAGAATAATGGTGGAAAACAATTTTGCTTTCTGAATCATGTATTCCTGGTGGACAGAAACATGCTTGCTAATCTTGAGGACAGATCAGAAATTGTCCCATTCTTCAGTGAACACCTCTCAGCAGTGTCATGGGTAAGGATTATTCAGTGAATAACTGCAAATAAAAATAAGAGGAGTTAGGAGCCTGTTACCATTCTTGCTGAAAAATGGAGATTAATTAGGTAAATGATTCAGTATGATTTATTTGCTTAGATTCCTGTAATGGGAAAAATTTCCTGCTGATGTAGTTTGATTGACCTCAGGGAAGGTGAGTCACTACAATAGAGCATATAGTATTGGCTCTAATTTAGCATCCATTTTTTTTCCCCCGTTAATCCCAAACTAAATGCCTGGCAATAAAAATTATATGACAGTGGATGACATGCCAAGTTCAAAAGTGTGTACACCACCAGCTGTCTTGGTGCTGAGCTGACCCTGGTGCCCCCTGCACGCAGCCTTCAGTGGTGCTGTCTCTGCAGAGAGGAGTCTGCTGTGAAACCTGAAGGACTAATTCCTCCCCACCTGTAGCAAATCCGTGCTCCCCACAGTGTTTAATTATGGTATCCCTCAGCTGATGATTCCTTGTTCTCCTCCCTACGTGGAATGTTTGCCATGATGTGGAGTGTGCATGGGAAATGCCTCCCTGTGAGGGGAAGCCAGGACTTGGTATGTACACTGAGCAGACCAGCAGCCATTCTGTGTGTCTCTGGTGATGCACAAAGAGGATCCTTAATGCTATTTAATGTAGCTAGCTATTTAGGAATAGCTCAACATTTCTCACACTCTGGTTATAGCATCTGAATTTTAGTCAGCTGAAATACCCTCTGCTACAGTTTTTGGTGTTGCATCAAACACTCCTAGCTCCTTCTTCTACAAGCAGCAGCATCAGTCTTCATCTAAATCTGGGACACATTTTACACTCTCTGTTTCACTCATTTCAAATAATACGTAGTGATCTTTGCTAAGACAATATGGTGCTGAGCTAAAATATTTTTGTTTTCAAAGTGGCCTTTTGTTAAAAGTTCTTCATTCTCTGGCTTCCTGGGGAAACAGCCCTTCCGGTTACCGTCACTTCACTGTCTTTATATGCTTATTTACAGCTTCATAACTTTACTTTTGAGTAATCAACAACACAAACTGCATCTTTGGAGTGTTGTTAACAGGCACTAAGGGGGCTGATTCAGAAATTCTTGAGGTCAGGTGGACTCTTCCATTTGATGTCTGTGAGCCGTGGGTAAGATTGATAGAAGTGGAAGCACACTAAGGAACTCCCTGTCCACACTGCTGTCAGTCTGAACGCTGAGTCTCTTGGATTATGGTTGAACCCCATCAGGATTCTAGGAAAAAATACTGTTATGGCCCTTGCAGCTTGGGAGAAATCATTCAGAATTTGTAACTAAGTCATTACTCTGGGAAACCTGCTGGTTTGAGCCTTTCTGTGCAGCTCTTCCCTGATGCCATGAAACTGTCTCCAGCTGATACTTAGCTTGAGTTGCAAACTTTTATTCATAGTTCAGTGAAAATAGCCTAGAGACCAAATATTGACATTTTCTTAATTTTGTGTGTTAGTTTATCTGTTATGCTATTGTACATAAACTGTGTAGAAAACACTCTCAGAACAGGGACTGACTGCACTTTTGAACCTCACAGGGTTTTAGCTCTGAGAATATTGAGAAGGAGTTTAATTTCTGAAGACAAGTGAGCAGCAATGCAATCACTCACTAGCTATGCACACTTACTCCTGCACGATTGAAGTTCACAGTCAGAACATTAAGCAGTTAATTGAAATACAAAAATAAAGTATTTTTATGATGCTAACCCTGTTCTTCAAGACCTGCTTGTTCCTACCAATGATTGAGTAAATGTGAGGAACCTTATTTTCTTTCAGGTTGAACTGAGAAATTGTCACATGAGTATACAAACACAGCCCAGTATATCCTGTGTTTTTCTGCTTGTCTTCTGTCTTGATATAACTGAAAAATCCTTCAGCATTTACCTCTGTTGACTTCCATCACTGATCCTGTCTCAGAGAATGAAGGCAGTGTTGTTTAATCAGGAAAAGGAAGGACTTCTAGACTGCCCCTGTAATCATTACTAAAATTTTCAAAGATATTTCCTCTAAAGTGCTTTGAAGCCTGGTTCTTGACACTCAAGTTAAATATGGTGGAATTAATTTTGTAGATGGCCTCATCATAAAATCAAGATAGCATCAGCTCTATGAAGAGTATTCCAGTTAGTGTGTTAAGTTTAATTATATGGGAAAAAGATCTGTTTTACCCTGATAAGTTAGTGCTTGTCATTGCTTTAGATTTTTTTTGATGTTCTTCAGAGCAGGTAGAAGGTTAGCTAATTTTAACATGTGAATAGAGAAGGGAATATTATTAATACCCTTCCCCCAAACCAAAACTATTTAACACTGCTTGGAAGAGAAAATTATAGGCTGCAAACAAATGATACTGTTCACACCTAGACTTTACATGGGTCTTTGAATACACAGTGATAACCACTTTCTCTCGTATTCCCATAGCAACAGGAAAATAGTAACACAGATGTAAAGTGATATACTGGTGACACTCCTATTATCCTGTCCTTTGGATAGACTTCTCTTCCTCTGTGCTGTGGTTAAGTATCTTCTCTCCTGTGCAAAGGCTCACTAGGTCAGAACTCTGGCAGGATAGTCGCCATCTCTGTTTCTGTGTCTCTGGTTTCTGAGGCACCTTCACCCCCACATGGCGTCCAGACTGAGAGGAGCCCAGGCAGTGCACTGTGTGAGAAGCTGCAGGCTGGGGAGGAATCTTCTTCTGACACCGTGGGCATGAGGCACCTTCTTTTCCTGGTGACAGCCAGGTTGAACTCTCCAGTAAACTGAGAAGAGTGGGAGACAGGAAAAGTTTACTCCCAGACTTTGCTTAAAATTGGGTCACACATTGAGGTGTATTCTCTTCACTTACAGAATGAGTAAATGCCCAGTATCCTGATCGTTTATGGATCCCTTCCAATGTGAGATATCTGATGATCTCACAGGGGCCTTGTTAGCTTTGTAATAGATAGGTGTTGCCAAACGGGTGCTGTTCGTATGCACCTTTTTGTTTTCTTGTTTTTGTGTGCAGTTAATTCATGTTTGATACTGTTTCAGTCTGTGTTCTTGGCAATGTGGGTTATTTTCCTACTAAGTATTGAGATTTACAATGTTTATGGAAAGCTGCTAGCTGAAATCCAAGCTTCACTTCTGAAATCCCAATATTTATTAATTTATTTTCCTCTGGTGTAGACCACCAAGACATTTAAAAGTTCAGCGTGATACAAATATTTTGTCATGGAATTATGGAAACTAGTAAAATCAGAATGTTTATTTCAATATCTGTGGTCTTGTGAATTATGGTTGTAGGAAAAGTGAAGTGTTTTGGCCTGATAAACTAAAAATTAAGTATTCCTGACACTGTCAAAATTAGAGCGCAGGGATTTTCTGTTTTAGAAAACTAATAAAAGTATTTCATTTGGACATATCAGAACAGTAATTAATAAAGTCTAAAAATGCCATTGGAACCTGTGCATACATAACCTGCCTGGGACTTCTATTCAGCCTGAACCCTTGACATTGATAATATCACATGCTCTTATGTTCCACAGATGGCTAATGCATTGTGTCAATTTTGCTGTCTTCTGATAGTGTTGAATGTGTCCTTGATCTTACGTTATGAAAGAGACTGAATAGAAGACCTCGATTGATCTTTGCTGTACCTTTTATCATATTGCCTTCTTTATTTTCATATCGTCTCTACCTTTGCTTTTGCTTCTCTGATTTAAGAAGTCCCAACATCTTCAGTCCCTACTGATACAGAAGAATCAGCACGACTTCAATCACATTTACTGCCTATCTTTGGAACTATTATAATTCTGCTACATCCTTTTGGAAACGGTGTGACCCAAATTAAACAGAACACCTCATCCTTTTTTATGTACTCTCCTCCCCTTTGAAGTACGTTTTGAACTTAGTATTTCTTCTTTCTTTGGTTACAAGAAAAAGATGCATTCAGCCGGGCAGCGATGGTATCTGTTTTGAATGGGCAGATTTATTTTTTCTTGCAAAGACTTTGGGCATGTCACTTGAAATCAAGTGGAAGACAGTGCCAGTAGCTTGCAAGTATTGTACCAAATGTGAAAGTACAAGTTCCTTTTGAATAATGTATTATTTATCATGCATTAAGCTATTAATAGAGTGAAGAGTCTAAGATTGTCTAAGACGAAAGTTGGGATTTTGGTTGGAAGGAAAAATGCTGTTGTTAAGTGAAACTTTTTTGTGTGTTTTCTTTGACCCACATTTTTGAGGATTCTGTTGTTGTTTTGGAAATGGATTTCAGTTATGTCGAGGAGTGAGGGAGGACTCTTCCTCTTCCTCTTCTCATTTCTCTCCAGAGCCTAAATGTCCTTACTGGCTATAGCAAGTGCATACAAGAAAACTGGCAAAAATACTGTTCTAGCTTCTGAAGGAACAAAACAATAAGTCAGAGTTAAAATTCTCTTATTCCTTTGTGTTTTGCGTTTGGATCTGGCCATGCTTGGCCACTGACATGGCTTTTACCTTTTCCAAAGCCAGAACCTCCCCCACTTGAGTGAAAAGACTGAGTCCCTTGCAGAACAGAAGCCTTGCAGAAGTGGACAGTCAGTGCCTTGCGAGATGAGTCTTGCAAAATGTGCTTGATTTTGCTGTGTTTCCAGTTACTTGCTTGCACTTCATGTTGAAGCATTTTCCATGGAGCATCTTGGTTGACCTTTTCTGAATTCTGGATGGCTGTACTGTTTGTGGAGATTTTCCACATCACTGAAGTTAATATAGAAAAGTGAAGAAAAGTACATACTAAGAAAGAAGTATGAAGGCTGAAGTTTTACTAACACTAGAGTGTCTCAGCCTGGAATGAATCCTTGTTCAGCAGGGAGCTTTTGTTGAAATGAGACCATGGAGGAGATGAGAATCCAGCCAAACTTATGGGACTGATCTCTGAGCTCAGAGTATCATAAAAGCCTGTGCTTACCCTGTGATTTATCTAGTCAAGTTTGAGAGTACTACAAAGCTGCTCTAATTTTCCTGTGTCATGATAGTAAGAAGGACAAATGATACAGTGCAGAAAATACCTATCCTTCCCTTCTCATCCATTTTATTTCTGTGAACTTGTTTTTAAATGGAAAAAAGATAAAGAAAGAATTTATCTTT
>JAWWMP010000148.1:8815301-8846766 GCA_035047865.1 Dendrocincla tyrannina | reverse complement strand
TTTTTTTTTTTTTTTTTTTTTTTTTTTTTTTTTGTGAAGAGCTTTCAAGTGCAAAGAATTCGTTGTGCATCCTTTGGTTTACTTGTTTTAAATTTCCAGTAACTGGATCCAGTAGCATGACTGATGCATCGTGTCCAACAGCACCATCAGACATGTTAACAGAGGAACTAGTCTGCACCACTGACTAACCTAATTCTGGGAGCTTCGACTGGTCTGAAAGGACAGGAATGGAACTGTAAAAACTGTCTTGACACTTGGTCATTTCTTTTTGATGCTAATGGGGTTAACATCCTCCTCTGCCATTATGAATTAAAATTTTTCATCTGTTGGTTTTTAGCCCACAGGGCTATTAAATGGAATCATCAAATGCAAATGAAGCCCCTGGTAAAGTCTCTTGAAGTTTTTCTCTTAGCAAAATAATGGCACAAATGTATAAATTAAAATGTAGATCACTGGAAGGTAACAAAACCAGAAACAGGAAATAGCATGTGTGATAAAAATAGTAGTGACAGTAGGGAAACGATCTGTTTTCTCCAGTGATATCAGTAAGGAACTGGAGATCCTTTGATTGCTTTAATATTGAGGTATCTCCTGTTAGGTATATGTAGAGGAATCTCCTATAAGAGCCACTCAAGGTAGTCTCTAGTGAAGAAGACAACTGGATGAGGATTTTAAAAACAACTAAGCCAAAGCTATAGAACCCCACACCGATCATTTGTAGCTTGTAAGTGGTTTTCTCAGAAGACTTAACTGATTTGTGTGATGGAAGGCAAGTGAAGGATTTTGCAGTGGCTTAGGGACTTGAACTTTGTAGCACCTGCACTTCTGCAGACTAATAATTTCTGACTTAGACCTGGTTAAAACACTAACACGTACACATACAGAATCATACAATCATTTGGTTGGAAAAGACCCTGAAGATGAACGAGTCCAGCCATTAACCCAGCACTGCCACGGCCACTACTAAACTGTGTCCCCAAGTGCCACATCTACGTGTCTTTTAAACATCTCCAGGGATAGTGACTCAACCACTGCCCTGGGCAGCCTGTTCCAGTATTTGACAAACTTGTCAGTGAAGAAATTTCTCCTAATAGCCAATCTAAACCTTTCCTTTGCATATACACACATCCACACATAGATTTTTCATCTGTATAATGTTTAATGAAGATCAACAATTCAGTGTCACAATCCTGGTTGGACAGACTTTGATTAGTACCTGGGTTGTCTTCTAGTTTCAGCCCTTTTTTGTGGTTCTTTCTTGGTACCTTACATGCAATGGAAAAACCAGATAAAGCAAAATACCGACTTGTACTTGACCAAGAAGTTAAAATGTTTAAACTCTGCTCTTGAATGTTACTTTCCAGGTACCTCTTAAATTGACTGAATTAAATAATTCAGTCTGTCTTGCACAGGAATGACTTATGGTTTTTTTTTCTTGAGGAAGATGTGTGTTTGAGTGTTTGTGAGAGACAGTTTATTAACATGTCATGTTGTAGAAACTAATCCTATTACCACCCTTCCCCATAGAAAACAAGCTCAGGCATGTGGTGCTCTCATCACTGCAGGACTTCTTCCAGCACAAAGGCGCTTCCATTCTGTGTGGCCTTTGGGTAATCTCTCTCCTGTACTTCTGCCTCCAGGGCACTTTTCAACATTTTGTACTTAATGTTGCAATTTAGTAAATGCTAATTACCACAATAAAGATTGCCCTTGTATGCTGATTAGGATGTCTTTTTATCCCGAACTAAAGTAAGATTACATATCGCTGTCAGTGTGTTTAAGCCCAGTGAACTTGACTGATCATTTCAACGTGTCACCTGGTACCGTGCAACATTTGAGTATGCTAAAGCTGATGTAGATGGCTGAAGAAACATGATGAGGAGGGCTGCATGAATCTTTCATAATGAAGCATGAAATAGGATGGAATTCTCCTGGACTCCAATCTTGCAGACACTGATTTAATGGAGCTATATCCCCTAGTAAAAGAAAATTGAAGCCAGTAATAAGCACGGAAGCTGAGTCGAAATTTGTTGTCAAAACTGGTTTTGAGTTACTGAAAGAAAGAAAAAAAGAAAGTAGTGTGGACAATATATGTGTGAGTGTATTGAAAATAGTCATCTTTTGAAAACAGAGACTTCCTCATATGTTTTGACTTTTACAATTTAAAGAAATTTTTTGTGTTTTGCAGAAGTTATCACGGGAGTGGGAAAAAATAGCAATTGATAAGCAGCGAAACAAGTAGGTCCTGCAATCCTACCCTACTAATCAGGCAGCGGAACATGGGCAGGCACCATGTTCCTGAAAAGGCGGGGTTCAAGGTGAAATCCTCTGTTTGCCTCTGAAGTTTAGAGGAGATACAGAAGAAATCTGAAGATGATGCAGAGACTTTGGCTGAGGAGACTTCAGAGCATTAAGCTCTGAATGAGAGAGCTCTAAGAGAGAGCAGACAAATTTAAGCCTGGTCTGAGAGAGCCCTATAAAATAAGCCACAATGTGGTGTAGGCAATGAGAACTGTTGCTTGAGTTCTGCAGGTCTGGGAGAAAGAGAATGTCGTGTGGGTTGCGTGTCAGCAAAGATAATTCTGGCTGAAGGGAATCCGGGTTAATGGAGCAGTCTGAGAAGTGTGGAGCTCTCTACACTGCAGAGTCTTGTGCATGCTGCCAGTTACCAGGTGTAGGAAAGATGCTTTAAAACTCAGAAGGCAGAGAGGGTTTTCCTGGACAGTCAGGGTAGTGGGAAGCCTTACTATGGTGATGAGACAGAATAGTTGTTTTTGCAGCAAAATGAAGCCTGCAAGATTTAATTGCCATTGATAATACTTGGGGGAGTTACCATCTGGGAGTGAAAGAAATACCTATTCTGGGGAGAAGGACAGGGTTGCTGTAAGGATAACATGCTGTAGCTTGGTTATACACAAACTGAAAGAAAATTTATAATTACTTAAGTGAGAGATTCTAGAGGAGTTTTTTACCAGAAGCAGTGAAAGTAGAAAGTAACTAATAGTTGTAAGGTTGGGCTTAATCAGTCCATGAGAACAACTGGCTGGTGTGTTTATGGGTAGCAGCGGTGAAGTTCCACTTTTAAGCAGTACGTGTTGATGCATCTGTTTATCCCTTTCCCCAGATTGAAAATCCATTTGACAGGTTACTGGAGGATTTCATCCTTCCCTATTCTCAGTCTGGCACCTAAAATGACCCCAGTTTTGGCTGCCTGCCCTTTCCCAGGTTTGGAGGGCAGGGAGGCAGACGGGAGACTGTACTATAGCAAAAATTGTGACTACACATAAAATTTGACAACCAAGTATGAACAGTTGTTTCCTCAATGGTTAGTTTTCAACAAAAAAGTTCAGATTCCAGTAACAAGTTCAAGTTTCTCAACTTCTTGTTTTCAATCAAATTGAAGTGAAAAATGAATCACTAAAGTTCTCACAAAAAGAAACCCGAAAATATGTTTTGTTTTAATTTCTAGTATGATATCAGAATTATTTGGGTGAAAAAGAAACTGAAGTGTCATTAATGGTATGAGTTTTCTTGAAGTTTGTAGACTTGGTTCAGAAATTTCAAACATTGAGACACATTTCAGTTTAACTGTTTGGAGGAAGTTTTTGTGAAGTATAGTCCTCTGAAACATCTCAGTTTATATCAAATCAGCATTTTTTTCAGTAGAGAAGTCTGAACGTCAAGTGAGTCAGCTTCTGAACTGTGTGCCAGACTGTATTATTAAGTTAGAAAAGGAAAATAATAGATGCAAATGAGTCACAGTGTCTGTGGGTATCATATGTGCTTTCACTTGCCAGAGCCATCCTTCTTGTTTAGACAAACATGGAAATAATTGGTGAGGTTAAGAGAAACATGGTAGCTGAAGATACTCAAATTTATGGCAGATTTTGAAGGCTACCTCTGCTTGTCTTCTCAACCACAGATGGGGAAATCAGGAGCACTGTGGTATCTGAGCCATTTTTTTGTCACACTCCCACCCACACAGCCCTACCTGGCTCCGCGGTGTTCAGCCTTGTACAGTGGCACCAGCATCCAGTGCAGGCTTCTCAGAGTGCCCATGGGGGGGCTGGGAGGTGGCAGCATGGAGATGGACCAGGCTGTATTTTCATTTCACCTTCCTTTCCATGTCCTTCCTATCCTGAAATATGACCTCTGATATGTATACAACATACATGAATTCAAGGCAGGAAAATGTTCTATTTATTTCTTTCCTGCTTGTATATCAGTCCTGTTCATAAATAGAGTTTCTCTTGTCAGGGGTTTATTAACATCTATAAACTGCTCAGATTGTATTTAAAAAGGAACAAAATACTTGTTATTTTGTTTTTGCTGACCTTCCTCCTAAAACTGCTGTGACTGATGACATATAATAGGTAATAGGAAAGACTGTGTATTAATATTTCATAGGGATAGATAGGTTTATTACTGAAACATGTAAAATGTCCTCACAGCTGTCAGCTGTAATTACTGCCTCTGTCTAGAAGGTATGTACACATTTATGTATTTACAGAATTAAGTTTAGAAAGTCAAGATGATCGAAGTTAAGCACTTAAATAGCCAGTGTTTGCCAGGATTAGTTATTATGATTTCTGGTTTTGAAGAAACAAAGCATGTTTCAGTACATTAGGCATTCTGTTTTTATTCGTCCATCCTGTTTCATCAGGATGGATCTTCCTGCAGCTCTAAGGGTTGGTGGTGATTTTGGAGAAACAGCAGAGCTGTCTCCAGATCAGCTGAATATTGCCTATAGTCAGGAGAGCCCACATTGACCCTGGTCTGTCTCTGTGAGTTGGTCTTCAGCTGGGGTTTTCATGGCCCTCAGCATTAAATCCTGCTCGTGCCTGGTTTTCAGGGTCTGGACTTCAAACTCCAGCTGTACAGGGGATTTGACACAGCTTTGAGGTAATACTCCTATATTCCTTGGCAGGTGCAGAATATTTGCATCCCCAAAGCAGAAGAAAACTTGTCAAATGGCTGAAACAGTAAAGGCTTAAACCAGGTATTATTGCAATTCACAAAGGAAATGCATGGGATTTTTCTATTGGCTGATAAAACTGATTTTATTTTTTCTTATTTGATATTCAAGTGACAGATTTTATCAGCCTAGAGGTTCTCTTCAAGTATTTCCATTCCAACAGGCAAATACTAAAATCAAAGCTTCCCGAGCTTTCTGTCACTTCTGCTTTCTGTCAACATATACACAATTCAAAATTGTATTCTGTTATTAAATGAGTGAGAACAGTGTGCTGGAAGCATGGTTATCCTAACCCAGGGGGCAGAGATCTTATGAAAAAGTATATCTCTTCGCATAATAACGTTGTTTGTTTGTTTTTCTTTGCCTTGAAATCCCACCACATTGTTATGAAGTTAATTTTGTTGCTGTTGCTTATGATGTGCACTTGACAGGAATGTATGGTAAGGCTAAAGAAACAGCTTCTGTGCTTTTTAAAAATCAATTCAGTCTGAAAATAGAAGTTGTGGTTTGGGGGAAAGAACAGGAATTGTATTGCAGAGGTTGGTAAGTTTCCTTATTTTTATCACTGATCAGAAGGATTTCTCAAATCAAATTCAGAGCTGATACCAAGTGAGATTTTCAGTGCCATCAGCTCACGATGTCCACTGCCTGGCTGCTGCATTCACTAGGGTGATGAGGGCTGTTCCTGCTTCCATTCTACTGTTTTGTGATTAAAGTCAGGAAAGTTTTAGTATACATGGTCTGACAGCATTTATTATAACAAGCACATCCCCCAGCCCCTGCAAGTAAGGAAAGCTGTGCTTGTCCGCCTTGAGCAGCACTCAGACATGCAGCTGTTGAGATGCTCTCACACAGACAAGTGTTGCTGTGCATCCCCAAGGGATTTTATGTTTAATTTAAGAAAGGCCTTCAGTAGTGGGACTGAGTTGGTCACCTGTTCCCTGGTTCCCACAGGTTTGTGGTCCCTGAATTTTACATTTAAATGTGTCCCAAAAGCAAGCTTAGTGAAGTTTTACCTTTCTAAAATTCCCCAATCCCCCATCTTAACCCTTGTCATTTGGATTGCAGCCCAGATGTTCTACAATGCTCATACACCTTGAATTTCTCCTAGTTTTAGGTTTTCTTGGGAAATCTTCACGTTCTTTGCCCCATGCTGGAATATATTTTAGTAATGTGAAAGAGCAGACCTGCTGAATGCTTCTGGATAAAAGAGTGGTCTGGAAGGATAGGAACTTTTAGCTGGTCAGTATAAGTGTCAATATTTGCTGGTTTTGTATATACAAATATATATATGTATATATTGCCAATGTCCCTCTTGAGACACAAAAAATTCCTGAATACAGAGGAATGGGTCACACCCCATCTCAAGTGAATTGGTGTATTGCGAACAGCTGAAAGTACAGTATCTCTGCAGTTCCTGTTAAAGCATCAGAGGAGGGAACTCCCACCCTTCATGCACCCATCACGTTCCCAGGCTCCGTGGCAGATCCACAGCCGACGTGCTGCTGGCAGGGGTGGGCTGCACGGCACTGGCAGCTGTGGTTTGTGTGTAATTGCTGCCTGCGTGAATTAATGTAATAATTGTGCAATTATGCCATTATGACACTTGCGTGACTGTATTGTCTGTGTAGTATATGGAAATGATACCATGATTATAAAGTCATTATACAGTATAGCAGCGTGTCTGTAAAATCCAACGCCTTTCCTGCGTTGTTGGTGGGTTCCTGCGCTCCCTAAAGAGCTGGCTCTCCCTGGAAAGCTGGTGAAGTTTGTTTACTTTTATGTTAGCCTTTGCTGTGAAAAATTGAACCAATTTCAGGCCTTAATGGTTTCCTCTGACTACTGGCCATCTGTTGTAGTGCGGAAGGATTTCCTACAGGGACGCCTGCTTTACCACAGTTTTGCCAATGCTGCCATATCAGTAGTGCTTTCCTGTCACCTTCCTGTTGTGACAAACCATTGCTGAATTGACAGCTGTCACATACATGCTTAGACAGCGATTGGGAAGATCCACTTATGGACCATATCTGAATTCTTTCACTTGGTCAGTGTATCTGAAAAAGGGAGGAGCAGATATGAGGTTTTCTGTGATGTTTTAAAATGAACTGTAGAATTTAATCTAATTTTGGTAATTTATCAAAATTAATATATAGCGAGATGTCTTGCTGTAAGAAGTCAGAAGGAATCACTCTAATGCATAGTCCTACCAGACATGATCATGTCTAATTATGCAGACACGGAATTTCATTTATTTCAGAAGGACATAATTTATGCATAAAACTCTGTCTTTTTATATAAAAAGTTTTCAAGATGTATTTTATATGAGATGGTAATTACTTAATATTTGCCCATTTCCTGAATTAAGATGTTCTGATGGTTTTACTGTAATCAAGCTGCTGCAGTTTGGAGCCCAGTGGCTGTTTGGAGACTTCCAGAAGCGAGTCCAGAAAGAGAAAAATACAGTCTGGCCTGAAAGGTAATAAGTCTTTAAGAGTGGCAGAAATCCTGTATTTAGAAGAGATAATAAATGTGGGTGTGGGGACTACCTTGTGTATTACACTTAAGGCACGAAAGAAGCCAGATGGGCATGGATGTACTGAGGGATGATTTTACCTCAGACTTGGTCAAGTTTTGGAGCTTAGCACATTCTGGTTTCGGGGCTGGCAGGTGGGGGCATTGCTACAGAATGTCTTCTGCCTGAAGTCCCTGCCTGGAGGTGTCATGTTCAGGCCATGTCCAGCCAGAGCCACGTATGGACATGAGGAAGACCCTGCACCAGGGAGGGCTGTGACCCCTGGGGAACCAGCAGCAGCTGTGCTTTAGTGCAAGATGTGAGCAGCTGTGCGAGCTCTCCTAAAGGGAAAAGGGATATTCATTTACAGTAGTGTTGCTTCCAGGACATCACTGCTGTGGCTGCGTGGCTGTAGCATCAGGGAGTCTGTGCCACCCGGCATGATGTGTCTAAGCAAACAGTTACTGTGCAGAAGTGAAACCTGGTTTCTAGCAGACAGCTGTGTGACAGCGTGGGTGTCAGACTCAGCAGCGGGCAGAAAAGCAAACACAGTATTATGGGTTATTAGGAGAGAAACAGGGAACAAACTGCAGCAACATTGTTGTGCCACCATATAGATCTATGGTGTTCCAACACCTTGAATATCTCATGTGGTTTTGGTGCCTTTTTAGCAGAAAGAATAGAATAGAATAGGGAAAAGTTATGGAAGGGCTTTGAGAAAGTTTGGGGCAGGGATAGGCCATCCAGGAGGAGCAGAGACATTCCCTAAGCTGGCAGGAAGGGAATTAAAAAAGCCAAAGCTCAGCAGTAGCTGAGTTGAGGAGATGGATTTCTTCCTGCCGTTTTGTCTGTACAGCTGTTGGGTTCCCCTCCCTCATTCCCAGCTGCTGCACTGTAAGGGCGCTACTGACAGTGTCCTGCCTCTTCACAGGAAACCAAACTGCCCTTTCTTCTCCTTTTGTTCTTTCCCTCCCTACACCTGTTTCTCCTCAGCTCCTCCTTTCCTGCCCAAACCTCCCCTTTATTCAGTGCTATGCACTTCCAAGACCTTCCTCTTTACTGTCCCCATGATGTTGTCAGGCCACTCTGGGGTGCCTGATGTGGGGCAGCCCCACTCACCAGATCCACAGCGTGCTGGGGGTCTGTGCAAACTCACACAGGGAACACAGAAAACCAGTGCAGGCCACTCACCACATGTGTGCCATCAGCCTGTGTGTGACACGAGCAGATCTTTGTTTCCAGAGAGCACGGATGGGCTCGGAAATCTTCACCAGCTGCCCTCAGGCAGAGTCTCACCACGCGCTGGGGGACAAATCAGACCCAAGTGGGCAATTTGGCATTTTGCAGTGGTGCATTTTTGTGGATGGTCACATGTACTTTGGAGAAGAAAATGCTTGTGGAGAGCCATGTTTTACCCAAGTTTTATAATTGAGTTATTATGGAAGTGTGAAAAAAATGGGGTTTAGAATAGAAGTGCTGACACTAGAACAGCATGAACACAGCTGTTATAATATAGTAAATTTGTTAGAAATTGTATAGCTAACAAAGTAGGTCAACAGCTTCAGAGGAAAAACTGTTTCAGATAGCATGCTGCTCTATCTTGGAGATCTTGATGTTTTTTCAACGTGAGAACAGAGATGTTTTCCCTTCTGTGCTAATTCCTGTCATTTTTGCTTTTAAAAATATTCATGCTGGAAGGTGGGGCTGATCTCCAGCTGTGAGTAAATACAAATCCAGCATGAACAGGTACAGCAGAGTGGATCACAGAGCAGAGAATATAAGGATGACTATACCATGCCAGACCACAGGTCACAGTTTCCTGGTATCCTGCTGTGACACTGTCCAGTTATGCCTGGGTGTGAATGAGGGTGAGAAGGCAGATGACATGCGGCAGTTTTTCTAGAACATTCTCCTAGACCCAAGCAACTCTCATGCCCTAGAGATTTCCCAAATCAGAAGAGCTGCCTTGGTACCTTACAGTCCTTATAGTATCCATGAATTTGTTTGGTGGATTTGTCCAGTATCTTTTTGGACTTTTTCAAATTATCAGTACACTCCTGTAGAAAGCAATCCCAGACCTTGGGAAGGCATGCGAGACTTGGCTCTTCTAATTTATTGCCTACCTGCATGGGCAGTGCCTCTGTGCTTGCTCAGGACAACCTGGCCCAGCCTCGCCCTTGCTGATTTTTGCTTTCCAGCTCAGTTTGGAGACCTTTCTTCAGCCATGCTGGCTTCTGCACTTTGGGATAGGCTGTGCTTGTGCTCCATGGAGGTAATCTCAGAAGATCAGCCAGCTCCTGTGGTCCTATTTGCCTTTCAGAGAAGTTTCTCGTAAGATCCTACCTACCAGTTGTGTGAGACGCTATTAATGTGTTTAGCATTATATGTCATTTAGGCCTCTACAGTGCTTGTAGTGCTAGGCTTTATTCAGGTATTTTCCTTTATTGTTGCTCCCTAAATATGCCTCTGCCTGTCTCGTGTCATACACTCCAGCTCTTGAAAAGACTGGTCCATCCACCTGTAGCTGGGAAGTCCCCAGGTCCCTAATGCCCTCCGAGGGAGCTGTCCCCCAGCAGCAGTGATCAGAAAGCGGGACATTTTCCAAGAAAACAGTACATGACTAAGAAAACTAACCACTGATTTACAACTCAGAGTAAATTATTCTTTCTCAGTTTCTCCCTCATTCTTGGAAGGATTTACATTACTGTCAGTGAACTACCCAACATTAGATTTTCATTAGCTCATAACGAAGTTGCAAACCTGAACATCTTGCCCAAATATATTTACTGCATCTCTGCTCCCTTCAGGGTCCGTCTCAAGTCTCCACATTCCACTTTTCTCTCCCTTCCTGCCTGTTAACCCCTGTTTGACCATCTGGCCTACAGCCAATGTACCCACTTAGTCTGACTCCATGGGTTTGGTGAATGATGGTGTCAAACTCTTCTAGGGGTCAAGGTTAATCCAAATACTAAGCACAGCCATTAGACTTTCTGTAAACACTTGGTGTTTGCCTGAGCAAATATTGACACATAAAGATAGCACGTCTCAGTCTCTCCATCTCTCCCCACCTCTGTTTAAATTCCAGTGCCTTAATCTCATCTTCCTTGTCCCATTTTTTTCTTCTTTCATCTGCTCCTGGCAAAAAGGTTTTGAGGCACTTTTCTCACCCTCTTTCAACCTTTCTGTATGTCTCTGTTCCCAGTCAGTTTGTTGCTTTGGGGTACAGTCTTGCTGTTGGAAAGGTTCAGCAGTGATTCCTTCACTGTTTCTACTGATTTGAATCAGTTTTCTAGTGATTCCCTCACTAGTGTAGTCTCAGAACTACATATTTATAGTTACAGTTGTTCTTGAGAACCTCCAGTTCTGAAACATGTAAATACCAGTGGTACTTTGACTAATAAGTATATTGCTTAATGGCATCATTTCCATGAGAAAGAAATGTTGAGTGCTGAAGTGGTAACAAGATTGGACCACTGGTAAGATTTTCAAGGAGTTCTGTCTTTCCTTCTCAAAAATAATGTATTTACTGAGGAGGCAAAATGGAACAGTTTTTTGATGAGTCAAAGACTGAATGTTGAAATAACTCATCGTGGTGGCACTTAATTGCTCTCAGGGGCTCAGAATCTTATTTTCCATACATACCCTACGTTTTGTTCTGGAGCTTTCAACTGGGTTGATAACCAGTTTCACAGGTTAATCCTAATGATCTGGAGCCTTTTAAGCAGCCTCCTGTCTCATTCAAAAATTTGCTTTTTATATAAACATTTGATAACATCTGGTATTTTATGTCAGAGGAGACAACCATGTTCATTGTCTTTTCTATACTGTGATTTGAGTGTGTCATGTGATTTGTGAACATTTTCTTCTCAAAACAAATTTATCTACTTTTTAAAAAACTTAATACTGCAGGATTTCCAATTCTTATTTCTTGTGTTGGCTGTCCTTTGGCTGCTTTCATTTCTACACAGCCTTTTTTTTTAAAAAAAAAAAACAACAACTGGAAAGCACTGTAATTGTGTTATGAGCTACCAAAACTTTATCCTCTGTTGATAATATTCCTAATAGTCCCATCTTGTATGACACCACAATCTGGGAGCTGAATATTTTGGTGAAATACATCTGTTCTCCGCAGAAGCTAATGCTAGCTTTTTTTTACATTTGGTAACAAACATGTGGGGTTTTGCACAAAAAATGGACCCAGCTGTGACCTGCAATGTCAGTCTCAAAATCTGAATTCTTCCATGTTTGAGTCATTTATTTTAATGCTGACTTGCAGTTAGGTGTTTACGCTATTTTTTCCCTGGCTTACATAATCCTTAGTGAGGCAGCTGACATTGCAATCTAAGTTACAGTGGTACTTAGCAAGGAATGAAAAAATGATTGGAATGATATGTTTTAACATTTTAGAGTCACAGGATGTTCAGCTTATGCTTCTGACTGCTGAGTAACCTTATCTTATTGATAATAAGAATGTTACTGAAATACTGACCCTCTTTTTAATAATACAGCAAAATCATGCTATTATGTGCTGCTGTGTTTTACGAGTAGAGAATTGGAAAAAATATTTAGTCCTAGGTTTAGTAGATAGGTACTATTATCCAGAGAAAACCAAATAGCAAGAATTGAACCTTTTCCTTGAAGTGAAATTAATGTTACACTATCAGCTGTGTTTCAACCTAATGTTGTTTGCTTTGATTTCACATTTGCAAAGAAGTTTGTTCACAGAGGATGCAATTTTATCTATATTATGTACAACAGGTAATGAAAGAACAATATTCAACAAATACAGTAGTAGCATTCACTTGTCAACATGAACAAATATTTTGGCCGCATACGCGTTTTAAAGGCAGGCAAGCAGTGGCTGGTAAGGAGCTTACTACAAGTCTTACCAAAGTTGCAAATGATTCAGTAAACTGGGACCATTCTTACCCAGACCATCTGGGTCAGGGGCTATGAGCAAAATGAAATATTTGCTTTTGAACTAAATGCTCATTTGCAGTGTGTGGAGTGTGCACCCTTTCATGTATAAAAGCCTTGAGCTCAGCCTTAATCATCCATCACTTCATGCTGCCCAGCTGGAGAGCAACTTTGCAGGAAAAGATCTGGCAGTCCGGGTGGACGCCAACCTGACCATGAACCAGCAAATATGTCCTTGCCACGAAGAAGGCCAGTGGTATCTGGGGCTGCATTAGAAGCATTGCAGGAGGTGATCCTTTTCCTCTACTCGGCACTGGTCAGGCTGCACCTGGAGTGCTGTGCCCAGTTCTGGGCTCTCAAGTGCAGGAGAGACTGGGACATACTGGAGAGTCCAACAAAGGGTCACAGTTGATGAAGGAATGGGAGCATCTTGAACGGGGAACAGCTGAGGGAGCTGGGGTTGTTTAGCCTGGAGAAGGGGAGACTCAGGGAGATCTTATCAATGTGTGTAAATACCTGAAGGGAAGTTGCAAAGAGGATGGAGCCAGACTCCTTCCAGTGATGCCCAGATGCAACAGGCACAAACTGAAACACAGGAGATTCCCTCTGAACATCAGGAAACACTTTTTTAGTGTGGGGGTGACTGAGCACTGGTTCAGACTGCCCAGAGAGGTTGTGGAGTCTCCATCCTTGGAGATACTCAAATGCCATCTGGAGATGGTCCTGGACAAGTTGCTCCAGGTGACCCTGCTTGAGCACGGAGATTGGACCAGGTGATCTCCAGAGATCCCTTCCAATCTCAACCATGCTGCTAAGAGCATCAAGGGTTGAAATTTGCTAACCTGGCTTAAAAAGACAATTTTTCTATAATGGGTAAAAAGTTTTTAAAGTATTTTAATTTTTTTTGGACTCTGTGTAAGATTAAAAACTGCAAAGAGCTTTCTTTGATAAAAAAAAGTATCTACTTTTTTGCTCTGTTTGAATATTTGAGTAAACTTCCAGTGTGCTCTTCAGATTTTTATTTCTCTCATTTTTCTTAAAAATATTTCATTTAGAAGTTTAGTGGATTGAATAATATGTACTTGAAATGAAAAACTGAAACCTGCTGCTGGATAAATGCAGAGAAGGGGTACTTGATTTGCATTTTCCAGATATTTTACATTTTTTCTAAATAAGAATGTAGAAGTAGATCTGATGCTGTAAAAGTCGGATGAGCATTTGTTCATCTGATGGAAAATGTTACAGTGGAGTGATTTTTGATCTGGTATGGAGGAGGGGTTCAGAGGTAGGCACAGAAATGGTTTGGAGCACACCTGTTTTGGAGGCTGGAGCCTTTCCATGGGAACCAACTCCACAGTTTGAAAAAACACTGGACTCTTTGATTGCGTGTTTGCATGGGGCTTCAAAGCACCATAGAAGAAATTATAGAGAGTTTCTGGGATTTTGCATTTACTTTTATTTTTAAAATCATGCTCAGTGTAATCCAATTTGTCTTGCTCTGTCTTTGGAGTCACATAGGCCAAAAGTGGTGATGTGGTGTAAGGCAGCGGGATATTAACTTATCTCTCATTAAAAAGTAGAGAAGTCAAATGCACAGATGTTTGAAAATCACATTTCAGCATGTTATCTAATTTTTATGGTTAGTCATTACTGTAACTAACTGAACAGAAAGGAAAGAGACAAGTGGTATGGCTTCTAAAATCAATGAGCCATTAAATAGGTGACAATAATCTTGATATAAACTTAGAATATTTAATTGGCATGCAAAATACCTCTGGAGAGCAATACCATTTCAGGCTGTTCTCTAAATGCCAAGTGTTTATTCTTTGCCCAAGAAGTTCAAGGCAAGTCAGCCCTGATTAAGGGAGTAAGGCTGGGTCAGCCCAGCCTTACTCCCTTAGTATGTGGACTGCACCTCTTCTTGTGCATTTTGTGTGTGTCTGTGTTTGCTTTCACGGTTTTCTGTCTTCAGTTCTGTGTGAACAGGTGGGGCCACAGAGGTGGCAGTGATGTTCTGCCAGTTTATACCCACTGGTGTAAAAGCTCCCATGTCATTTTGCCGAGGGCGATGGATTATTTTGTACTGCTTTGCCAGATGTGACTTCATTGACATACATAGCACAAGCAGCAGGATTTCCACCGCTGTCTGGGAGAGGCCTTTGTAGCTTGGCTGTGAAAAACAGTGTGGTTTTTAGGTTGGGTGAGTCTAGTTATGTCCTTCCTTTGTCTCAAGTGCCAGGTGTAATATTTTCTGTTTTCCATAGCACAGGAGAGCAGCCATGCCCACAGAGGGTGCTCAGCATCCCTGCTGGCACTGAGCAGGGAGCCAGCAGCTCCTGCACCCTTCCCTGGGCTGAACTCCTGCACCCTTCTCGTGCTCAGCCAGATCCCAAGAGGAGGAGAGTTCAAGTGGTGGCTCCTGCCCTCACCTCTGACCTTGGCTGAGGGCTCTATAAATGCAGCTGTTTGCTGACTCTACGAGCTCTGAGTTTTGAGGAGTGCTATGGGTGCAGCTCTCACCTCTTCTCTGCCTGTCCCATACTCAGAGCCTACCTGGGACCCATTCTTAGCTGTGCTGTGGGCTGAGAGTGTTTAGTATCAGGTGTCAGGAGATTGCCAACCCCTCAGGAACCTTCCAGGCTCTTCACTGCTATTCTGTGTTGAGTTTGATGTTTCTGGAAAAAAAACATATAGAGCAAGAATAAAAAGTCAAAGTATTGAGATAGCAAATAGAGGCAGTATGGCTTGTCCAGACAAATGGAGTCAGTTGAATCAAGGGTGGATCTCATGGTGCTTCAATCACTATTACCTGGTGGATTGGCCAAGTAGGATTATGTTGACAGCAAGTGCTGTTTGAGGTTGATTTCTGCCTTTGCTTTTTGCATGGCTGCTCCTGTTTTACTACCAGTTTACAAATCACTTTATATTAACAGTAATTTTGTTTTTCGTATTGTTCTTATTTGTAGTATTGTGACTGTGTATTATGGTGCCTAATCTTCTAGGACTGAGACATGACAGTATAACCAGGACTCGGAAATGAAATCACATGCAACTGAGATTGATCCTTTCCCCACCCCATCCCCCCCCTAAAAATAGGAATTTAAACTTCTCAAAATTGTTTACATGAAGGTAGACAAAAATGCTTAATGGAAAAACCAAATCACATAAAGAAAACATTATATTTCATTCTCCTATGATGTTAAATTTTCAAAGCCTTTCCCCCTTGCCCTGAGAACATTTTCTCATGTGTTTGTTGTGCTCTGTTGAAAATCTACCCTGGGAACATGCAGCACCCCTTTATTAAGTTGCCAAATGATTTTAGCAATCTTATTTTCCACATCTGGTTTTTAAACCTCTTTGAAAAGCAGCCAGGCCTGTGAAAAGAAGTCATGAATTGCAAATGTGCGTGTCTCCGAAAGTTACCTCGCATTTTAAACCTAGCACTGCTGCTCTGGCATGGTGCAAACAGTGCCTGCACTGAGTGGTGCTGGCAGCAGCCCCATGCTGGGCACGACTGTGGGCAGCTGCAGAGCTCTGTGACCAGCGTGGCTCAGGTGGGAAAATTCACTGCAAAGGGCATCTCTGGTCAAGTGCCCTTGTGCTGAAGTAGCCTTAAAGACTTGTTGCTTTTAGCATCTATTTCTCATGTTTTTTCTACTCACTCTCTGGTCTTCTCAGGGAAGCTTTTTAATTGCTTTTTCTTCCAGAGCTTGGTTTACAAGTGTTTAGTGTTTTAAGTAAAGTTCCAGTGCAACAATGTTTTCAAATACGAGTCCTTTATGTCTGATGAACTCATTTTCTTTCCGTGTTGTGAGATGATACAATGATGGCCAAGTCAGCCCCTGTGACATAGCAGAAGACATGTATGGTCACAAGCACTCTCTGCCACCATGGGAGGAGCAAAGGAACAAGATGTAGGACCTGAAAACCCCAAATTTCAGGCATACTGATCACCTCAGCTGCACCTCCCGAGCCCTGTTCAGAGCCCAGACAAGCCTCTCCCTTTGCAGAGATGAGTGTTGTGCCTTTTGGTATGTTGGAGCAAAGAAATTATTGCTCCACTCTTTGTGTTTGTTGTGTGATATAAAGCGGTGCTGTGGCTGGTAAATGATTCATTAAGCTGCAGCCATAAGAACTGATACTGAACTGAAAGCAGCTTTGACCTCTTTATTACTGTACAGAGGTTACTAGTACTGTACAAGTAGTACTAGTGTGTACATTAGCAATTAAGAAGTCAGGAAAGTGGAGACATGAACAATAGTCCATCTGTTTGACAGAAATAGCTATTAAGATCAGTATGAATTTTGATGCTTCTTTACTACTTAAACTGCTCTAATGACTAATGTTCTCGTGGTGGAATTGCCTAGTTAGCTAATGAAAATTCTTTGGGAAACCCCGAGGAAGAACACTTGTGAAGTGCTAGGCAAAAATTAAATATTGATTATTTTTAATGCATCAAATTAAAATTAATCATACTTTAGGAAATACATAATGTTTCCCAGAAATAATTGAAATTCCACTGCTGGTTTCTGTACAAGGTGATTTCATACTGAAATGAGTTACAGTACAATAGAAGCTACCGCTAACGTATAATTTGTGAAATTCAAAAAGTGTTAGCATATCATTTAGATAATGAAACCTTTATACCCATCTAGATTTGTAAGTATCAACTTGAGCGAAGGAAATGCTATTTCAGTGCTATTATATTAAATTATATACATTTTCTGGGGGTTTTCGATGGTTGTATGTTTAATTTACAAGCTTTTCATTCCAAGCTTTTCATTTATTCTTAGCAATTAAGGAAACCATAGTTTCAAAACCTACTGATAGTAGTATTAAAATCAAGTGCATATTCACAAGACTGACCAAAGTCTGAATGTTCAATAAATGTGAATAATTTCCTAGATACTTTTAATAGCTATTTTTTTCTGAATGTTTAATTGCATGTTCCTCTTATGAACCACCATCACTCTCTGCCTTTCCCCCACTTGGTTTAGGAGCAGCAGCCAAATGTTTTGCTGCAAAGTGAAGGGAAAAGGGAGTGAAGCAGACAGTGGTCTCTGGCTGTGGCAGAGCTGGTGGGAGGTGTCAGTCCAGCCCCTGCCACGTTGTCTTTCCTGGACAGCTGAACTGCTGGGTCCATTCAGCTCCACCATCTGTTGAGGAGTTTTTGCTTGTGGGTCATCATAGAGAAGCATCATGGTCTGACTTACCCATCTTGTGCCAGGATAGGTTGGGGAGCTGCTGCCCAGATGTTGCAGAGGGGGCACATCTGGCTCCCAGAGGATGCAGCACAGAGGGGATACACATCTCTGGTGCTGCCATCTGCCCTGTCCCAACAGCCAGCCACCTCGCAGTCCTGCCACGTGGCCTGAGTCATGGGGTCCCACATGTTCAGTACATACAGGATTGCTGGGTACAGTTGACACCGATTTAATCTGTTGTTTTCAGCATGATGGGGTAGTTTTACAGGCCACTTTGGAAGGGTCTGTGAAAGACAATACATTTCCACATATTGTATGTGAAAGTCTGTGTTTTGAAAGTATTAGGAGCTCAGAACCTAATAAAGTGATAATGTAAAATTGGAAAGCACTGTTCTGTATTTAAAAGCCTTCATGGGATTTGCACTGAGCTGGGAGTGTCTTGTTGCTACTTCCATTTAGGAGTATCAGTTAGTGTATGCAAGGCAGGCTGCAAAAGCTTCATTCCTGGTATTGGTGTGTGTATGGGGAAGAGCTGGGGCTGCAGGGAGAGCTGTTTAGAAGAACCCACTTTCTGCTGGTTGGCTGGCAGCAGAGCACACGCTATGCCAAGTCACTGTCACCTGTTTCATAGTGTCTTTTCTGAGAAACAGCGAGTCTGCAGCAGCTGAGAATGTGGCCCTGTAGATTTGCTTCCTCGGATCATGAGGTTTCCTCTCTTTATCAGAGAAATCTCTCCCCAGTGACAGTTTTAAAAAGACTCATGCTAAGCTGTTTCTGTTGCTTTGTGGAATTCATTAAGATTCATTTTGGGGCTGTTTGTTTTTTCCAAGCATTGGCTCCAAAGTTTTCTACGTTCTAGCTTTCTTTTTCTCCTCGCTCCCTCCTTTCTGGTAGGTTGATGTGCCCCACTACCTGCAGAATGAGGTGCTTTAATGTGCAGCTGTTTTTCACTACTGGAGGGTTGGTACTGCAGTGAATGAGCTGGTCAAGCCCAGTTCTAAGAAAAAGCTGTCCAGATCTGTAAACTGGAGTGAGAAGTAGCCCAGGAGTTCACAACTGGAGCTCTGCTCAGAAAGAGCTCCTGAGGTTTGTTTAGCTGCATTAAGCTGCAGAGAAAGGCCAAACAGAGCCAGCATGACACAAGAGGGGCATGGCCATGGCACTGGATGTTGCTCTGGTCCTGCTCAGTGCCAAAGGTGCTGGGCAGCTCTCCCTGGGCCAAGCCAATACCGTAGACAGGGCAGACTTGTGGGACCCAGCACTAGTTCTGTAGGCTGGAAACACAGTTTTATGGTCTAAAATGGGAAAAATACAGTAACTTTTAAAAGCAAGTCAAGTGGAGCTGCTACGGAGTATTACCTTGTCCTACCCTGTTGGTTTGCAGTGGAGACATCTCAGGGACATGGGGCAGGTACCAGAAGTTCCCAGCTTAGCAGCACCCTGGCATCAGATGTTTTACACATCCATTCACACACTATTACCTCACTGAATTTCATCTTTAGTCCTTGTTATGAAATCTCATGCAAGCTGTTAGTTTTTCTTATCTCGGTTTTTCCTTTTATAACTTGTTGAGTGTTTTCTCTAACTGTTGGATGCTTAAATATCCTGGTGATAGATGCCTAAGGAAAACAAAGCAAAACAAAGGCTTCAGGAGCTACAGTCTGCAGAATTATTTGTAAAGCGCAGGGAGATTCTTGCAAAGGAGTGCAAAGCATTTGCAGCAGATTTTGTTTAATTGTAAGCAAGCTCTTTATGGCTGAGTGTATTTTAATGGACTTGCTGCATTGTTTGGTTGTTGAAAATAGTTTCTGAAAGCAGGGCTGAGGCTTGTAGTGTGGTAGAAAATTTTCAGCCTAGGGAAGGAAGGAGGCAAGTTTCAGCAGTGCTCCACTCACTGACTCCTTGGGGTTTTGAAGTTACTGGCCAGTATTGGAAGTCCTGGTGTTACTGCAGACTGGTTCTAGGAAACAGTAAATGGTTTTTAGTTTCCTGCCCTGATTTAATGGGGTTTGTGCATGTTGAATGTCATTGAATGTGAGTAGTATTAGTGTGTGTGCCACTAGAGCTAAGAGTTTGAGATCATCACCAAATAAAGAACCTTTGAAGAATTACTGCAGTAAGTTTTTCTGCTGTTTTAGTACCAGAGCCATAAGACATCTATGCCTGCCCGTGTTCTGGTGCTGTCTTTTCTTTCAGTATCATGACTCCTCAGAATCTGCTTGAGTAGGAAATGGTCTATAAAACAAAAAGAAGCTATGGATATCATATCTTTCCATAATCCTCATGAATTGTCAATGAGAGCACAGTTATTTCTGTGAGTATCACTGATGTGCTGTCATTTTTTTAAGTCATCCCACCTCCTAGGAGAGATTTCCTTCTTTATAACAGGTAGAATAATTTTGAATCTTGGCATAACCCACAGCACTTAGTTTGAGGCCATTTATTTTTATTTTAGTTGGGGGACCATAAGGTGGTCAAAAGACTGAATCATTAAAACAAACAGAGTGCAGAGATATTTCAGGAGAGGATTCCCCGCTCCTCTGATTTCACACTTTCAAGATAAAAAGATTGATTTACAGAGATTTTATACTTTCCTTTTCATACTCAAAGTTAATACATTGCACTATTAAAGTTAATGCATTTCACTGTTCCACAATTGGTCATCAGTGCTCAGTGTCTCATGGAGAGGCAAAATGCTGAGGAAAAAATGTGGAGAGACAAAGTTATTTGCCAAAGATTCATGGTGGGTTTGAGAGAACTTCTGCTCTATGACCCAGGTCAGGGACCCACATGTGGTGTTTTATCTCACAGAGCTGTGTAGACTGAGCTGTGAGCCCTGGGCTTGGTCCGTCCTTTCCTCCTCCTCCTCCTCTTCTTCCTCCACAGCTGCCAGTGATCTGGTGCTTGAAGCTGCTGACACTGTGGGGCAGTAAAAAAGGGAACTGGGGACTGGTCACTGTGGAAGGGAAGAGAGAGCGTGGAGATGCCACATGGGTAGACCCACACATGGCTCGTGGCTGTGGGGCTGGGCTATCCTCTGCTATGCAGAGGCATTTGGGAGGACTTGTTTTCATAGTTTCTCTATTTGGTTTTTGGTTTGGTTTGTTGAGGGGAGAGTTGTGTGTGAGAATGGATTGGGGAATAAAACGAGCGCCCAAACAAGGCTCCTGCAGAGCACACTGAGTACGTCCAGTCTGTCTGGGCTGGGCGCAGTTGATAACTGCCTTCAAAGAAGGTTATTTTACTTGCTTTTCTTCTGCCTCTATAGTTGGTCACGAAGCGTTTTTGACCTTATGTCAAAAATCCACCTATCAAGCTTCCAGCGATTCCAGAGCAACGGGCTGTAACAATGCAAGAGGAGGAATTTCAAAAACGTCTTGAAAGGTTTTTGTGAAATGCATTATAGTGGATTGTTTGAAGACGTTAGAACTGATCTTTAATAGCTGCACCCTTTAAAAGATCCTGAAATCCATTCATGTTTACAAGAAGAGACATGAATTTCAAAAGTCTTTTTTCTCCTCTTCTTCATTTTAGTTCCTGCATTATTAGCCATGGTTCCTGCGGAGAGATGAGCATTGCTGAGGTCAATAATATGTCTTTAATGTGAACTGTCAGGATAATAATCTGTGCTGAAATTCACTTTCATGAAGAGGGAGTGTGCAAACCCCTCACTTGCCTCCATTAGGGTAATCCAGTGCAAATACTCTGATTTCTTTAGGGTAATACTGTGCATAGTGCCTGGAGTGGGCTGGGGGGGATCACTCTGCTGGGTTGGTCAGGTGGGAGACCAGTACTTTCGGGTGAATTACAATGTAGTGTTGCTAAGAAAGATGATGAAGACCTCTACAAATGGGATATCTAAGAATCTTATCACAGCTTTGGGTTTCATAGAATAAAGGAAGAAAATTGTGTAAGTTTAGGTTCATTTGCTAAAACTTTGTGGAAAAAGAAATGATTCTTTTATACATAGAGTTTTAAGTATTTTTCCCATATTAGCTGAAGGTGGCTCATTTAGTTTGCAGGTACAAGTGAGAAGTGGGCTCCCTCTACTACGGTGAAATTACTGGAGGTGAAGTACATATTATCATAAAAATTAATTACAACTTTCATATGGAATTTAAAAACCCCTTCAGTAATCTTAAACTTTTGGTTTCAGCTGGACACATTTTTAAGCAAGGATTTTTCATGTCTGCCTTAATGCAATACCATCTTTTGCAAATGAATAGTAGGAATCTGTAGTGGTAGCCACCATTTATGCAATTTGCAGTACTCTGAGATAGCTCTGATAGCTCTTAAGAAGGTAGGATGTGGAAGCCATATTGCAAGAGGAAGCTAATTAGTTTTAATTAAAGGTAGGCACAAATAATGGCCTTCAGGTCACAATCTAGCAGTTTCCACAGGGCTTATGTGTCTTTTTCATTAAATTGAAGTTTCAGTAAAGCAAAACTGATTCTGCAAAGAAATCTGGTAGTCTTCTCTATAGTTCCTCAAGCAAAATTCTCATTAGCTTCACTGTCGTGAGCATGCAGTCTGTAGTTCATACACTAAAGACTGGAGATATTATTTGCTTAAATTTTTGTCCTAGATCTAGTAACTTTGACACTAGGAATAACTGATTTGCTAGGGTGACTAGAGAGCAAATATTAATCATTCATCAATATAAAATAACCAGAAAGTACCTGATGAGGACTGAGAAAACATATTTTAAAAAAATCAAAGCAGTATCTTTTAGACGAGATGTGAAGTCAAAATTGTGTAATTCATTGCCACTGCTTGTTACGAAGATCAGATATATAGAGAGGGTTAGAAGTTCATTGGCTGAGTTAATGGGGGATAGGTCTGTCAAAATCTGTTAAACATGGTGCTCTGAATCCAGCTCCCGCTTCAGGGAGTCCCAGGCTCCTTATTTCTGAAATGGAGAAGGCTGTGCCAGTCCGTGTCCCAGCCCCTCCAGGTGCCTGGCAGAGTGAGGTCCTGAGCCGGGGGCACCTGCGAGTTGGCAGCACATCGTCCTGCGGGTGGCTGAGCACTGCAGAGCTCAGCTCACGGCTGGTGGAGGTCACTGAAGAGCTTCATACCATGCCTCCCCCAGACCTGCTGTGGAGCCAGCTCTGAGTTGGCAGTTGGGTGCCCACAGGGGGTTTCCTCGCAGGGCAAACACAGCTCCCTGCTTCGAGGGGATGCTTGAGAGGAAGCATTTCATTTGGAATTGGCATTATGAAGTGGTATGTTCAGCTTCAACTGAGAGAGTGCACAGTTTTTAATTTCCACACGTCCTTACTGATGTTTTTCAAAGGTTTTTACTTGTGGAAAATGTTGACATTCTGAAGAAAATTGTGTTTGGACAGTGTATCACTTAAAATGTGTATTCTGGAATAATCAGCTATTCAGGTGTAGAAACTTAGCCCCCTGTGCAAATCCAAATATTCTGATCATTTATTGGTGAAGAATAATCTGACAGGCTGTCACAATGATCTCAGCTTTTTTAGATGTATTCTATTTTGGTAGCTTCTGTCAAGAGGATTTTTTTTTTTTTTAACATGAAAAAAAATCAGTTCAATGGGACAGATTTCCTTCCAGAAGATAATTTTATATGTTTACTTATATGTAGTGGTTTTCCTCCAGCTGTCACTTCTTTCTTGTTCCCACACTCTTGAGAAAAGGTTTTAAAAATAATTAAGTGTGAGAGTGTTGTATCAGCCTTTCATAGCAAGGGCTTTTGTTTGTTTAAGTTTGGCAGCTCCTCACATTTGTACCACAGACTCTGCACCAAGTTTTGCCCACGGGTCATGGACTGGACGATTATTATTCAGTCCTCAACCTTGGAGCATGTTTTGGAGGCGCAAAGAAGAGGGCTGGTAATTAGAGACCACAAAGTCTTCAATGCCATGTGTGGGATTGTCAGATGAGTAGTGCTAACTCCTCGGCTGCTCTGGAGAAGTGAGGATAAATCCTGACCTGGCGTCCATCAGCAAGATCATACAGATGTCACCTATGGCCCTGATGAAATTAATGAAATTAGGCTGATAATTCTCACCTGGGATATCTGCTCCTTGTGGTAGTTACTAGCTATTGAGGGGTGGTGTCTCACACCGAAAACGCCTCTGGTGGAGGAATGTCTCCATGGGCACAGAGCTGTAAGGCAGCAGGGAAGAGGATCTACAGTGGTGAAGCTGGGGGTGTAGTACTGAAGTAACTTCCTCAGCATTTCCTAAAAATACAGAAATTACAGTAGCATTATTGTTAGTTGAGAATTATTTCCTTTGAACTCTCAGGAATCATATTATCCACCCTTCTTCACCCTCTGTGACAGGACTTTGCTGCCATTCTTCCCAGAGCTCTCAGGCCTCCTGGGGAGCACATGGGTAGAGGCACATCTTCTCTGTCCCCATCCTTGTCCATCCCCCAGCAAAGGGTTGGTCATTGCCAGTGAGATGTCACTGCTGATGGAGATCCCTGAGCTGCACTGCAGCTCTTTGCTGTGCTTTGGCTTTCCTGGGGCCATCCATATGGATGGGTGGGAGTGTTGGACCCCGGTGCTGGGGGCTGGTGATGCACCCAAGGGTGTGTCTGGCTGCCAGCTGATCCCTGCTCACCTGCCTCATGGGCTGCTGCAGGGATATTGCTTACCCCACTCCAGCTGGGCTGCAAGGCCTGAGCTTGGAGTAGTTAAACAACTGACTTCTGCAAATTTTCCTTAGGGAGGCAGTGGGAGCATTCCTTGCTTTGCTATATCTCAAAGCAGTCAAAGCTGGCCAACACACCAAACACTCTGCAAGCAGCTCGAAGTCATTGGGTTTCTGCACAGCTCTCTGCAGGCACTTCACTGCAGGAACCTGGCTGCCCCTTTCCTTCCCTCTGTCACGAAGGAACCGACTGACCTTTGGGGCGAGGACAGGAAGGAGCAGGGAGGGCACAGCACTTGTTGGTATCCCAGTTCTTGGGTTAAGGCAGGTTTGTACCATGAAAGAGCAGTGCCTTTCCCTCATTCAGCAATAGAAAAGTATTTTCCTCCTGGTGCTTTTGGCACTATTTGGCTTGGTGTTTGGGAGTTGGTGACCGCTGTGCAGAGCACTTTGGGAATCACACAGGCAGAGACAATTAGTCTTGTAAAAGGTCTGGTGCTTGGCAACGTGGCAGGGAAGCTATCGTAGCCCCACTATATAATACCAATTTTTAATGATGAGAACTTTGCTAAATTCAGCCCTTGATAAATCTTAGAGTTGGGTTTTCAAAGTTTAAAGTCAAATATAACCCAATTACATCCGTATTTGATTAAAATGAACTGCCACTTCTGTAAAGTGTTTAAATAAATCAGTATTAATATATTTTTCTACAGTAAATAAAGTTATGTCTGTATAGTTCAGATATGAATATTCACATGGAGCTCTAGGAAATGAAGCACTGTCAGTTTGCAGGGAAAATGTATTAACTTAGGGAAATAAGTATTTTATTGATCTTTAAAGGCTGAGATTATGATCTTGGTGGAGATGATTGAAAACACTGGGTTTAGAACAGTGAAACAAATATTTGTAACTATAGAGTAGGAAATCCATTATATTTTATTCTATTAACTCTGAAGACCAACTGCTGTAAACACTTGAGCACTGACAGACTCTGAGAGAAGATGTCAAATGGACTTTTTGGAGGCTGCAGTGCGTACGGACACAGGCTCTGGTGGCATTAGTGGCCAGGTGGCACTGCCAGGAGACACCTACCTTTAAGGTCAGTTCTCAAATGCAGAAGTGTTCTTTGCCCAGTGAGGCCACCTGGCTTCAGCACTAGCAGTGCTCTGCTCTTTGTGAATATCCTGTCTCCTTTGGAGCCTCACCCAGAGCCGAGCCCTCCTGCTGCAGCAGGAACCTGCTCACTGGCTGGGACAGCTTTGAAATGCTTCTTTGTAAGAGAGAGTGGGGCACCAAACTCTTACTATGCAGTTGAGTGTGCTCTTGTTCATACTAACAGTTCCAAAGAGTGAGAATTAGGGGCTGCTGCATTCCTGTGGAATGCTTGAACCCTGCTCTGTCAGGAGCCGTTGCCAATCAGAGGTGGCCCAAAGCAGTTTGACCTTGGCTGCCTGTGGAGTATGAAAGGGCACAACCATCTGAACTGTGTGTAATCATTTCTGAGCTGTCAGCAATTCACATGATGACTTGCTTGCAGTTGCTCGTCTCCTAGCTCGTTCCCACAAGTCTTATTAAGACATGATCCTTTTGTCAAGCAAATTATGGGCCTTCTAAAAATGCTATGATAGGCCAATCATTCTTATGAATGATTTGATTTTCCCAGGCTCATAGGGTTTGAGAAATTATATCTTTAATTGCACATCTGAGTTCTTCAGTCTTGGTGAGCCTGAAGTGAGCTTTGGTCACTACCTTCAGCTTGGTTCAGGAATGCAGTTATCTGTTAAAATTGACAACAGGAGTACATTACCCCAAAATGTGAAAACTACCACTGCTTTTGGATCGATCTGTCTTGGAGCCCTTATCTTTATTGCCACAGTATTCATGTATTCCCACAAGGTTTAGTTCGTGCTCCCAGGAGCAGCCTCCTACCATCCAGAGGTTCTGGGTGTCTTTGCTTGAGGCTGCAAGTCCATTCCAAAATCCTTCACATTTCACGTATGCTGCTTGACCTGGTGTAACCCATATCCAGGATACCACAGTTCTCCGTCCTCTTGATCGTATCTAAGGTTTCCCATTTTCTGAAGCAGGACATGCTTCTCAGTAGCTGCACTTTGAAGTGCCATCTTCATCCCAGCATGCCAGTGGAACATTCTTTGAAAAGAGACCCAATGCTGGAGAATATCAAGAGAGATACTCAGCAAGGCCACTAATGAGAAGTGACAAATGAGAATTGCAATTAAATGAAACTGTACAAATCCGAAGAACTGGATCTTTCTCTGATTACCTTTATTCAGAGGGTGAAAAAAGCATTTCTCAGAGTGGGAGTTCAAGTGACTGATGTGTCATTACATTCAATGCAAGATATAAAACTTCTTGTTGCTTTTCAGAACATTCAGTATTTTAGCATTAATTTATGGTGAAAGAACATGTCCAGTCTCAGCTCTTTTCTTACATAGACTTTTATGCTCAATGCCTATTTTTAAGGCATTTTTCCCTACTAATTTGTACTATTTTCTTTACTTCCTTGGGCCATCACAGGTAGTCATGCTGGGTGAGGTTTCTTACCCAGCCTTCTGTGCTGTGGGCATATGGATGAGAGACTTTTTACCTTAAAAAAACTATTAATTCCTGGTCTTAACTTTGCAGGAGGGAGTAAAAAGACCCAGAAGATTAGGGCATGGGACTGTGTGGTTCCCGTGTGTGTCTTTGAAGGGATTTCCTGAAGAAGTGTGTAACTTGGCTTTTTGTGGTTAATTTAGGAAAATTCATTATCTGATTTTTCTATGAGACTTTCTTTATCTTGTAGCAAGGGACCTGGAGACATATTTGGTTTGGAGATTTCTGAGATCACCTGTATGTGCTGCTTTCCTGCCTTACTTCATTCTCTGTGCTTCATTTTCTTTCCCTCATCCTCATAAATGCATATTCTGATGGTCTCTGTCAGGTTTCAATCTCATCCTGCTAGAGGAACATGGTTATGCATTCAGTTTTCCAGCTTGTGTAGCATCACAGCCCTGCATCGTGGCACTTCAGGGTCAAACTGGACAGGGCTGTGAGCAACCTCATCTAGTTGAAGGTGTCCCTGCCCATTGCAGGGGAGTAGGATGGGAGATGGCCTTTAAGTGTCCCTTCCAACCCAAACCATTCTGTGATTCTGTGTGCTTTCATACTAAAACCAGGAAAAATCTTTTGCTGGCTCCCATCCACTGCCTGATCAGACAGTCATGTGAAACTCCTCTTTTCTTCTATTGTGGCTCACAATTGGTTAAATTCATGGAAGAGTGTTTAGAAGGCATACACAGCCCTGCAAGGCTGAGACAGGGGGACAAATGGGAAGTCTCTGTCCACTGAGGGAGAAAGAATAAGGTAGAATTAAATCAATTACGGCATTGATGTGTAGAAGTAAGTTATCAATATAAGACTAATCATGGTGAGTGATGGTCTGTCGGATTTTAGAATGGAATTACAGTTACACAGATAAAGAACCACGTGAACAGTATTTTTGGCTAATTGCCACAAGTATTTAAAAATACAGCCCTGGCCATGCACTGGGGTGTCTGGTAAGGAAAAGATCTTCTTGTGCAGTCAGGCAGAGATTTATCTATTTTGTAAGTAAACACAATGGATGTATAATTTTTTCCTGAAGAGCGATGCAAACATGATCGTGATTCCCAGCAGTCGTAAATATGTATTATCTGGGCATTGTTCATTTTCATCTATGGCAGAAATCAGTCGCATCTTTTCAAGAAGAGCTCCTCAGTGTTTGCACCAGGGAGTAGATCTCTCTGTAGCACTGAGGCATACATTGGCTTTAGCAGTTGAACTTCAGGCTTTGAATCTGACTTCAGTGTTACATGGGCAGCTACAAGAGTTCTTTGTGTTTCTCAGTTTTATTGTGGGCTAAAGCAGATCAACACAGGATTTGAGCCAAAGCTCATTACAGTCAATGTAGGTTTTGTTCAGTTGATTTCTAAACAATGATTCTGTTCATGTAGCAAGGGCTGTATTCAGGGGAAAAAAAATCAAATAGCATTCTGTAATCTGTAGAAGTGGAGGGTCCTGTTACTTTAGTAACATTAGTGCCATTACTACTGTTTGCTGTCTTCCCAGGCTGTGGATGAGTTATGGAATAACCAGTATTAGGATTTTTTCCTGTTTCTTTGCTATAGCATAAAGTGAAATAAATCAAAAAGGAATAGGAGGGTATTGTTATTATGATCATGATTTCTATCTTCATAATCAATGCCAGATAATTGTTTTTATAGGGTTAGAAATATGTAGCATTGTATTCTTGCACTTATGAATCAGGTGCTCTCAATGCTCCCAGGATTGATAATATTACATCAATACCTTCACAAGGGATCCTGCTCAATGAAGCCTCATTGATCAGGGTATTCACTAAATTAAATGTAATGTGACATCTTTGCCTATGTGATGTCCTGCATGAAGGATTCTTTGCTGTGGTTAATTTGCAAAGTTCAAAATAAAAGTTCTTACAAATACATTCTGTAGAGTAATTGAGCATTTTGTCTCAGATCACAAACTATGTGAAATGATTAGAGATCAAAAAAATGCTAATGTTTTCCTTTTCTCAAATGGACCAAAAGTTAATGGGGAGTAGAAATCAGCTGGAATGTTCTGCAGAGACCCATGCTGGTCTTGCCAGACCTGTTTTTAGTGAAGTAAAATAAAAAAAATTCTTCTGATCAAGCTGGTAGAAGGATTAGATGATGGCAAAATGGTAAATAATGATTGATGCGAGGTCTGTCAACATGGTAAGATTAATTTCTTTTAAACTACTTTGGACATGTGTCTGGGAATAAGGATGTAGCTGGTGCTTATGTGGGTGGAGAGCTGTGCCTGGAAAGCAGCAGCTCTGAGCAGGGCATGGTGCTCACGCTGGAGAACCTACTGAGCGTGATCCCTAGATGTAGAGCTGTGGTTAAGAGGAGTAACATGAATATGTAAGCAGTGAAATGCCAAGTGGGGAAAGAAGCAGCTTGTTCATTGTCTACAGTACTAGAAGCTACTGCAGTATATCCCATTCTGCTAGTTGAAAGAACTGGGAAGAATTAGGAAAACAATTTCCAATTAATAAAGCTGCCTTACAAAGGACTTTTAAAGGATGTTGATGAATTTATCTGGCAAGAGAAAAAAAGAAAAATCAAACAAAAGAAGAAGTGTATTGATCAGGATATATATTGTTTTTTTGAGGAAATATTATCTGATTATTTGAAAATCACTAGTAGACCTGAATCTGGTTCTTGAAAAGTCTACTAGAAGGCACTTTGCTCTTCTACCACATTGACAATTTTCCACCAATCCTTTCACATAAGAATCACACTGAATTAGTGTTAGTTGTCACCAGTAGGGTACGAGAGACTGATCATATTAGAGACTGTCACACTGTATTAGCCAAAATAAATATGGAAAGAATATGATAAAAAAGTATCAGTGTTTCAAATGCTGTATCTTATTAGCACGGGAAGCTTTCTGCTCATAAAGCCAGTGTTTTCTGCTTCAGTCCCATTTGCTGATGTGAGATGAAATGCCATGCTCCATTTACACAGGACGCTAATGCTCTGCAGAGAGGACTTTACCAGAGGAGCTCAAGTGACAGGAGGCTTCGGAGCCCGGTCAGGGTTTGGATCGCTGTTCACCTTAACTTTGTAAGGTGCAAGGTAGGAATGTAGCTATCATTTACAGTTCCTGACGTGTCAGTTTGCAGCCTGACTTGCGAATGTAGGGCAGCATCAATTTTTTTCATACTCTAGCAGACTGTAGTTTGCAGAGGTTCAGCAAGTGTCACGAGGGGACCAGGGCAGAACAGGGGGGACAGCTGGGAGTAGTGAAACCCTTCCCTCATCCTGGGCAAATGGAAGCCAGAACTGAACTACACTGAGAAAACTGCTCGGTTTCCATAGCATACCTGGCCTTACACCCCAGTTTTTTCAAGAGGTAACCAGCGTGCCCTGCTTGTGGAAGGGAAAGCACAACTTCCCATGGAGTTGCCACCACCTGGCTGGAGATGCCAGTTCCTGAGGGTGTCAGCTCCAGCAGCTGCTGCCACTTGGCAGTGTGAGTCACTGTTCCTGTGTGCTTTAGGCACAGAAATCTCTTGCCTCTTTGGATGAAATTAATTAGTTTTTTCCTATAAATTTGAAATTGATTTTGTGGTAATGAGATGGTATTATGCTGTATTAGCTGCATAGAACAATATCCTGTCCTATACCTGATGCACAGCTATTGTTTTAAAGCTATCAGTGTTAATGCAGTGACCTGAAATCTTGTTCAGGGTCTTTTCTCTGAGATGCTTTGCATTAATGAAACTCATTTCAAAGCTGGACAATAAGCTAAAAAGAAAAGTTTAAAATTAATTGGGGGGGAAGCTCTTAAAACCCAAGACAGAAAGATTTCTATACAGAAGTTGGTTTCAGGAAAAGAATTTGCAAGCTGCTTTATCTGCTGCATGGAAGCTCCTGCAAGGTGATTGCTGAGACTGGCATCTTCATTTTCCACATTTTCCACTGCGAAACCAGTAACTCTTGACTTTCCTCAGCTGCTCCACATGGATCCGTGTGAGACGAGTCCCTGCCTGGCCGGGCTCCTGCACCAACTCTGCCTCTGCTGCTGTTACAGGGGGTTTTGGGGTGTGGGTTTTTTGGGTGGTTTGTAGTTTGGTTTTGGGTTGTTTTTTTTTCCTCTGGAGGAAATGATTTTTTGCAAATTGGTGATTTGTTTTGGAGTGCCAGAGTGAGGAAAGCTCTGCACCAGCCTAATACCCTCATCTGCTGTGCTGTGTTGCCTACAGAGAGACTGTGTAAAGGACTGTGGGATGGAAGGAGTCTCCTCTTAACTCTCAGGTGTGAGGGAATGCACTTCTCTGAAGTGAGGATCTGGAAAGAGACTAGAAAATACTATTTCCAATAGCTTTCTAAATAATTTCTTTGTACAGGTGTGGATACAGTTCATTTGAAGTCAGGCCGTATGTCAGAGACAGAGATCTCCTTCTGGGCTGTGATTCACTTGCTTGTATTTCAATTCAGCTGGTTTCCAGGAGCTGCAGAGACTTGCTGTGTGCCTGGTTGGGACTCAGGGAGGGCTGGGCAGGTTTTTGTTTTGTTCTGGTGGTTTTTTTTTTTTTGTTTTTGATTTTGTTTTTGTTTTTGTTTTTTGTTTTTGTTTTTTTGTTTTTTTTTTTTTTTTTTTTTTTTTTTTTTTTTTTTTTTTT
>JAWWMP010000148.1:8777985-8815201 GCA_035047865.1 Dendrocincla tyrannina | reverse complement strand
GTTTTTGTGTGTTTTTTTTGTTTTTTTTTTTTTTTTTTTTTTTTTTTTCCTGAGGAGAAGAGTTGTATGTGAGAATGATTTGGGAAATAAAGCTGGCTCCAAAACAAGACTCCTGCAGAGCATGCTGAGTACATCCAGCCTGTCTGGTGTGCCAGCTCTTGGAAGTGAGCAGCTCTGAACTCTGCTGAAAAGAGATCAGAAACAAAAAGACACATCAGTACATCTTTTAAGAGGAGAACAGGTTATGTAGAAAAGCCTAATTTCTGTAGACATCACAAGAGCTCTCTTGCCTTTGTCTTACCTTTGACTAGTCAAAATCAAACAGTGAAGGGAGTTGGTTTTCTGTGCCCTATTTGTGATTAGAATGGGTGATACAGTAAGAGTCTGGTTATACTTCATCAACAGCACAACAACACACATTTAAGATGAAGAAAGATATTCCCCAAATTATTTTCATATTTTTGTGTGGCAGGGTCCCTACAGGCTCTTAAATATTCTTTGAGTGCAGTTTGCATTGTGTGTCTGTTTAAAGTTTACTGCTTGTAACATTTTGGTCACTGATGAAATAGTCACCTGTGCTAATTGAGTGTATTGCTACATCAGCCTCTGGGCTGGCTGCCTCCTCTGCTTAAACTGCCATGGACTGAGGCCAGGTCCTGCGTTTGTGCAGCCTGACCTGTGGGAGGTGATATGAAGCCAGTACAGCTTAAAAGAATCAAACCTGCCTGATCTTTTATCACTGAGGCTTGTGTGTGAGTTATCACAGGGACTGCATGTTACCATGTAATACATGCTGCAGCTGTAATCAGCACACCAAAACATTCCCAGCAGCTCAGAAACACGCACCAATTCATTTTTGGTATTGGCATGTGTGTGCTGAGGATCAGAAAAGAGAATAAAATGCTGCAGCTAATCTTCAGCGGTTGCAGCAACACGTAAGTAGATTATACAAAACTGTTAATTTTTTATTATTAAACAACACTTTAGGGAGAAGAAGGCCTTAATACTCTGGCTAAAGATGCCAGTCACACCAAATTAGTATTGTTGTATATTAATAATAAAAAACGCTGGGTCTGATTAGTGTCAGTTAAAGTTTCCCGAATGAGAGATATAACTCTTTGAATTAAACTGCTTGAATAGCAGCTAAAGATTCCTGATGAATAATTTGTATTAAAAAGTTAAGACCTTCACTACTTTTCTAAAGGAAAATCTATCACCAGTGTGGGAATTACATACCATCCACATAACAGCGTGAAAAGAAAGGATCTTCACAGACCATAAAGTGTAATAAAGGAACATCTAAAATTGATTTTCATTTAAGTAGATTACTTATGTTTTCCTCTAGATCAGGGAAAGAACACTCTAATCTCCATCACTTTTTACAAGTGACCTACTGATTTGATCCAGATATCTATCATTAAATGCACTCTCCCCAAGCACCTGCTTCCCCGAAACCTGCATCTTTGCATCTGAGGGCATTGTGTCCAAAATAATTAAAAAGGATACACGACTCCCTAGTTATTCCCATCTTGGTGGTTGATGTGTGGATTCATTGGGGATAAAAAATTTGTCTCTTCTGTACTAGAGGATCCATTTGTGGGAGGGATTTGGGGTGATGTGTTGTTCCCAGGCTCGCAGCAGGTAAGCAGTTGCGCTGTTTCAGGTTCTCCTTGGGAGCTGAGCAAGCACTGCAGGCTGCTCAGGCAGCTGCTCTGGAACTTGTAGAAGTTCACAGGGGCTTGGAGAGGTGTCCAGTGCATGGGTGGCTTATCTGTGGTCTGAGTGGTTTGAACCCAGAGCGTGTCTGTGTCTGTCACTTGTTGGAAGGAGAGCTTTGGGGCTGAAAAATCTGTGCTCTCCTTGGGTTTCATGTGAGATATCCTGACTTTGTGGGGGGCTTGATTTGGTCTTCTGTGCCTGCCACTGTGCAAAATGCTTCAGCATCCAAATATGAGCTCATGTGTTCTCAGTTTGGTTTGTCTAATCATTTTTAGCCTGCTTGGTTAAGGAAATGAGGATAACGTGCACTTTGTGTATGTGTGTGCAGATGTGCCTGCTGTTCTTTCTTACCCAGTTCTCAATACCTTACAAACCACTGCCCCAATGTGACAATGGAGGTGTTACAGACAATTATAGTTTTATGAAAATGAATACCAGCTGCACATATGAGTGGCTGATATGGAGGAGTCTGAAGGAGACTTCTGGGAATTGGAAAGAGGGAGAGGTAATGGACGCACCAGCCACATGGGAAGCTTGATTCAAGCTTGCTCCTTCTGGAACACAAGGGAGTTCAGCCACAAGAAATAAATCCAAGAGAAAGCAGAATTTGCTAGATGTGCTGGTCCCAAAACAATTTGTTTCTTTGACTAATCTGGGGGTTTTTGACAAAAGAAACCTATTTTCAATAGTGCTCTTTGCAAACACAGTTGTGTCAGTGCCAGAGATAGAGCTGTAAATAGCTGTCAGTGTCACAGCACAGTGGTGCACGTTCCTGAGATAGGAATGTTGCCTCAACAAGCCCGTCTGTTAAAGTGAGCAGCTGATAGATGAGACGTCTTTGTCGGAGCAGGTAGTGATGTAACATCACAGACAAGAAGGTTGTCAAGGTAACTTGTGAGGCAGGTTATTGCAAAAATGGCTAGAAGAATTTACATATGTCTATACTGATTCATTTGTACAGAGTAAGACTTCTGCCCTTCACATGTATTCACAGTTTCATTGTGGTTCAGAGGCCTCAATGTGGTTGTAAATAGGTCAAATTCTCAAATTTTTCCCAGGCCTTGCAACCCAAATGGAAAGAAACACTTGCAGGTCAAATTGAAGCAGAAGTTAGTGGGTTTGGACTGTGTTCCACATTTTCAGTCGTTATTATAATAATTTTTTTCAGAGGTTACCTCAGCACCTTTTGATATTGCCTCTTTTAGGAGTGCATGACATTGAGATCTTGACTCTGACTTCTCACTCTTGTATGCAGGGCTGCAGGGAAACCCACAGGGATGCTGAAATGCAGCAACTTCTCACTGAGCTTCTGCATTTGCCATGGCAGCCATTAGTAATCCTACAAGAAAGCCTGGTTTTGCAGGATTTAAAGAGATGCTACTCTGGACAAGAAAGAAAGGCTTTGATGGAGTCTGGTGTGCTCACGAGGCAGGAAGACCCTTTAGCTGAGGGTTGTGTGGCAGCGCTTGCATCCCATGTACTTGCCGTCAGCTGGCTCTGGACCTCTCTGGTCCAAGCACAGGGTTTGTGCTCAGTGCAGAAGCTGTGGATGATCCTCAGGGTGAGATACAGCTGGGAGTCAAAAGACAAACTGAGATGATATAGAGCTGGCTGAAAGGAGAGGGCAAATTCCAAGTAGTGCTGAAGCACCCAGCCAATGTATTAGGAAACCTGGGTACCTCTTGTTAAAAGTTCTCCATGTTAAATGGGAAATGATCTTATTTTGACATCATTCAAGCCCTTCCTTTGAGCAACCTGGAATACAGCCCATCACAGCCCATTCCCCAGCCTGTGACTTGGGACAGACTGGCAGGCTCTGCCAGACACCAGTTCCCCTGTCCCTGAGGGGAATCTGGAGGGTAATTCCAGCATGGCATTGGGCACTGGAAGTTTTGAGGGGATGGTGACAGACCAGGGGCTAATCCTGAGCTTGAGTTCTGTTCACATTTTGTTGAATTGTATCTGAATCCAATAAGCAGTTCCATGCTCAAAGCCATACAATTTTGTAAATGCTTTAGCTGGCTCACTCATATTTGTTTTTAAACCACAAAATGAGGCCCTTTCGTATGCTAACTCCTTTCTGAGGTTGTTCACACTTCCTCTTCAACAGGTCTTTCACCAGACAGAAACATCTTCAGAGGCTGCTTTTATCACTGTAATGATGATGATTGTACCGACTGTGCAAAGAGCTGGAAATGAGACCGTCACTATTTCCCTGTGCATGAGCAAACAAGTTGCTGTCCACAAGAATTTTCCTTGATCTCTGTGACACATTTGCTGTAGGCATGTCTTGAGAACAGGCAGTTTCTCTGTGATCATGCATTGCAAACTGGTTTGTTACCCCATCAAAACACAACAAAGGAGACTAAAACCTTTGCAATGAGGATGTTTGCTTAGTACCCAGAAAAATCCAAAGAAAATCAACAATTTAAATGGCATGTGTTCATAATCTTTTAAAGAGAAGATTTAAACTGTTTTCACTTAGTTGTTTTAGTGGCAGGATATTCGAGGGATAATGAGAGTTGGACCTCTCCTAATATTACAAATTCCCAGTTCAAGAATAGCTGTAAATGTTTATTTGATGTGAAAGAGCTAATTGTACAAATCATTATCTCCAGCCTGACATGCCTCTGCTGTTTATTCTGAGGCAGTAATTAATTCTATAATTAGAAAATGTCCCATTAGATAACTTCTCTGGGATCTCAGCCTATTGTCCAGTGCAGGAAGCCTTCAAGAAGCTGAAGTGGTTCAGTTATGACCTTGGTAATTTGGCTTCTTGTATCAGCAAGGGCTGGTTTGCTTCACTGGGAGTTCATTACTGAAGAATTTAGCTTTTATGAGTAGGGACTGTACATGAGTCTCTTGATGTTGAGATTCAGTGCTATCGATGGATGGGTTTGCCCATGGCCTTGTTGCCCCTCTGCAGAAGGGGACACCTGACCTACCTATGTATTTGCATCTGCTTTTGATCTGTCAGTGTCTGCCTTTCTATGAGAAGTTTAGATGAAATGAGTGTATTTCATAAGGTATCAGAGTGAACACAAGAAAATCAATAAGCAATCTGTGTGATAATTAATTAGCGTGCCAAGATGAATTACTGTTTCTTCCCCTCCTGATTTGGGTCACAGTCACATCTGATTTGGGAAGTTGTCAGTTTTTCAATTATAGTTTGGTCTTTGCTGTTGGTATGGCTCTTTGCCTTTTTTAATTGGACATGACCAGAATGAAGGACTGGCAGATAGAAACTTGCACTGTGCAACCTTGCTTGTTGTGCGAAGGAGACAGTGTAGAGCTCAGCACCCAGCAGAACCTGCTGCTGAGGAGTTGTCCTGTATGTTGTCAAAGCTGACCTGAGCCCAAGTATTTAAGCCTGCAGGAGTGAGGGAATTTGTTCAGAGGTCTGCCAGATTCAGGTAGGATCTAAAATCCATTTAGTATCCTGAAACTGATAATGACTTAACAAATGTCTAGGGAAAGGATGCAAGAGAAGAGCAAGAACGTAGTGCAGTGCCCTCCAGCAACCTTAGAAGTTCCAGCAACCTCCAACTTAATGACATTTCTTAGGTAGAGGCTGCTTTGTATTTTGAGTCCTTGCCTGTTCTGACACCTCAGTTTGTCAGATCTACTTCTTGAAACCCCATTAATTGCTGACATTAACAGTATTTTGCTGTGAGATGCTCCCTGTTTGAACTCACTCCCTTAACCAAGTTCTCTTGGAGCACAATGCCTGTAGATTTTTCTTGGGTCCCCCATCTCCAGAGTGGCCTAAGTCACAGATAATTCTGTAGGGAAGAGAAGGTTCTCTACACAAAAATTTTTGCCCACATTTCAAACCCTGTCCCTGAAATGTTCTTCCTTTAGAAATGGAGACAAGGGAGTGATTCCCAGGAGAGGGACCCTAAGCCTGCTCTCAACTAGGCTTAATGTAGCAGTTATTCGTCAGGGTTGGCTCCAGGTTTTTACTCCCTTCTTAGGGACAAGGGCTGCTATCATGAGCTTTACAGAGACTCCTGTGAAGGCAAAGCAACTACTAACTTATTACCAAGCTGCTGATATAAATTCCTGCCCTTGCTATCCTGTTTCCCTTCTGTAGTCACATAAAGGACTAAATATATGTGATAGATTAATGAACTCATTTTGTAAATATCCCAGGTAGTGAGATAGATGCCTATTTAATTTTCTCAGTGAACTTCAAGAACCCAGATTTCCCTTCTTTCCAACAAATTGGTTTCTGTCAAAAGAAAAGAGCCTCTCAAAGTATCTCTGCCAGGCCTCTAATGATAACAAATAACACTGCTTTTTACTTGATAGTAGACAAAGCAAAAGCACTCTGACATGCTGAGTTTTTCGTAAGGATTGGAAGTGCACTGGTGATGCTCACCTGAAGCTTTAGAAATTAGCATGTGCACTGGAATGGTGGGGATTTGGTTTGGTTGGGGTTTTTGTGTGGTAGAGCCAGGGGGGTCTAACAGGCAGTTCTTATAGTGTCTGAAAGAATTAATGTAAAAATAAGTGACACTGGAATTTTCACAAAAAATTACTTTGAAAGGCAGTTTTATTTTTCTTTATCCTAACTCTTAAATTTTCAAGTACTTTTCAGCATGCTATCTCTTAAATCTTTCTTCCCTTTTTCTTTTTGAAACCTTAGAGAATATGGAATTTATTTCCTATTTGTGTCACTATTAATGTTATTTTCCAATATAGCTTTCAGGGCACACCAGGAGCTCCTGCAAAGTTCAGGTATTGAAAGATACTGAATATTTGAAATTTGTGCTGGGGATGGTAACCACTGAGGTGTAGTTACCCGAGAACAGTTTTGGCCTGAAACAGTTTGCTTGATGTCTAAGAAGTTAATGATATTTATCCAAGAACTTCAAGTATTTCTGACAACCCAACCCTAATGTGCAGCTGATGTTGTTATGACCCCTTCTCTCAGTCTATCTGTACTAGTTCTGTGATTACCATCCTTGTAATGCAACCACCTGTGGTTTAGGTGGACCAAACATGGTCTCAGAAGTATAACTAACATCTGAGGAAGGGAGATGTGATTTTTCTTTGTAATTCATGGCATCAAAAAGAACATCTTGTGCATACAGGAAATACTCTGAAAGACTTCTACATGCATTCACTAATTTCTGACCATGCTTAGATAGTTCTGTAGCACCAAGTTTAAGATCTGTGGTTTTTCTTTGGATCAGTCCAAGTGCAACTTTGGTGGGAAGAGCCCAATGGAGGGTTTTCTCCATCAGCACACCACAGTTGGTGGCCGTCAGAATACTTCTAACATGACTATCAGTATGTTCAGGGAGGAAAACCTCCAGCCCATTCATACAGTTTCAGAATCACGGCTGCTTTACAAGGAAACTGAAGTTTGGCCCTTGGCGCGTTGTGGAGGCAGCGGCTTCTTACTCAACGTCTGTCTGTTATGTCTGTCACATTTTCAGGAACTGAAAGCAGAAAGTCACATGCTGCCTACTCAAACCCAGCTAAACTGCTGCTCCATTTGTAAGGAGTCATTTGGTTTTAATTAGCAGAACCTTTTGGCTTAGTGTATCGATACAGCTGGATGTCTCCTCTGGTTATGTGGAGTCAGGTTTTCTCAGGTTCCTGTGTTGGATTCTTTTTCTTTTTTTTTTTCTTTTTTTTTTTTTTTTCAAGTGTAAGAGCACAAAGTTTATTTATAAATCAGCTTTTGCTGCAAGTTTCTTATCCGACCTCAGCTAGATAGGTTTAGGTTTTTAAGCAAATTGTATTTGGCAGAGGTTGGCTGGAAGGCATCAGCTCAAATGTGATGTAACTTTTAGTTTAGAATGAAGCTAAGGAATTGCTCAGTATCTCAGTGTTAAGAAACAGAGGGTGAAAGACCTTAATAAGAATAAAGTGCAAAATTGTGGTACAAGCTGCTACTGTGTGCCAGCTTAAGTGATTAGAAAAAAATATATAAAACCTTCTAGTCTCCCCAAGCAATGATGGACTAATTATCCTCCAGTTGTCAATAATTCAGGGGGAATGAAGGGATCTAAGCAGGAGCTGAAAGTTGGAAGTAGTCCAGAGTGATGGAAGTGCACATCCATGATGAGCTTCCCTGCCCTGAACTCCACCTGCTGTGGAGAAAAATTATTTTAACGTGCAGTGTTTCCAGCACAGCAGTAGAAGTAATGGATGTTGGGTAGCTTCTTACTTTCAGAACATCTCCAAGATCAGATTATTCACTTTAAATCATAATAGTTACTTGTGAAAATGAACCCGTAGTTCTCTGAACATACTTGGTTTTGAACTGAAGTGGGGATGCTCTGAGAATGTCTCTGCTCACTGCATTCCCAGGTGCATAGATTAGTGGGGAGTGTCTGAGAATATCATGTCCTGTCTAAAGAGGAGGTGAGAGTTTTAGAAAACCGTCCCTCTGAATTCTCAGGAGAGCAACTTGATTCTGCTTCTGAAGCCACTTTGTAGAATTCCAGAGCCCATGAGCCAGAAGTTATGATAAGAAAGGTTTGTAATGCAATTACTATATCCATGTACTTTTCTTTTTGTACAATAATGCAGCAGTTACAGAATTTATTTTGCATTTTCCCCAGGAATTGTGTTATCCTCAGAGTCTGGAGCAGCGTAAATGAATCTGTGGACAGGGTAACTGCAGGAATCTCTGCCTGCAGGAAAACCAGGAGTTATGTTGAAACTGATCGTATGACAAATCCCAGAGATGTCAAAGTTTCTTTCCTTTTTATCTCCTCACCCCAGAAAAGGCTCTTTTAAGACGAAGCTATTGACTACACTATCTTTCTCATTAAAAATACACCTTTGGGCTTTATTAAACTGTGTGTGGTTTCTAAGTTAGAGGATGTTACTTTGGAAATTGTTACCTCAACAAAGTGTCACTTCTGTTGTATGTCAATTACTTCTTTTGTTGCTATTTTGGGGGTTTTGTTTGTTTTAGGTATTTCCTCTTTAAACAGACATTGAAAATGCTATAGTTAGAGACTTCAGGAACGCTGCATTTAGCAATTCAGTGGAGCCTCTTGCTGTGACTCCACTGGTTGTATGCTCAGTCATCTTATCGTTCTTTTCTATATGGTCTTCACCCGTGTGGTATCTGAGTCTTTATTATTGCATCCATAAGGTGGATCCTGGGCACCTCAGGTTGCTTTTGCCTGGCTATTTCTGTTCCTGTTGCCCAGGTCACTCCCATGAGGGTCCCCACAGCAGGCTGGGCACTGGTGAGCTTGTCCACACGTCCCTGGCAGGATCAGAGGCTCACCCTGTGCTGCTTTACATAAAACACAGTGGCCAGGTTTGAAGAGATGACCCCAGTTCTTGGGTACATAGTTCTGTTGAGATAAAAGGATTGATGTTGCCTTTTGTACCAATAACCAACTTTTTGTAGGACAATTTAATTTAGGGTATAGGTAAGGATGTAGCAGGACCTAGGTCCGGCCTGTAATAGCAAAGCAGATAACCTCATATTTTATAACCTGTGCAGTTTGTCTTCCTTGTTGTGAAGGATGCAGTGCAAGCTGAATTCTGAATTTTGAAGTGTCAAACTGAGTTATCTAAAGCATCATTTAAAACCTAGGTGGACATTTTTTTCCCCTATGTTTTTTTATATTTGTCAGGTTGAAACATTCCAATTTTGCCTTGTAAGTTTGTTGTAGTAAAAATGCAGTTTGGCTTCTAATCATAACAGCTCAGTGTTAGGTAGAAGCAATATCTTTTTCTTGCAAAAATAGCCCCAGATAATTTCTATTTTAGGTTATCTAAAAGTCTGTTCCATGTTCCCAAGATGAAGGAGGAATTATTTGTTTGTTGTGAGATGCACCAGCGGGAAAAATTGCCTTTCACCTGTGCTTTTATGCTGTGATTGTGAAAGCATCTCTTAGGAGACCTCTTTCAAGTTTCCATTTGTCCTTGGGGAGTAATGAGGTTCGCTTCTGGAAAGTGTGTTTGTGACTTGCAGTGCTTGCAGCAAAGTGGAAGGTTAGTGCTGTTTTATTAATAGGTGGCTGCTGCTTGTCTTTCAGATATGCACTTAATTGTGCAAAGTCATTTACATAGAAACAGGATGATTTAAAATAATTTCAAGTGTGAATGAGAAACATCTAAGTTTTGTGTATGAAAGTTAGATAAACTTTCACATGAATATTGCACTTTTAATGTCAACAAGCATTACAGAATGAAGTAATTTTATACCACTAAATAGCAAATATTCAAAATGTGCCAAAAATATGCATATAGTAAGGATTTTGAAATGTATGATCTTGTGAGGGTGGAGTACAGCTCTAGGTATATAGCACTGGATTTTGTAGGCCTAGAATTCCCAATGGCATTTGATTTCCTAAGTCTTTTAAAAGCCTCAGCCAGAAGCATCTCATTTTTTTTTTCCTCCCCAATTTTTTACTTTAAGTCAAGTAAGTCTTAGTGGAAACATAAAAAAATGGATCAAAGTTACAACACTGAGTAAGTAGTACCCTCCACAGCCCCTCTCTAACAAAAACATGAAACTACATATTTGGATTGTGGCAGGATGAGAGTCTGAGCTCCTGGTGTTTGGGATTGCTGAGAGCAAGTTAACCTGCGTCATCACACTCCTAAGATAGAATTGCAGCTTTGTGTGGTATAGTAACTCCAGCATTACACACGTATTCCACAGATACCAGAGCAGATACATAGGGAATTGCCAATGTTAACCTCTGCTTCCTCAGGAAAATTCAGAAGAGATGTCTGTGTTTCTGAATTATAAATGTTCAGGAGGAGTTTCTTTTTTTCTTACCAGGGTTGAAGGAAATGTTAAATTGTAGGTTTACCTGCACTTGAAACTGCGTGCAGCAAGAATCTGAAGAGAGAGGAGTGAGGAGTATCCAGAAATACTCATTGGATTCTTTTTCATTCTGCCCCACTCATTCCTCATTTTCTTTCCCTGTTTGATATTCCTGTGTCAGTGGTATTTGATCCTGGTTGTTCTTTGCAGCAGGGCTGTGCTTGCTGTGGATTCAGATCCCATCACTTGACACACACTGCAGTGGGTCACAGAGGTGAGGGGCCCTGAACTCACTGAGAAGGAGCTGGGAGCATCTGCACATAACTCCATGACACCTCAGAGAGCTTGGACCTGCTTACCTGTTGGAGCAATAGGGTCTGGTTCTTGCCCAGGAAACAAATGAAGAGCCATTACACACCATCCATCTCTTTTCACTAGGATTATAAATGTAAGTAGTTAAACTACAGGTTGATGATGATCATTTGTTAATGTGACAGTGTGAGAAACCAGCCTCTTAAATCAGACATTTTTATGTTTTAGGTAGTGAGAATTTTTCAAAACTGTTACATTTTTGGTGCTATGTTATTTTGGTTTTTCCATATTTATTTCTTGATTTGGATTTGTCTTTAAGAAAGGTAAAGTGAAGAACAAAAGGTGTCAAGGATGTTTTGGGAGCCCTAAGTACCTTTGGGAAGGAGAACTCAGTGGGAAGTTTGTGTGTCTGCTTTGTCAGGGCAAGTTGGCTGCATTTGGAGTCCTTTGTATTACAGCAAAGAGCTGTGTGTACCTCATGACATCATCTTGGTCAAAACTTGGTTTTCAGAGGTCACATTTTTACAAGAAAATTTTTGTTTTCTATTTCATTTTGTGATGAAGTTTCAAAATGAAGCTTTTCCCTGAAATTTCTATTTAGAAATCATAGAACCTCAACAGTTTTCTTTGTTGTTGTTGGTAGTTTTTTGTTCCTTCCCATTCCTGCCCAGCAGGAAAAAGCTGAATTTCTTAGAAAGAGGGTAGTGGAAATGAACCACTTTCCCTCACAATTTGACAGGCCTGTCCTTTCTCCATTTTCTCGTTTTATGAAAACATGCTAAGGGTATTAAATAATCAAGTAGAAGCTAGGTTTTCTGGCTTCCTGTTTTTGATACATTTGGCAGTGCTTTGGGATTCTGTGCAAAACACCCTCTGTGCAATAACAGACCTTGGAGGAATTTTAGTGATGGTTTCAGTCCACTTAAAGTCTGTCTTTCCATTGTGGCAAATGGTTCTGTATTTGATCGTGTCAGCACCTACAGTATACCCTGATATCTGACCTGAACCTTGAAGAGTTTACCGGTATTGCAATTGGAATGTCTGACATAGGTAACTGCTGTAAACACCTCCATAACTGCAGTATTTAGAGGACTAGAACTACAGTTTTCAATTTTATTTGGCTTTCACCTATTCCGAAGAATTTCCAGCAGAAGATCAGTGTCAGAATCTCTTGTAGAGTGGTGGTTACTTTGCAGATGTGAGCACAGCTGTAATTTCTGTAAGCCAAGGATATCAAATGGAGCACTGCCATGCTAAGATGCTTCCAGGTACCATGTTAGAGATTTTATCTGTTCAGCTCTTCCTATTGGACCTATTTTTGCTCTTTGCAAGCACTGTGGGTGTCTTGTGCATATGGACAGGCATATGCCATGAGATGATTCTTTAGGAGGATGTTAGTCTATGTAATACAAAGCCTTTTTGCCACTAGACCAGTCTGGCATCGCTTGTCTCTGAGCAATCACAGGGTAACTCGAGGGATCTGACACAATTAGCTGGAAACAGTTAATCAGTTTAAATACTGATGTTTTGAAAAACATCATGTACTTGATATAGAATTCAAGTTCTGTGATTCTTTGAACATTAATGTGGATATGCAGTTGTTGGACTTGCTAAGGAAGTTTGACCTAGTAATGCGCAGGTAAAAATAATTCAATCACAGTATGTCCTGAAGATCAAGTCAAAGCAAATGAAGCAGATCACTGAGTTTTTGAGAAATAAAATTATTGGATAAAATTCTACAGTATGTACCAACTCCATATGCTGTCTTAGTAATGCTATAATTAAGCCGAAGAGTCATGTCAAACTGGCCTTTTCCATCTGCTCTGTGATCTGCTCTGGGAGCAATTTGGAAAGAATGACAGCTGACCTCAAAACCGATGAGTTCATTTAATGTATGATCCACCAGAGCTGATCCACTTTCAATTACAGGTACGAATTGTTCTTCATTTCATTGGGAAAATCAAAATTAGGCTTGCTGTGATGCAGGCTTGTTCAAAGTTTTTGTTTCAGTAATGCCTCTTGGTATTAGCTGAGCCATTTTATGGCTCATAAAAATATTCTTCCATTTTATTTGCAGCTATGTAAACTGCAGTGTGGTGGCACAAGTTTAAAATAGCACTGTTGGGTTTTTCTTTTCATTTTTTATAGCTTTTGCCAAAACAAACCTGTTAATAATAAAGTCTCAAAAGTTCAGTATGAGTAATCGACATGTGAGACACGTGAAACTCAGCCTGTATTTATAATACTAATTGATTTCATTTATTTTGCATCCCCTGTGAATTTCTCACTGCCAGTCTTGTCATTATCTTAATGTTGTTGTTTCCAATAACACTCAGAAAAGTCGTTTTAAAGGCAGGGGGTCTTACAGCACAGATGCATCAGGTGTAAAGCTTCCTTTCCTCAGAGGTGATCAAATTGACTAAAAGAAACCCCGTGGAATGGTACAGTTTAAAAACCAGGGGTTGTCCATCTGCTTGAATCTGTGTTACCTTGTGAAAGTCTGTTTAATGCTCACTCCCATGAGTGTCTGTATTCAGATAATGTGGGCATGGGTTGTTTGTTGTGACAGGGAAATATGAAAAATGTTGCTGCTGGAATCAGTGCAGTATATGGAAGGTCATAATCATTCCTACAGGAGGATAGGAGCATTAAGCAGACCAGCAAGAAAGAATTAGGAGTGAGGAATCTCGCTTATGTTCATGTTTTAAGTACCAGATCAGGATACTCCTTTCTCCTTGCTTGCATGCTGGGCATTGCAGGCTGAAGGGATGCAGGAGGTGCGGAGCTCCTGCAGCAGTTGCATGATGGTGAGTATTTGATGCTGCCTTTTGGTGCGTGTTGAAACGGAAAAGGCACCTTACCCCCACTGTAGTTACTCTGGGAGCCTTGGAGCCACAGTGTTTCAGAGCAGGTAGTGTAATATTTTATTAGAACACAATTTCCCAGCTCTGCTCCTGGCAAAGCCATATTGTGCCTCACAGTGGAAACTGCATTAGCAGTGTCATTGGTAAGGAAGCGCACCTTTTAAGTAAGGAGGGCCGAAGCAGTGTGAGGGGGAGTGAGCCAAAGAGCATGTCTGGGGTGACCTGATGAGGCCACAGGTGTGGGTGGCCACAGGCTGGTCCTGACAGGGCAGCAGCCAGTGCTTCATCGCAATGTCCGGCTGCTTTGCTTCAGCACAGATGTGGAAAGAGAAGGGACAGGTGTATCAGCTTCAGGTGGATGTTACAGAGCTTTTAATTCACAGTCTGTTAATTACACTGCATTGAAGCTTTACCTGTTTGGGTGGCAGGTTTGCACTGAAGACTGTTGTCGGGGGTATTATGCAACAGTCTGTTATTTCATTGAAGTATTAAATAAAATTGTTTCCACATCACGAAATAGGGAGATGACCTGTCAGAAAGCCTTAGTTAAACTTTCAAACATGCCTGAACCTACTGACCTTCAAGACACAGTACAGGGTTCATCTCTTTTCTTTCCTTCAGACCATGTCCATATGGGCTGGCTGGAGGCACCATATCAGTGCAGGGAGGAGAGCCTCTTAATGCCATCCCCATCATTTAAATATTGATCAGAGCATGCGGAGGGACCGTGTGACAGCTCCTGTGGGAGGTTAGTGAGCAGAGTCCCTGTAGGCTTTTCTCTGCTTCAGCGAGCAGAAGGAGCCATGTAACCACTGGCTGCTCATGGGTCACTGCTGCTATGCAGGACCAGCCTTGAACAGTGCTTGAGCTGTGAACCATCAGGCTCATGAGAGGAGATTGCACTGCAGCTGGGGAGGAGAAGCCTCAGCATTCCCACTGGCTTAGTGGGGCCCTTGCTGACGAGGTGTGCAGGGACGTGGCACAGACGGTGACGGACCTGCTGCAGCCCCGTGCCTTGGCAGTGGTCCCAGGCTCTGCTCATGGAAGTGCAGCTTTGGTGTTTGGGGCCAGAGCTGTGGCAGGCTCAGCAGCTTGCAGTGTGGATCTGAAACGCATGTGTGCAGTCTGGTGCTCTCCTGTTTGCCCCCCTTGAGACTGCTCCTTCCCAACAACTTCCCTACTCCAGGGTGTGCACCCTCCTTGGGTGCCCACAGCTGCTGGGGCTGGGCAGCAGGACCTGGGCAGCAAAACTAAGAGACAGCCTGTTTTTGTAGTGGTGATACTGCATTGAAGTCCTGCTGAGAGCCCTCTCACTCATACCTGCGCCCTGCTGCTGGAAAGAAGACTTTTGAAGACAGGGTTGTCTGCATTGATTGTTTGCCAGCACTGGTTCTCTGAAGTGCCCTTTGGGACACTGTGTTCTCCAGAGGAGGGTTTTTGCCTGCATGGTGTTGTGGAGGTAAGCACAGCATGGCTGGGGCACTCTGCCAGGTGGTGTTCACCATCTGCACAGCTCAAGACATTCACATTCCCAATCAAACCTGTTGAAGAGGAGCTTGCCCAGGGCCCGCTGCCCCTAAGCTGCCTGTCCTGGGAAGCAATGATCTCCCAGTCACTGTACTTTGTGCAGGAGGTAAAAAAAAAAAGAAAAAGTGACAAAAGTAGGAGTAAGAGTGAAGATCCTGCCAGTGACTGTAATATTCTGGAATATGGATTTTGTGTGACTCCTTTTACTGGCTCCTAGTACTGCATGACCGCTGTTGTATGCTTCAGCTGAGCCAAGGTGAAAAAAAGGCAGTTAAGCTTTTATCAGGGTCACGATTCACTTCAGGTATACATTTCCTTTTAAAAAGTGATTTTTTTTCCATGCCTGCTCTGAAGCTCAGGCAAGGGCAGCACAGAAAGAAGCTGTGGGGCAAACCTGCTGGGCACGACCAGGAGCCGCTACCACACTCGCTGCTGCTGCGGTCTAATGGGATAGTGGGAGCAATTGGTGATGCTTATTCAGTTTCCCCTGCTTTCAAATGAAAGCAAAGCTTTGCAAATAGCTTTCTGTGACAGGTGAAGAGCTGGATGGCAGCCCTTGAACTCCACCGTGATAAAAGTGGATATATAGCAGCCCGTTTGGAAGAAGCCACCCATTCAATGTGGGCAGAAGTAAAATTTTTGGCAATCTTTGCCCCAGACCACAAACTTGACTCAGTGGGATCTGTGAGCAGTTGTCTGGAGTCCTAAAAATCATCCCAGGTCTGTGGAAGGTTTGTACCACAGCTGGCTCACCCATGAGCTGCATGAAATGTGCAGATCAGTGATTTTCCACTGGAGCATGAAGAATCTTTTATAGCATTTGAGGAAAAACTTCGCCTTTTTTGAGCTATAACTTCATGGATACAATGCACTGCAGGTGCAGGTGGAGTCCAGGTACTATGTTTTTAAGGGACAGAGAATACTTGGACTTGATGATCTTACAGGTCTTGTTCCACCTTGATGATTCTATGATTCTTGGCATTTGATGTGATTTGGGGATGAAAGCTTTAAAATTTTAATAAAAGACAGTGTGTGAAGAAATTAGCCAAATAAATAACCTCCTTCTTTCCTATTGGACTGTCAGCCTGGAGATTTTAGGGCTCTGTTTGTTCAGAGAATAAAAGCAAGTTCTGCACTGTTGCCTTAATGATCACCACTCAATGTAGTGCCGCCATAGGACACTAAATATTCCTTGCTGGCTCATGCCTGGGTGACAGCGCTGTTTCCTCAGTATGGACTGAAGCTCACCCAGCCTGCAGCACAGTGTCTCTTCTGGTGACGAAGTTATGGACATCTGTCTGTTGCAGAATGGTTTGGGGCCATGCATTTGAGTCACAGAGCTTCCCTGTGTAATCCTCATCTCTTTACTGAGCTGTTGGACAGGTGTTGGGTAAAAGCTGGGACTGAGAGGAAAGCAAGTTACAAGTCAAGAAAGGTAGCACTGGTTCTTCCCAGGGAGAAAATAGTGTTAGTTTGAGTACATTCAGGATCAGGCTTTTATAAATGAAAACTAAATTCAGAAATCATGGTAGCTGTTAATGAAATCAAAAAGCCACATGATACAGCAGTGGTTGACTATAGATTTTTGGTGTGTTTTCATTTTTGTTTAAAACAGCACACTTCAAGTCCTCAGCTAGCCCCTCTAATCTAAATGCCTATCTTTTCATCTGTATTTTAAAAATATCTGTAAATCAGTAGATTTGTGTAGCCAGCTGTCTCCTGTAGCAGACTGAGGTGCTGAAAGTCTGACAAGAATATTTTTGTGCATAGATTGAAAAGAAAGAGATGGTGGGGAAAAAGTGGGGAGTCAAGATGTAAAAACCCCCAACAACCCAACACTTTAAGGGATCATTGCAAGTGTATCATGTAGGAAACCCAAAACTTCAGAGAGCTTGAGTGTGGTGTGTGAGGGATGTTGATACAGAGAGGAGCTCCATTAGTGGGACTGGGTGCATGCAGCTCTGCTGAGGGGATCCTTCAGTGCTCAGGGCTTAGCAGAGGAATCTGTGATAATGGTCTGAATCTTGGCCTCTGCTCTTGGACTCTGACAGCTCTGAGGTGAAAATAATGTGGAAGGCTGATGATTTTGGTCTAGGTTTAATATTGGTTATTACTGTTTTATTAACCCAGAGTCTGAGCAAGCCATGAGCAGGAAGCACACGCAGTGAAAGCTGTGGGCTGCAGATTTGTGTTCAGATCCTTTCAGTAAAATTACCTTCATTAGGAACTGCCTGAGCAGTGTCATTTTTAAAAGAGTTGCTGTGTATGAAAATGTTTTCTTGCCTTGGAACTTCAGTGTTTCTGTTTTCTTTAGGAAATGGGGATAATTCTTTTTATCTGCTTTTCTTACCAAACTTTTAAACTCCTGGGGGTAAGCCTATTTTTATGTGTCTGATAAACATCTCGGCATGGCCTGTGGTATTTCTTCAGCACACTAAGTGGCAAATGTGCATTAGTCTCACAGAAGAGATGATCAAGTGCTGTGTAGCTGAACTGTGGTGGCTGCACAAGGACCAGTTTGAGCAATGGAACTGCAGAACTGACGCTTTTGGAAAGCTTGTGTATTTTAAAATGCTAGTTAAGAAAGAATGGCCATTTTGTCCTCTTTCTAAATGTGGTTCCAGCTTCACAGCAAGATATGATTTCTTTAAGTGACAGAGTTCCCCAAGACTTTCCCTTTTCAGCTTCATCTAGGATTCAGAGCTGAGACTTAGAGCTGCTCTCTGTGATAAGTGACTACCAGGGCGCAGTTTGTGTGAAAGCATGGAGAAATTGCACATGTGAAAATGATCTTGCCCCAAGTGTTTTTTCTAGAGTACTAGTTTACTAGATAATAACCCATTTTAGTAAACCAACATTGTGTCAACAAGGCTATTGTCCAGATGGCACATTTAGTCAGGTTTAAAGTACAAATGTACTCTAGATTTGTCAAAAGTGGCAATAGGCTAGCACAGTAAAAATAATAAAAAAGTGACCTCCTCCATACTCACATGGCCAAATATTCGAGGTTGGGAGGGAATTGCTGTAGTTCATTGCTAAGTGGCATAAAAGTACAGAACAAGTGGATGGAAAATGTCGTATTAGCATAGTTGTTTTTCAAGTGTTAGTGTTAACAAAGCTCTTTTGACAAAGTCTGTACTAGATCATTTTTTCTAACAAGGGAAAAATCAGATTTGAAACTGCATCTTTAATGGGCAAGAGCTTTTGTTAGCATATTAATCTGAATGGTGGGCAGACTTCGTTTCCTCGAGAAGGCTGTCCTAAGATAGCCTTCACCATCTGGGGCTGTGCAAGACCAGAGAAAGCCTGGCCTTGGCAAAGCTGAAAGAAATGGTCTTCAGATACTTTTTGTAGGAGGACTTCTTTCATTTGCAGCTGAAGCTTACAGAGCACAACACTTGGTCTCATCTGACTATGAAACTTTTGTCAAAGCTCAAAAGAGACTTGGTAAAGTTATACAGGCATAATGAATGCTTGAATGATTCAGCCACCTCTTTGTGAACATTGTCTTTCTATCCCCAAAGAAATTCCATCTCTCTTGTACATCATTTCACCAGGGGAACTTGGATCTGTGTGACCAGGATATTTTTCTTTGTTGCCTCCCTGCAATGAGAGCAACAATCCTCCTGCAGGCAGAAAGGAAAGGGCAAGGTGCTTGTAGGAATTCCCACTAGAATGTTTAAAACAGAGCAAACACTCATCTAAAGGTTCTTGGGGAGGAAGACAAACTTTAAATGTCCAAGTTTTGAAGATTTTAGTACGAACTACAGAGTGCAGATGAACCTAGTTAAACTCTGTGGGTGGAAACAATGCAGAAACTCCAACCTGTAGGAGACACAAGGGGAAAAAAATAGAAAAAAGTATTCTGTGGTAGCCTGTTACTTGTGAGAGTTTTGGAAGTCAGAGGTGATGTGCTAAACTTTCTTCACTTAATGTGGGCAATGGTAATTAAAATCAAGAGGTACAAGGCTGTACACTGTCAGAGCAATTGAGCTGCATACAAACTGGTTTGCTGAGAAGCAGGATTCAAACTGGGGTGTCTTGAGCTCTCGTCCATACTGCATCAGAAAGGGACCCCTGCATCAGCTTTGAAACAACTGAAAAGAAACAGTGTGATATAAAGTGGAATCAAATAAAAGCACAAGAAACATTTTAAAATTTAGGCTTGCTTGGATGTGAAAATCACTCTGGCAGCAAGGTGAGTAACAGCTGTCTATTGCTTCCCTCAGATCTAGTTTAGGTTATTCAGTTTAGGGCTGTTCCAACTGCCAGCTGATGCCCTCTATCCACTGGTAATTCTTAGTCCCTTTGGCTTAGATCTAAACCCAGACGGGTTATCGGGGTGACTGTGCCCATCCACACTGCTGCCCTAAGCCTTCACGGTGGTTCTGTGGGGCATCTCACTGATGTGCAGTGTACTCTGTGGTCACATTTGCATAGGGAAGGAAGGACTGACTTCTGTTCATCTCCAAAGAATTTTACTGAACATTACTAAAATACACGATACTGTTTAGAGGAACAAGCAATAGGCTAGAGTCTATTCATTATTTCCTTTAAGATCCGTTCAGGGTTGCAATTCTTGCAGTTTCAATTTTTATTTTTTTTTTAATCATACCTTAGAGAATACCACAAACACAATACTCGTTAATTTACTTTATAATTAAGCAAAGTGGAGAACAAAGTACAAAACCAACTTAGTGTACTTCAGTTGCCATTTCATTTTCTCTACCAAAAGGTCTTCCCAAAGATTATGTGTTTGAGAGTTTGCTTGCCTCCGGGAGCTCTTCTTTTAATGCATGAAGTCTGAAGGATATCACTTCCAGAATTAATAGGACGTCCCATCTCAGGGCACCCTGGGCTAGATCTATGCTAGCAGCATATGGTGCAGCAAGAGCAGATTTTTAGAACAAAGGACTTGAGGCAGAAGCACGTGCATATAAATGGGTGTGTGGTTTTTGGGTGTTTGCTTCAAACCAGATTGAATCCTGGGTTCTGCTGATCCCTGGGTTTGGATGTCTCCCAGCCTCATGGAGTGGCCTGAAGATAAACCATGGACTTTGACCTGTTTGTCTCCATTTGGGGCAGGGTCCATGTCCGTGTGTGTACCTGCAGTGGAGCCGCCAGGGTAATATCCTCCTGATTAATACCGTTTCTATACAGCAAACCCCACTTTGTAGATTGAACTGGGAAAGATGAGAGAGGATGACAGTAGGATTTGATTTGGAGCTGCACTACCGCTCTGAATTGTAATGACAAGTGAATAATATGACCACAGTCATGAGAAGGTGGCTACAGCAGGATGTTGGAGGTGGGGAAGATCTGCCAGGGATCTGTAAATCATCTCACAGAGGCAGGTGTAATTCTTAGTTCTGTGACACAGATGAATTAAATTTTATTCAGTTACTTTAAAGAATCTCTTCGAGAGACAGTTTTGTGGCAGGTGAAATTAATGTGTATGAATGTTCTTCATTAAAAATAAATGCATCTCTTTGCAAATGTATCTTTTGCTTTAACAAAGCAAAAACGAGGTCCAACCATTCAGACATGTTTGGACAAGTATTATCTCCCCTGTGAAGTGCTGTCCTGGTGAATTGGATTGCAGGAAAATGCTCTGCTGGGACTTTGGTATTGTTGGTATTGTATGGGGCACCCGTATGTGTATACTTCGTTATTATGGCACGCACGAGCTGAATTTGAGACGTAAAAACGCATTGCTTAATTCATTGAGGAACTGCAGTTACCTTTGTTCCTGCTTTTGCTGTAAGAGAGAAATTTGATCTTTAGGGTCGGTGACCTGTTAACCACCACGTTTGTCATCAATACTAGATGGAGGTCAGTCTGCCTGTATGTAGGTGACACACTGACAGCCCCTGGAGGTGCTTCTGAGCAGCTCCATCACTTGAGCAGTCAATCTGAGCAGGTGCCTCCCAAGATGTGAACCGGGGAACCAGAAGGGGTGCTTGGAGTTCCCCAAGCAAGTTTGATTTCAGCAGTTGAGAGGGAATTTAACAACTTACAGAGCTTAAAGTTTTAGCACTTTCAGGTATCTCATCAAATGAACTGAATGTTCCTTTTGTTCTTTTGGGTTTTGTCTAGAGCTTTAATTAATTATGAGGTGAAGTTCTATTTGGACTGGGTCCAGGCATGCTTACTTTTTGTGTAAGTGATTTGGTTTAAAAGTCATTTGAAACTTCCTTGAAGGACTTTGTCTGTTTTCTCAGCAGTTCTCAGAGAAGAAACTGGACTTAGTAAGCTGATGAAATACAGCCAGCTAATGACCTGTGCATGGGCACCAGTGTTCCATATTTAAATAACATAGGATCGCAATATTGTATTCTTGAACTGTACTGATATGAGGAAGTATCTTGTGATTGCATAGAATTGTGTTTCAATGAAAATGTATGAAAACCAGGAGCTTGACAAATTTCCTACCTATTTAGGGAATTTACAAAGAGTCCATGTATTGCCTTTCTTGGTGATAATAATTTTTTGTTCTAAGTGTATAAAAGCTGCAGAGCATTCATAGAGGAGAATTTTTCCAATAATCAGCTGCTTGAACTTAAAATAGAACCATTGTTTAATAAAGAATAAAGCAAAACAGTATCCATTTCCATTTTACAAATGAAAAATAGATTGTAAACCCCTGAGCTATGTAGGTATTTAACTCTTATAGGGAACGAATACTTAGTTATCATTACGGTCTGGACCTTATAAACTATAATTTCTTTACTGCTGTAAACAGTTCACCCAAAACTGTGATTAAAGGCTTAAGGACTGTATAGTTAACTCATAAAAATATGTACATAAATTTTGCTGATTCATTGCACTGTAAAGCACATCCTTATTTATTATTATAAATTAAACTCTAATGTAGCTCATGCAAAGTCTTAAATGAGTGCCATTCTTTTTCATTAGGTAGCTCTTTAAAATCAATAATGTTTTCTTTAATGGAAAGCTTTGGCTGTTACTAATTTAAATCTCATTAACTTTTGCCTTTTTTTTTTCTTAAGGTTCAGTTGGAGCTATATTTTTCATTTAGATTTGGAGCTGCAGGCTATATGTAATTCCATTAAAAACCCAAGGTAGAAAGGAATAATGTCAGGTTAAGTGTAATTTAGAGAACCAAAAATTCAGAAATTTAGCATGTAGCCTACACTTGTCATTTAGCAGTAAATGGTTTTCCCAGCACAAAGTTAGAGATGTATGGGTGTTTGAGAAATTGTTCCCTAATTAATGTAAAGTTTGCAAAACCAGATTGAAAGTCACTCTTCTTGCACCACATTTTTTTCTTTAAGTACATCTTTGTGCAGTGAAAGTTTGTGAATATTCTTGAGACTCAGAGTTGTAACCCCAGTCCCCTCTGTCTGTGCCTGTGTTGGCTTGGGTCTGGTGGGACACTGCTGTCATCCCTTCCACCCTTCAAGCATGTTATCTGTGCTCTCTGGAGTGCCAAGACTATTTTTAAATATATGCAAATAGAAGCAAAGAAGTGCAGGGTCCGTGATGCCTGCTGAGTAGATTTGTCTCTTCTAACAGGAGAAGCACTTCAATAGCAACTGGGCTATTAGTGGTGCTTTTTGTTATCTCAAGTTCGTAGCTCGTTAATGAGGTTGTATTTGCTTATCTTTCTTACTGAAGTCACACTAATCAGTCCCAGGGAAGAGGGGAAAAAAAATCCAATTCTCATCATTTTGATGACATACTTTGGAATATTTATATTAAACAATAGCAAAAAAATTGCATTGTAAAGGTTTATGCAGCCCCGGGCAGTCTGGAGATGGAAAAATTAGTGCAGCTTTTCAAAATAGTGGTTGGCTGGAAGGGTTCTGGCAACATGTTATTCAGTGCACATCAAAATTAACACATTACAAGCAGCAGTTATTTTCAATTATGTAAAAGCAGTTGAGTCTGTGGAGAGATTAAAATAAGATTTGTAATGGTTTAGGAGAATTCTTAAAATTGACAACTTGGCACTGCATGATTTCAGATTATGTGAAATCTGCCATGAGGATATTTATATTTCTGTTTGCAAAGATTCTGTTCAAAGTCATCATGATGGAAATATTTACAATGAAGACATAATAATGTCTTTAATATGCAAATCATTCTAATTGCGTTTCTTACACTGTCAACCTCACAGTGAAATATCGTTTATTTCACAAGTGACACATGAAAAAATATGATTGCATTTGTGATACTCTTATTTTTAATAGAAATGCAACAGTCTTCATCTTTGAAGAACTCTTTATCAGCAGTTCCCTTAACATAGTTTGTCTGGCGTTTGCATCTCTTTATTGCTGTTTCCAACACAGCCTCTCTGTTTTATTCCTCTTCCCCTCTCACAAAGAGGGTTTGCTGTAGGGACGTGCTCCCAGAAGTGCTGGCACAGTGTGCAGGGTGCGGAGGTTGTGGGGGAGCTGGATGCCATCCACACCTCAGAGGCTGCACCTTTGTATCATATGAAAACAGGACTGATTTGCTGACATTTAATTCTGTTTAACCTTGACAAGAGTGTTTGGAAAGTGCCTTTTTTTTTTTTTTTTTTTTTTTTTTGTGCTCCAAGAACACATGTTAGACTGTCAGACACCTCTCACTTCACTTCTCTGTCTATAGCCCAAAATCCTTACCCTGAGGTCACATGCCTCCTGTGTGCTTTTTCCCCTCCGGCTGGGAACAGTCGTTTTCCTCTTCCTTCAGATGTAGAGCTGGACAGATGACAGTTCTGTCATCTCAACTGAAAAATCTGTCATCATGAACTGAAAAAAATAATACAGTCAAAACAATACTAAAATTGACTGGCTTGAATTAAATAGAGCATTTTTAATTGGCAATGTATCCACTCACAACACTGTGTGTCATAATTAGTCTTTCCTCGCATCCCCAGCTTCCCCACTGGGGAATTTCCCCACTATTTGCAGAATTCTGCATGTATTTAGTAGGGGTGGTGAGAGAAGGATCAGGGACCAGAGGGCAGGAGAGCCCCAGCCCTGAGCCAGGAGCCCTCCCTGAGCTGCCAGGAGGAGCAGGGACAGCCTGCCCACCCCGAGCAGGGACAGGAGTCCCCCAGGCACTGAGATTTGCAGCCCCTCAAACTCCTTGAGTTAACTTCAGGCAGGCTTTGAAATAAGTCCTCTCTTTATGAAGAAGATGGATGGAAGAAGAAGATATCCAGCTTTGTATGTCCTATCTAGTCACTGTGAATTTTTTTCTATTTAGGAATTTAAGTATTGAATTTTCCATGTTTCAAAGCGTGGTGTTCTAAGAGGAAAACAGTGGTTTTCTTTGAGGTGATCCCTACAGTGGCCGATCCAGGTGTAGCCACCTCAACACTTTGTTGTATTAACCATTTTAAAATATTAAACACTTGTCCTCAGGCTGTTATGGCAGTTGGTTCCCAAAGCTGGGACAGGAAATGATGGCTGGGGGTTAGATCAAGAAACTGGGAGTGAGCAAACAAGGGGTGTGATAGAAGATGAGATGGCTCCGCATTACCTACAGAGTATTGGGTAACCAGTCAGCACCAGTGGAGAGACATCAATTAAACATGTTGCTCTAGTTATGTAATTTTTCTGTTTTATCAGTAGCTCAGGTGGAGGCTTTTATGATGAATTTCAGAGTTGTTTTTTTACAGTTGAGCTGTGATGATTTAATAACAATGTGCTGATGGATGATGGGGCTGCAGGACAGTGTCCCACCTGGAGGAGGTGTTGACATCCAAAATAAAGCCTTAGGTGCCAAGGGGCTCTCCAGCTCCCCTCCCGCATCCCAGACCCAAACTCTCATCTTTGCCAAACCTCAGCCTGGAGCTCAAACATCTCCATCTTCCCGTCCCTCTCGGGCGCTGCTCGGTGAAACAGGCAGCAGCTGCGTGTTTTGCAGTGAGCTGGGGCCATTGAGGATGACAGGAGGCCCATGAATAAAACACAGACCTGTTTGTTTTGTTCTGTTCAGAGCAAATGATGTATTAGTAATGAAGTATTTGCAGTTTGTTGCTTTTGCTTACTAATAAGTGAAGTGTTCCTGTTGGCAGTTTTTGTGTCTGGCTTGTGAAGTTTCAGGGAAGTGTGAGGAAAAGGCTGTAAACTGGGCTGGTTTCTGGTTTGGGGTCTGTCTGCTCTATGATGGTTTTCATTTAAAGACAGTGACTGCTGTGTGTCAGCTGGAAGCAGGGCCAGTTTCTGTGGGGTTTCAGTAGTGTCAGCCCTGCTCTGAGTCTCCTGAGTAAAGGCTTTGGACAATGACTGGAAAGAAGATGAAGTCCCTAGGAATGTGCACATCTTGGAAGCTGCAGTCCTGCTGATGACAGAACAGCCCCTCTACTCCAAGGAGGGACCATCACCAGGATTGGGGCTGGGGAGGGGTGAGGACCCAGAAACAGGAGCCTGAGAGGGGACTGTGGGGAGTCGTGGTAATGGTGACAAGGGCCAGTCAGGGCCACCACTCACAATCTGGAAGTGGGTTGGAATTTGGGAGGAACTGTCAAGTCATAGTCGGGGGGAGGGAGGGTGGGCTGCCATCACAGCCCCCTTTTCATGGTCTGTGAGAAGTGGAAGTGGTTCCATCAACCTTGTTGATGGTCCCATCCCTTGTTTTCAGTGGAGGTGCAGAACTGGGGGGTGTGGGGCTGCCAGTGGATTCAGTGCTGCAGGATGTTGCAATAGGCAGCTTTTAAAAAATGTTTATGTACATGTAAAGGTGTTCCTAAGCAAACATGCAGTGCTCTGTTACAGAGCATAGCCTTCGTTACCAGGTGCTGCTTTACCCAGAGAGATGTGTCTCTAGCACAGGTAGCTCTTGTAATGGCTCATTTTTTAATCATCCTTCATTTTTCTTTCTTACGTGTAATTATAATGGCTTGCAATAAGGATAATTCTATGTTTGTTTATTTTAAATAGAAGCAAATCTTAAGAACAATGTTTACTGTTTAAAAATATCTCATTTTGAAAGCACTTCATAATTCACCACTTAGAGACATTTTAATCAAATAGCCCTCTAACACTTCTATTCGTGGTTGTCCTATAAAAGAAAATACTGTTTTGATTTGTGAATGTTCATTTTACTGAAATGGAGTTTGGTGTGTTCCACAGTCAGGAGGGTCTTCTATTTAAATTCTGCTGCAGATAATGAATTAAAATGAGTGGAGGAATTGCAGCCTAGGTTGGAGCATGGGTCACAACCTTTTCAAACAGAGGTCCTCCTGTCATGGCAGTGGAAATAGTAATTGGCTTAGTGCAGCTGCAATTGTCTGTGCCAGATAACAGGAGGAATGGCAAGTATGTCTAGATATGCAAAGGTAAATGTGTAGAGGCAAAGCAAATGAACAAAGCTGATTATTTGTTGCACGTAAATTCATATGAACTTGACTTGTTCCCTTCTTTTCATGTGCATGTCCTGATCAAAAAATGTGCACTCTTTTTTTTTTTTTTTTTAACATTACAGTGTGTTCATCCAATAACCTTCAGATGTCCAAGGCCCAAACGTTCATTCTACTAAGTGTGTTTATGATAGGGAACTAGTTTTGTAAAGCATTTGGTAATCTTCTGATGGACTGAGTATGTCTTTGTAAGCTAGAAAAGAAATGATTAGTAAGTAGGGCAGAGCACAAGCGCACCCAGCTATGGATATTTGTGTGAAAGAATCCTTTTATGTGCCTGCAAATTGTGACCAGCAAGGGCTTTGTTGGTGGTAGGACCAAATCATGGGGTCAGGTAGGTTGGAAGAGGACTCTGGAAGTCTGGAATCTGGGCTCCTGCTCAAAGACCTGGCTCAGTGGCTGTGTGGGCCAGGCAGGCACCTTAGTCAGGCATTCTAAATGAGAAATTTGGGTTACCAGAAATGTCCCTACTGAGGTGTCCCAGTGAATAATTGCTGAAACCTTGCATTAATACCATGGAGATCATCCACAGGGATACCTCAGGCCTGCTTTCCACTTCTGGTGGGGTGTGATATTCTCCCTTGGCTCTTTGGATAGTCTCCTTGCTCTTCTTCAGTCAAGTGGCCTTCCTCTGCCACAGGTGAGATGGGGTGAAAACCCTTACAGCAGACCTGTGTCAGTCAGGGATTCCCCTCTGCAGACTGGAAGAAATTAATTTAGCCTGGTGTATTCAACAGGGAGTCTTCCTATCCTAATCCAAACTCAAGAGGACTGTGCCCTCAAAGCAGATAATGCAATTCAAGTATGTCCACATACTTGAAAACCTGATGAAAAATGAAATAATCCTGTGTGCGTACACCAGTTCGCCTGCGCCACGGAGACCAGAAAGTTAACAGAAGTTTATTCTCTTTAATTTTGAATTCTTATTATTCGCAGTTCTTTCCTGCAAGTCCCTTCTGGGAATAACAAACAGTGGATATAGAGTTTTCTAATTGTGTGATTACTTGAGACTGTGACTGCCTGATCTGGGATCTAGTTTCCATTTACTTTACCTTCAGTAACTTTATTCAAGGGGACTAATGAAAAGAGACTCATCAATTATTGAGGTGAATTCAGCTTTGTTCACAAAGTTTGCATGGTGCTAAAGACATGAAAACAGAAGTGTGTGAAAGTCTCTGTGGTTAATGTGGTTGGCTGGAGAATATTAAAACTACCCTAGAGAGTGTCCTTAAAGAGCTCGTGTGTAGTCAACATGACTTAAAATATTAAATGAATATACCTTCAGGTATAAAGTGTATTTCCGGTATGTTGAGCCTTACCTGAAATCTTGTTAGGATAAAAGTTTTATTTATAAATGCAACGAAATATTTTCAGTCTGTTTTACTTGTTACTTGTAGCAATTACTATTCTCCCTTAGACAGTGATTCTTCTTTCTTTGTATCTCCTCTGTCTGGAAATAGTTCTGTGCACCAAAGAAGTATCAGAGATGTTGGGAAATCTCTCGTTGTGCTGTTCCATCATTCATTAATTGCCTCAGGAATCTAAAGAGCTAATAAAAATGGTGGTATTAACTGCACAACATGTTAGAAAAAAAAATACTTTTTCTCCTTTCTGGAGCTTGGAAAATGGAAGTATTTTTATTTACTAGATTTTGTGGACAATATGTTAAAAGAAGAATTGGGATTCAGATAGATTTCAGAGCTGAATAAACAGCTAATTTGCAACATTTGAGTTCATACCTGGATTTGCACGGACTTTTGGGGTGCCTGAGTTGTTTGTTTATGGAATTTAAATTTTAGGATTCAAACAGGAAAGTTTTGTTACTTGTTCACTCCCAGAAGCAGATATAATGTCAAATACCTGCCCTGGCCCCTCCAATCGAGAGCAACATACTTTTTCTTCGTAAAATAATATTCCCTTTCTAGCTGGATAAAGAAAAAAGGGAGATGTGCAAATTTAATCATGTTATTTCATGGCTGACTTTGAAGAAATAGAGATTAATTTACACATCCTCAAATGAGAAAAAAAGTTTGGTGGTTTGGATCCCTTGTTTGCTGCAGATCGTCCGTTTGGTTTTACATCTGCGGAGCAAAGAGGGAGGCTGGACAGAGGCAGGAATTCTGTCAATGAACCTTCCCACGACTCTTCCAAATCTGTTACCCCCTTGCAGGAGGGGAACTGGAGCAGGAAGAGCAGGAGCTAGGCAGTGCCAAGGAAGGCAGGATAGGCTAAGGCATGTTCCTTGAACCCATGTATGGGACTTGACAAAACGTGTGAAAGCGTAAAGTCATGAAGTATGATTTCTTTATTGTTTGTGTCCTGGCTCTACTGCTGGTGATTTTCAAGGTGCCTTTTACATTGTTTTCTAACACGGTGGCAGCTGTGGAGAATCAAGGCATTATACTGAATATTTAAAACCAAGCCACTTTTATAAGTTCCAGTTTCTGTACTATTTACTTCAACACAGGCTCTTTAAAAACCTCCCAGATACTGAAGTGATTAGTAAATCAAGGTCACCAAACACTCATTTTTAGGGTAAATATGCTGCATTTTAAACAGTTGCTTTAGTGCCCTCTTTCTCTGTGCTCAGCAGAGCGATCCACTCAATGGAAAGTGCACAGCTTTGGAAGGGCACTTCAGGTTCCATCTGTCTTCAGGAACATCTGACTTGGAAGAGGTAGCAAAGAATATGATGAGAACAGAGATTTCTTTTCCCTTGCAAAATGTGTCTCAGAGCTCTCTGTCTCCAGCAAAATCTTAACCTGCCAGCTGTGATTTGGTCTTCTCTCCATCAGTAAGCATTACTAAAAGCCCCTATGATAAGCTGCCACCTGAAAAGCTGGCTCTGACAAGTTCTACAGGGTGAAATGCCCCTGTCCAGTCACTTCTACTAACACTGCTGCAGCATTTTTTTTCTTCAAGTATAATTTCTAAGTCTTGACCTCATTAATATACCATTGCTTCTGGAAGCTGGGACTTTGTTCAGGATTTTTTCTCTCCCTAGAGAATTTTGGTGATCTACTAGTATATTTTCTTTTGCATTTTCAATATAAGACTAAAATGCTCCTGGCTCCATATGCATACATAATTCAGAGCAATCCATGGTTATTTGAACCTCTGGCAGTATATATTTACAGTGTGTTTGACCTCAAAGGAAACGATGAGTGCTCGGCTGGAATATTTGACATTTGAGTTGGGTTGTTTAGCTGTGGATCATAAGAAAAGCTGGTCAAAAAATGAAGCATGCACAAGTCTTAAAAGCCTTTTTATCCATCTTATAGAAATTTGAAGTTTTTATCAAAATTTGGAATAATAACAGATTATCTAAGGATAACTAAATCCATTTTTCCTTATTTATGACCCAGATTTTGAGAAATATTTGCATATTGCTGAATCTAATGATGGGGTTTTTTGCACTCATCATTACTTGATTTAGGAATTTTGGAATATTTGCACTTTTGCGTGTCTTGTAAGTCCCAGAGTTTTTCACCTGTAACTTTGAATGGTCTAGTTCTTGATGGAAAAAAAATCAGAAAGTGGAGATCAGAGTAGGGAAACTACAAAGTCTGTGGGTGATCCTCTTCTTAGATGTTGTGTTTCTGTGGCAAAATAATCTTGGTTTACTGTTGAAACAAGATGGTACAAGAAAAAAACTAGTTGGAGTTTGTTACAGGGTAGCAGGAGAAGCATGGCAAAATTCACCCATCTTGGATCACAATAAACTTGTTTTTTTTTCTTAAGATTGGGCGTTTTCTAAGTGCCCTTATCTCCAACAGACACATTTTTTTGATTTACTATATTTCTCAGGGGGCAACTATTTTAATTTTTTCTAAAATGAAGTTTAAAATTTGAGTGTAGTCAGAGTAAAAACCTAAAGTCTGCTTGACTCAAAGAAAGATAAAACTGCAACTCACAGAAAAGAAACATCACAGACACTTTACCTAAATTTCCCCCTTCTTTCCTCCCTGTGTGTTATTTGCAAGCATTCCTCTGCTGCTGGAGAAGGGCACCATTCACTTCTTCCTTGAGTACTGCCAGCGTGGACTCCTCCTTCTCCCCTGTAAAAATTGCTCTCCACGTATCAGCTCAGAAGTCTGTAGTTAGAGTGGAATTTTATTAATAGCTATCAGTGTCCTTTAACCATCCATTTTGGTAGGTCAGCTAAGCTGAGGGAGCTCCACATGCAAAGAGCTAACCCCATTAATTTGACGAGTGAGCAAAACAGTCAATAGACGGTTTTATTTGAAATGTGATGAGCAAATGAACATTGGAGTATTTCAAGAGCACTCCAAAGGGGGTGGTTGCTGTCAGTTTTCAGGTGCTCCTCATGGTGTGAGGAGCAGGGGGCTCTGGGCTCTGCTGACAGTCAGGTCTCACATGGCAGTGCCAGGCTGCATGAGATGCTGGCAGGACTCTGCAACCACCATGGCAGCATTAGCATAGTGCAGCCAGAAAGCCAGAGATGTGAAACCAGTTCCCTATGGCAAGGCTGATCCAACACCCTGACACTTGTGAAGATCATGGCCAGGCAAAGCTGTTAAAGGTTTTGCTTTGTTTGCTCGAATGCAGGATGTGTTCCCTCTTCTCCAGAATCAAAATCTCAAAGTACCAAGTTGCCAAGAATTCATGGGCTGCAACTGATTTCTCTCCTTTAAGAATCTCAAAAATTTGCATCCCTCTTTGGACATCCTTAATGGAGTGCATCTATCATTGCTATGTGTCTGCAAACCCCAAGTGTGATGGATATCAGTTCCTGGACTCTGCTGTTCTACAGCTAATATATACATAAAAATATTGGTCTTGTATTAGAGGAACGGAGGTTTTATTTCTGACTATGTACTTGCAGTCACAAGCATTGCTTGCTTTGTGGAGCAATAAATTTAATACATTAGCTAGAGTATTATTTTTTTAATTATTTATTTGTAGATGATTTCAATTTAAAATGAGATTTTCAGGTAACAAGGTAGGCAAACATGTTTAACAATGCCATGATATAAATTGCTGTCGGTGACAGATCCCTACAAAAATTATAACAGGCAGATTTGGAATGCAAAAAATTATTTATATGACAGCAATCAGAAAGACAAATTACTCAGAGACTATGTACATGCTCCTCTATAATTGCTCATAAATTATTATGGTTCATGTTAAAATGCATCTAGACTCCCTAGACAGTGAGATTTATTTAAAATAAGAGTAATGGGAAATTACCAGGAAATGTGGAGGAAGAAGGTGCAGTACACGCGCTGGGTGATGGTTGACATAAAAGTACACTAATTTACTGTCAGCCAGCTTAATCTATAATTTGCTTAATAATTTTGAAACCTTCATTTTCAATTGACTCCTCAGATTGCATTAGCCTGGATAGATAAGTGGGATGGGCTCAGTGGGGCTCCACTGTGATTCACTGCTGCTGTCTTTTCCAGCCCATGGGAGACACTGGGACTCTCCTGCACCTGTGTAGGGCTCTTGTGTACCTTAACACTGTGATGTTCTACACAGTAGGGTGGAGTTTAGTCAGCTGGGGCAGAAATTATGCTAAGGGAGTGGGGACACTAAGGGATGGGCAAACCTCTTTTCCTTAGGGACTTGGGCTAAAAGTGGGACAGTTTTTTCCATATCCTCTCTGTATGTCAAATTTTAAAAATAAATATTTCCAAAAAATCATCTTTATTGAAAGTGTCTAAAATAGACCTACAATATACAGGATTTAATTTGAATGGGTTTTCAGTCAGTCACTTACCAGGTGATTATAAGGTAACAGGAATATGGTGTATAAATCTTAATTACATAGTAAGTGTCTCTCTCTAATGCCATTATTTTTCTCTTCTTATCACCCTGATTGTGTTACATATTGAGAGCCAGCCCAACAAAAATGACAGCAAATTTTGTTCTGGATAATGGAGTGCTGAACTCCACCTAAGCAGCTCCACTCATTTGTAATGACAGCTTGGAGAATACTCCAAACAAATCTAACAATGCTCACGCTCCAGTGACTGACAGCACGGCAAGAGGAAAAATTCCAGCTTCCATGTGAGTGCAGGGAGCCTGACCTAGATTTTAGCCTCTACAGCTTCATGAGAGGAAACAGTCTTGACTGTGTATTTAACAAGAAAAAAAGAGCAGGGGGGGAAAAGTCACCTCTTGTTTGATTAATCTTTCTTCGATAATTAAGATTTAGTCACGGCGCTCTGTGAGACTTCTCCCCTCCGCAGATGTCATCAACCCTGTAATGAATGGTTGCTCCCTTCCCTGTGTGCTCTCCTCTCTGTAATTACCACCTTCTAACATGCTGCAGGGAGTGAGCTGTGACAGGGGAGCAGCCAGGGCAGGCAGGGGCCATGGGCAGGCACAGCCTGCCTGCACCTTCCCCTCTGCTGCGCTCCCTCTGTTGGGGTCAGCCTCACTGTGGGCTGCTGAAATTGTTCCATTGGGATCCTGCTCATGGGAAAAGGGTTTCCAGCATTAATTTCCTTTTCTTTCTTTCCTTTTCGAGATGCAGGTGCTGTGCTTGTCTCAGGTCTCCATGCCCAGTGCTTCCACTGGAGCGCAGGCAGTGGCCAGAGGAGCAGCAGCACCACCGTCTTGTTCTCCTCTGGGGGCAACTGGAGATGGGTTTTAGCCAATCTAGTGACCCGGTTGTAAATTATCTTTCAAATGCTTTTCATCTAGTCTACTGTGCTTCACCTACTTCAACAGCTCAAATTTTTAAAATAAGATAGTAGAGAAGTGCACACCAGAAGGAAGAAGTAGTTTTTAATGAAAGTGGAAGATGAGACATATTGAATGACACTGAAAGATGATTAGTGCTCATTTGACAACTGTGCTGTGTGGATTGTGCTGTGATTTGACAACTTGTTTGGTGTGGATGTGGTAGAAATTTTCCTGAAAGCAGAGGCATTTTCAGCTTCCAAAGCTGGATTTTCATATTGGGTCAGTACCTAACTCCATAACTCCTCTAATTGTAACTCTGCTCTTTGAAATAAATGAAAACCTGGCACCATTCTGCTTGACCCCCAAGCTTTCCATGTGTGTCTGAAAGTCAGTTATTCTTTGCTGTGGTTTAACTTTGCTGAACCAGCGCAGGTTTGAAAGGGTTAGGTGACATGACAGGATTCGATTGACACAAGATTGACAGAATTAATTAGTCTGGATCTAAATTCCAGTTCTGGGCACCCCTATTCATTTCAGCTTATGCCCCTACTTAGACTTTTGTGACTTTGCTAAAGTGCTGGAGGAAGGGTGCCTTTGAGAGTATCTGTGTGTCCTGGAGAACAAGGGATGAGCCATCTGGAGAGCTCAGCATTGCCTTTCACATCCCTCACTTAGAGAAGGTGACTGTGAGATCTGCACTGCTCTTTAATTGTAAATCACATCAGCCTAGAGAACAGGGCTTATAAAAAGCACAGAGCTTTTGTGAGGAGGCTCTGTATGGAGTATAATGATACCTGTTCAATGTAAAAGCCTTCAGTCCACTATATAAAATAATTCATGGTGTTGGAACCAGGTTTTAATGTAAAAGTGAATTGGATGTGGTTGTAGGACTGGGAGATCTGGGTTCTTTTTCCAGCCCTGCTGCTGGTTGCCCGTGTCTGTGTAACAGTGATGTAGAGAGGGGCCAATGCAATGTGTCCTGGCAAGGGCATGTTCAAGTTACAAAGTGCAGCTTTGGTCACAGTGAAGGATGTTATAAACCTGGAGGGGATGAACTGAGAGCAAATACTTCTGTGCAAGATTTGCAAGTAATTATTATCCAAAGTTGTCCTGTTGTGTATGGCACTAAGTGTGAGAGGGAGAACACAGAGGAAGCAGTGATGCTGCAGCAGCGAGGAAAGGGAAAGTCAGTAAAAGGCTGACAGCCCTTCAGCTGATGTCATTACCAGCAATGAATTTTAATTTAAAACAGCGGGATGTTTTCATCAAAGTGAGGATGGAAATGAAAACTGAAGTTAACTGAAACTGTGTGTACATAACTTCAGGTGAAGAGTTTGGTTTGGGGGTTTCTCTCGATGAAGCAAGAAGTCAGCTGGCACAACCAGCTGCTGTGTTTGCACCTGCCGGCAGGTTGGGGTCGGAGCAGATAACACCCTGTGGGTAAAGGTGTTGCATGATCTCCCTTTGCCTGTCTATACTCTCATGACAGTGGGTACATGGGAAAAAAAAGGTCTGAGTACTGGGTTTTCTTTCCCTCCTGAGTTTAAGTTAGTTTTGGGGTTTTTTTTTTACAAGTATAGTTTGTTTTTCAACATGTTACATGGAAGTTATGTATCAGAAAAGTATGAAAGTGGTTAGTGTCAACAGGTTTAAAATATGGTTCAGGTGCATGGCTCATGTGATCATAGTACAGTTAAAAACTGATTTACTGCAATGGGAAAATTAAAACCTTCCATTTATTACGGTTGCTTTTGAACGATCGAAGAGAAGCCTGAAAAGATGACAGACATAATTGAAAGGCTGGGAAAGCCACTAAAAAAGGACCAGATCTGATATTCCACCATGTGTGGAAATTTTGGCTCACTACGTTTGTTTAGGAAGTAAATTTAAAAATCACTGCATGAATGAATATTATTGAAGATGTATATAAAATGAAGAGTGCTTAAGGATATCCAACATTTATAGTTTGAGAATTAATGTTGTAAATGCAGAAGAGGCAACTCGAGTGTTACTTGGTTGAATTTGTAGGAGCTACATTAAAGGTAGAGATGTTCCACTTGCTTGTAGCTGAATATGATAAAAAAAATTTAAAAACTGCATATTTAATTATCTATTAGTTTTAGGTAATGTGTTTGCCTATTGATGATCAGCCTTTGCATTTTTTTTTTCTTTGGTTATTTTCTTGGTTGACTTTCAAACTTTTTCCAACAACGAAAAGGTTGGAATTAGAAGGTCTCTGATTTGTGAGGGAGGGAGCTACACGTTGATATGTATTCATGATTGTATTGTAACTAAGATAACAATGGTGGGAGAAAAAATTGTAGGGAGAAATAACCTTTCATTAAACTGGCTGACATGTTAATTTTAAAAGTGAAATATCAAGAAAACTGTTTCAAAAGTTTTTTCTGAACAGAACATCAAAAGATCTCTTTTCGTGTTTGTGCAACTCCTGTATTAAGCTTGATTACACAGATAGTATGTTGTAATTGTATCCTGTTGTATGTAATACACATCTCTACAGTGTGAGCAGGCTGCAGGGAGGAAAAAAAAGCTATATGGAACTGCCTTGAAAAGAAAATGATAAATGTCACATCTGTTATTTGGGGTTTGCTTTGCATAGCATAATTAGCAGAAGTGGATGGAAAAGTTTTAAGGAATAAGATTGGCATCAGATGCCAACGTATATTTTCCTCCAACAAAGAATTGAAGATTTCAAAACTGGTTTACAGAGACAAGTAGTTAAGGTGAAACATTTGATTTATTTAATAAAAAATTAGTGTTCTGGGGATGAAAGTAATGGTGTTCTGAAGAAGTGGAATTGAGCAGGCTCAGTGTGTTCTGTTTATTGTCTGAAAATTCACAGCTACATGTTATGAAAAAAGGTGTGTGAAACCCTAATTGCCAATAGCTGCTCTATGCTTTTCATAGTGCCATAAAACAGAGGTTCTTTTCTTTCAGTGTATTGCATTGTATTTCACAAGCTTCCTTTCATTATATTGTAAAATGTATCTGTGTCTAATATTTCTTTATTATTGTTTTGCTTTCAGTTGATGGTTGCATTGACTGGTCAGTGGATCTCAAGACATACATGGCTTTGGCAGGTGAACCAGTCCGAGTGAAATGTGCCCTTTTCTACAGCTATATCAGAACTAATTATAGCATGGCCCAAAGCACAGGTCTTAGGCTTATGTGGTACAAAAACAAAGGAGATTTAGAAGAACCGATTATATTTTCTGAAGTTAGAATGAGCAAGGATGAAGATTCCATATGGTTTCACTCGGTTGAGTTGCAAGACAGTGGTTTCTACACATGTGTTCTAAGGTGGGTATTGTGTTAAAGTCTAAGTAAGAATGTATGGATTGTTTGGTTAAAAAAATTGTTTTATTTTAGGTATCAGAATCGAGATATTAACCTAGTTAATACATACTCATTTTTTATTCTCATAATTATATATGTCCCATAATGCTTTGTCTCAAAATTAGTTTCCCAAATAATTATAGTTAACTTGTCCAGTAGCTATAATTAATGTGCTTTCACTTAATTGCTTCTTTTTTTTTTTTTAAGTCCAACACTTGCAAATTCTCAATTTGCCATAAACCTTCAGAACTTGATACTTCTTAAATCATGAAGTATTTTGGTTAAGTAATGTTCGGTTTAAAATCCTCTGAGTTATTTGAGAGTTACATTTTGAATTATTCTGATGGGGTTAGGCCATAGGGAGTTAGAGTTCTGTCTGGTTTTGAAGAAATGTGTGTTTTAATATACAGTTATGATTTGTCATAAATTTTAGCAGACCTCGTTTGGTAAGGCACTGAAATGCATGTCTCAAAAGTATTTTGGAGCTGTTGGATGAGCCTTAAATTAAACATGTGCTGGAGCTCGTGATTTCCATCATGTGGATGTTGATGTCAGCTCTATGCTAAAATGAGAAGATAAAAAAAGGAGAATTCTTTAAGAATGAATGAATAAATATTCCTTAAATGATCCAGTTTTGAATTAAAAGGAGTTTAC
>JAWWMP010000148.1:8728463-8777885 GCA_035047865.1 Dendrocincla tyrannina | reverse complement strand
AGATACTTTATATTATTTGGTTTCAAACTATTTAGTTTCAGAGAATGAAGTTTGCTTCATCCTTCTCTGCTGTTCTATGCTGAAATATCTAATATTGCAGGAAAATAACAGTGCTGTTCAGAACGCAGAATTTGCTCTCCCTCCATCTCTGCTGAGTTGCTGCCTTGTCTCAGCTGCTCAGACCATTCTGATCCTGAGGAATGCTGCTAAAATCAGACTGTGCTGTGGGGCCTGATGGTTTGTGCTGGGCGACAACGTCCAGTTTAAATATCAGGTGTTCTGCAAAACTCACCATTAAGTTTGTGTTGCAGCCTTTGGAGTTAGTTATTCTTTTGGTAGCTGCTCTGTCACAGGTTGGGTGTAATGTGAACGCCATGATTTCGGTATGTTACGGGAAGATGGTGATTTACATGTTTCAAGGGAGCTGTACTTTTTTCATAAGAAGTCACTGTTGTGATAATCAAGTTACTACTTTAATACTTGGAGAAATTTTAATGCAAATCCTTTGTGAACAATGAAGAATTGATCTTGGATCAAATTCTGGGACATATTTTTTTTCCGGGAAATTTCAAAACTGCTCATTTACATGACAAAGTAGTTTTGGTAACAAATGGGCGAGTTCTTGAATAATTCATGGCTTCTCCTCATTTTCAGCTAAAAACTATATGACATGCTTCTTGGAAGGCATTATACAGCAACAAGATCTTCCTTGTCAGTTATGCAGTTTCCCTGCTTTGACTAGAACTTTCTTATATAATTACAGATATTTTTGCCTTTTTCAGATTTATGTCAGAGTGCAGAATATTATGTGTAGTGCTTACAGATAAAAGACTGTATTTCTTCCTTTGCTGAATTAATTTTTTCTTCTAAAGATGGGGTAATGTATCCGTGCTGTTACTGTTTGCAAAACCTTAGGTGACTTGAAATAGTTGAGGAAATAGCAATAGTAATTGATTTTAATTTCATTAAAACTGAGCTAGATGTAATGTTCTGAAATGTGGTCACACTTTCGTGGTAGTCTATCCACACCATTAACTGTGTAATTTCAGCTTTATTAATCCATTTTTTTTGGAGGGAGGTAAGCAGATGTTTGCGTTTTAGTCATTAACCAGGATCACCTGCTTTATGAGAATTAGGAGGTCACAAACTAAACCAGTAATTTTAGATTATGATTTTATTTTCTAGAAGCATTAACAATTTCTGTTACAAATGCTGTCTTTTGTGAACTGAATGAACAGAGACTGGCAGATAGAACTTGATGCAGTGGAAAAGAAGAGGTGACTGTGTCCATCAATGTGCAACACTGAGTTTAGGGCTGCATGCACAGTTGAATCTTTTGATTTGGTATCTGAAAGAAAAAAAGTAGGAAGGAAAGTACTTTTGATCCAAGATAAATTTAAAACTTTTGAAGTTTTTCCTAAAGAAAGAAGTTTTCATTTAGGTTCCCTGAGAGAAAATCAGGAGCAATTCAGTTCTAAATTGATGTCCCTCTAGCCACTTGCAAAGGATGGGTGAAGCCCTGGTGCAATTCCCTGTGCTGCCCAAAGGGTGAAATCCCACATTTGAATGTCCCAGTGGCCAGGCTGTGCTCAGTTCCACCACTGCAAGTCTCTTGCCTTAGAACTGCTCTTTCTGTTATTTGTACGGGTCTTTGCAAAAGGGTGCAAAGTGAGATGCTTGCATGTGGTGCTGAGGCCAAGTGGAGACAAGAGATCCTTGTCCCACAGGAAGTTTATGGCTTGAAAGAGAGGACACAGTCTGGAGCTGTGAAGAGCTCTGATAACAGGGGATTGAACACTCGGGCTTTTCAGGAAGTTGTACATAAAGGATATCACAGGCAATAGGGAGAGCTTTGCTAATTTGCTCTCCCCAACTTGTTACTTTTTTCCCAGTCAACACAACGTGACAAATTAGAAAACTGTCTGGAGAAAATGTCATCTGCACTTTTCACTGAATTTATTTGTTGAATGTCTTCACAATTCTAAAAAAAAGAAAAACCCAGACCTGTTTTTCAAGAAGCTGCATTATCTGGTTTCTCACGTGTGCTTGTAGGATCAAGGCATGAGTATCAGTGAAGCAATTGGAAGGAATTTTTCAGAAGTCACTTGAAAAGCATGGGTATCAGCAGGTGAAGGATAGGCTGTTATGACAGTGATTTGGAGATGAGTGAAAATTAAACGTGTCAGTGTATTCTCTTATACAGAATTTTCATCTCAATAATCATAATGTCTGTTTTGTAAAAGAACCCATAATACTAAATAAAATTAAGGAGTATTAAGCAGCCATAATAAGTGGTTGCTTCTTCAAGCTGTAAAGGTCTGATACCATAATTTAAATGTTGCCTCTCCTTCATTAACCAATTAGACATTGTTGCATAGACAGGTGTGGGGGTCTGAGTATAATAGGAGGCAGTTATTGTTGCATTAAAGCCTGCTTTTCCCTTCTCCCAGTACATCTTGGCATTGAGCTGACACTCAAATGCAAACTGAAGTGTGATATTTTTCTCCAATGTTAAGCATGGCTGTAACATATTAAGGGGTTCTGACTCTGCAAGGACTTTTTAAAAGAGTGTGGAGTTGAGCTGTGTTAACTGATCCACGTGAATTCCATGGATCTGCTTTGTTCCTGGGTGCCTTTTCTATGTGAAATCAGGGATATTACTACTACATCCAAAAGGGATCCTAACTAATGGATAAATGTGTATTTCATTACAGTTCCCATGTAAATGTTGGGACATTTGTATCATGACTTTACTGCCCAATATGGAAATGCTGTGTTGTGGAGATTTCCTTGCAGTACAGGCACTGGATATACCCTTAATCTTCTTGCACCCAGCAATGCTACTTTCAGATAAAGCTGTCAGCATTTCTGTTGCAGAGGTTTGATGTTCTGGGGTTTTCACACCAGCACTCTGGATCACAGGTGCTTCACTGAAGGATTCAGAGATGGGCACACCAAAACAAAACATGGAAACTAGACCAGGTCTAAATGCATAGGGGGGCCCTAAAGTTCTGAGTATGTAGGACAATCATTTGCCAGATCATATGCTGCTTTTTCTCCCTGAACAAATACATCTGTTTTTTCTGTGTTAAAAGCCTGTTTTTAAAAGAGGTAACAAAAACTGGGCCAACTTAGATCTTCTTAACCTGGTGAAAGAAGAGAAGATGAGCTGGGGAAGAAATCTCAGCAAAGTTAGCCCAAATTTGCCCTCATCAAAGGACAGCTCCTGAAAACCTTTCTTCTAACTCGGTCCAGCTCCAAAGAAACTGTAATGAGCATTTAAAGACTAAAACCAGTAGGAGTGAAAACATTAGTGCATATTTTCTTTTAATTAATGTTGGTGAAATAAAATAACTAGATTCCCATAATGTGAATCAGGAGGGCAGAAAGTCTGGGCCTTGAGTGGGTGCAGGAAAGCAGGAGGTGGATGTTTGTGGTTGCCAGACTGGCTGGTGGAGCTTAGCCTTGATTTTTGTACAGGATGCAGAATAACAAGAGAGTGAGGGTCTTGAATGCCTATGAGAGAATAAGCTTGCAGCTCTTTAATACCAGCATTTGATGCCAGACAACAGCTGACAAATCAAGTTAGGAAATCTGTGTATTCTTTTTCCTTTACTTTGTCCCTATCTGCACAGTTCTTAATGGAGAGCAACATTACTATGGACATGCACAGAAGAATTGAACCTTTGCTGAGCCACTGGTGAAATATTGAGATATTACTTTCTGAAAAGTAATAAAATAGACTGATAGTAGATTTTAAGCCTTCTGGCTTCTGAATGTCTGTGGAGCACATGACCACCAGCTCAAAATCAGATTTAGACAGCCTAGAGGGGTTGGCAGTAAAACTTCATCTGCAGCACAACCTCTGCTCTCACTTCAGAGGGTGTTAGGGGAAGGCTGAGGGGCTAATGTTCAAGTGCCTGCAACCTGGGCTGCAGAATGCACCCATCATCCCAGGAAAAGCTGCACCACTTTTCCGAGTGCTGAATGTCTGGCTTCCAAACAAGAGGAAAGAAGAGGTGTGTTTGGATCCACCGAGAGGCCAAACAGGAACTCTGGGCTAAATCATGATGTGAAAATCTGTAGGGGTAACGTTGCTTTTTCTGCAGCCATCTCTCCTGGTTCTTATAATATGTGTTTTAATTCAGTTGTTCATTTTGTTGCTGGCAATATAGACTGTTTCATTTTCAGGTGCCTTGGCTTTATTCAATGCTCCCCTGCTCATGACAAAGGTGATTTTGTATCTCACATCCCTTTGGATGCAGTGTTGTAATTCTACTTCAGTAACAGAATACTTTCTTCCATATGCTTCACTGGCAAGTGCTTTTTTTCCCCCGTAGACTTACTCTGGAAAGATCCAAAGCTGATACTTGGGCCAGTGTCTTTAGTTATTGGATATCTAAAATGAGCACCTCTAAGTAGCTGATGGATTACACATCTTATAGCAACCTCTCAGACTTGCACACTGGTACGTGATCAGCTTTCCTGTACAGTCCCAGGCATGTCTGCAGAAGCAGGAACATCTCACATTTGGAGCAAGGGCATTCAGCATGGCACAGGCTTCCCAGGCTCTGTGTGACTCTAACATTAAATGTCATGCATTAAAAGTGTGTGACATTTGCCACAATAAAATTGACTGATTCTGTGTAAACAAAATCTTTGTGAGATATGGTATTCAATACTTCAATTCAGTGTTAGGGCAGAAACATTATAAAGTCAGTGTGATTCATGATAAAATAAAATTTTTTGAGTTTTTATCACTGAGATATAATGTTTCAGCATTATCAAAATGCAGGGGAAAGTAGAATACTTCTACTTTTGTATCTAAAATTGTGTTGAAACTGATGGTGCTGCTGCAAATCATTTTGATGGTATTGTCTTTATTGAGAGAAATCAGTTCCATCTATTCTTTGCAGAAAAACAAAGATTTGTTTCTTTTCCCTGGTGATATGTATATTTCCGCTCACTCTCCCTCCTCCTTTAAAGCTTTAAAAGAGAAATTATTCATCCCCTGTCTTTCTGAAAGCCAATGTTTACCGTCGATGAGAAACTGCAAGAACAGTCACGCCTTCAAGGAGAAATGCCCATGTTGCTCTGTGATTGGAGAGCATCCAGTGACTTCCTCGTTGCATGGGCATATATAAGGATGAGAATATTGCATATCCTTTTGTTTTCCTACTAGTGAAAATCTGAGCTTTAGAAGCCTTTAAAATGACTGACCTTACTCTGCAGCCTCTACAGATTGTCATAGTGAAAGCTCCTTTTGCTGTAATGTCTCAGTGGCATTTCAGTTCATTGTCACTGGTTGCTCGTGAAGCTGTGCCTTTCTGCGTGGGCTTCAAACCTTGCCTAGGGGGCATAAAGGATGTAAAGTTGAGGGACTGCTTTCTTATATAGGAGACCTGCTGCAGAGGTGGTGTTCAGCCCTCCTCAGCCACCTCCTCTCCAGCATGTCAGGAAGTTCGTATTTCCCTTCTGTTTTCCAGATAACAGTGGAGGAGAATGTGCTCCTCCAGGTATCACTCTTGTTGGAACCCACATTGAGCCAGCTGTGACTGTAACATGTCAGTAGACAATATTGTCTGTGTCCTGTGAGTGGACAGACACATGTAAGGTTTCCTGAGGAAATCCATCATTTCCAAAGTCCAGGGTGAAAGAACCATAGAGAGTTAAACTGATATTTGGTAAATGATCCTGGAGGGTAATTTCTTCTTTTCTGGCCACCACTTAAGGGAAGACACAGCCAGGAGGACTCAGCTGCAGGACTCAAACAGCTCTCATTTCAAATTGACATAAAGACATTCACTTCATGATTCACACTAGCATTCCTTGTACACCCTATGAGACAATAACTGGTTGGTGTGCTCAATTGCCCATACACAAACAGAGCAGGACTTGCCTTTCAGTGTTGCATCTACAAAATTGGATTTCTATGCATGATGAAAGATGTGCTCCATAGGTTTTGTTCCCCAAGGAAACAAAATCAGTGAGGTTTAGCAATGCAGAAAAATCTGATGGGTGTCCTGAATGCAACTTCGGTTTTGCATGCCAGGTGTCTAATAAAAAAAACCCATAGAGAAGTAAATGCACTAATTCACACGCTGTGTAGTTTGGAAGAAATAAAAGAGAAAGTGTGCAGTGCTCTCAGAAACAGAGTATTGCAAATGCAAAATTATTGGAAGGGGATTTCTTAGTATTGTCCTGGGAGCAGTTGTTCCTGTGCCTCAGATTTATGTCATTTGTAATGGGGCTTTTCAGTAAGACAATGTAATTTAACAGTAATATCCAGAGTTCTAATACAAAAGTATTAGGGAATAAATGAAAAGGGCTTAGTTATTTGCAGTAGCAAACTTTAGAGTAACTTGCTGCATTGTAATTCTTACTGTCAAGGAAGAGACTTTCCCTGAGAGCAAACCCAGCCAATTACAGGGTTTCTTCTACTGGAACAGGATGTGCTGAAGCTGAGAGAGACCACATAGTTTGTGAATTTAGCTGTGATATGCTGAGATAACTTGGTGTGCTATTGGCTTCTGCATTTCTTCTGTGTTCTGTATTACATTTTCATATATTCATTTCTAACATTTGATAGCGAACATTAATGAAGACTTAACCCCAAACCAAGGAACATGGTTGGGCCGCGTGATTTAACCTAAATGTTAGGAGATTTTCTCTTTGTGCCTGAGTAACCCCTGCTGGAATGACTGACGGGTGATTTGCTTTTCAATTGCTTCTGTCACGATGCAGAGGTCATCAGGACCAGTGCATGCATTTGTGAAGGCAACCAGAAAAGAGCCAGTTCTTCCTGACCCATAACCATGTGCAAATCAGGCTGGCTGTCACTTACTGTTCTCAGAGAGACTTGAAAAACATGATACTAGAGATTAGCCCCGACTTTTCAAATCATGGCCTTGCTGTTACAGCCTGTATCACTGACTGTAGGCACATCCTGACATTTTTGTGTCGCATCTCCCTCTTAATAAGGATGTTAGCTGAAATCCAACTTAAATTTAAACTTAGATCTAAGCTTTGCTGAGAGAGACCTAACTGTGAAAAGCTCTACCCAACTGCCATACCCAAACGTTTTTTCTTCTCCTTCCCAGTATCCAAGAAGCATGAAAGTTCTCTAAAAAGGGCTAAACTCACAGGGAGGAGTAGAGGTCTTGTTTTAAGTGCCTCTGGTGAGAACTATATTGTTGATGTTATCTTGAGGAGCCATCCCTGGATATCTGTTTTTCAAGCTGTCATTAATGTGAGCCTTTTAAAATTACCTTTCATTGACTTTGCACAGTTCTTTCTTTTGAAGACTGATGGTATAACCTTTCTTCAGTGTAAAATGTGGACCTCTGGGACATGTAGTATGTTTTAGTCAAGCTCAAATTGTCTTGTTTTTAGTGAGTCTTGTGCAGAGATTGAATCTTAGGAGACAAGAAGTGCAGAAAGAATACAAATTCTTCATGAGTGATGGGCTAGCTCTGCACAAATGCTTTTTCTATGTGGAGGGAATGCGGCCTCTGTCTTGATTCAGAACCCAGACCTCTGCTGGAGGATCAAAGGAAGTAGGAATATTGTAAGAACATTAGATTTGTAACATCATACTGTTTTAGCACGTTGGTTTCTGAGATCATATTTCCATTATGTTATTTTCTTTTACTAAGAGGATCTAGAAAACAAGTCAGATGCTAAATGCAAGGTAACATGGGATTAGGATTGCTCCTTAGCAGACACAGGAGTTGGTATTAGAATTACAGTTATAACATCAATGAGCAAGCAAAACACAGGACAGGAGTGTTTGGGGTTGTACCAAGGCCAGGTACCACCCACACAGGCTGCAGAGTCACTGCACCTCTTGGCCTGTGGTTCAGGGAGCAAGTACAGCACTGCCAGCCATCTGTTAAATTGTTCCACTTGGGCGTTGCTCTTTCACTTGACAAACTGATAAGAATTAAAAATCCCAAAACTTTGAAGGGTCTGTGATTTGTACCCTCCAACAGTCATTTACTCCATAGGCAGGATATTGATCTTTTCCAGGCAACAACCTCAAACATGTAGCAGTGGTAGTTCCTGAGAAATAAGTTAGCACTTGAATGAAACCTTGGAAGAGTAAGTAATAATCCATTTTTTTTTAAGATACTACATTTGTGTGAACTGAATAAAACAATGATTAACAAATAAGTCATTTTTCTTTAAGCAGAGCAACAAACCATGACCTTGGTAACTATTATGTGAAGTGTAAAATTTGGACAGGAATAAATTTATGAAACTCTCACGAAGAGAGAGGAAAACAATCAAAGGCTTAATTAAGTCTGAAAGCTGATAACATAGCACATTTACAGAGCAGCCAGTAGTGGATCTGGTCATGCATTAATGCTGTGAACCTTCAGATGGACAAAGATTGTTGGTGATGTAGCTATTGCTGTTACTGTTCTAACTCAAAATGAGCAAAGAGGAATGCATGTGTTGATCCATACAGTCCTGAAATCAGTGAGCCAATAAAAATGTCATTAAAACAGCCAGAGTGCTCAGGTACACGGAGAGAGATCTAAGTCTGAGCTGTGCTGTTCCCTGAGCACTGCTTTGGTAAATACGCTTCCCAGATTTTGGATCTACCACCAAAGTCTTAGAATATAATAAAATACCCAATGCAAGGAAAAATGAACCTGCAAGGGGAAAAATCCCAGTGTGAATCCTTTTGTATAAATATGCAATTCAACTTTGGGTGAGGTTTTTCAATCTAGAAGGTAGAAAATATTCAACCACTTTTCTGCCTCCGTCCTCTTTATAAGAAAATCAATAATTGGGGGTTGTTGATTCTGTGCATATAGAGACAAAATTGCTTTACTTGACAGTTTTAACAAACCACCCTCACTTAGCAGAAACACAAATGCCAAAAAAAGTTTTTTCCAAAGTTGTGAATATTTCCTCTGATTTTAATTCAGCCTTAGGGCTGATGAATTGTCTTGAATCCAAAACAAGATGAAAATTAATTTAGGGATTGACGCTCCAATTTCAAATGTCCTTCTTATCTATTTCTTTATATCCTCCCTATTTCCCTCTGGCCCTTGCTTCGAAGTCAAGCCAAACTCACAATTTCTCTTGCTTTTGTTTTGAGACCTGTCAAACTCCCTTGGTTTTCCCTGTGGTTTTCTGTTGGATTCAAGAGCTGGCTTCAGTTTGTGGTTCAGAGCCTGTTCCAAGTGGCCTGGGGATTACAGATGCCTTGCCACCAGAACAAAGGAAACTGCTTTGTGAACTTTGGCAAAGCTAAACCCTTCCTATTTCCAATTGAGAGAATAGGCCCAGTTTGTAACTAGTCACTTGAAATAGAGAATTACAGATCTTCGTTTCAGTGTGAAAATATAAGACAATTTTTTTCTTTTTACTATGGAGTGATTCTTTCTTTTCTTCCCTCTTCTTGTTACCTATGTGACCACTCTTGTAGAAATGGAATCCATTGGAAATCAACTCCCGTGGAAAGTGAATTGTTTGGAAACCTTTCAGAAAAGAGAAACTACCAAAAAACACACTTTCAGACTCCTAGGTTATTTCTTTTGCAGATATGTGGAAAATGTCTGCAACCTGACATGTTCATTTGATTTCATATATTCTCTGCTTCAATACAATTCTTCTTATCTAGCCTCACAATACTAAGATCACTGTAAGCCCTCCAGCATCTTACTCATCCACCTGAAAGATACTTCCTTTTTATTCTTTTGAGCCACTGATTCTGACAGTAGAACCCATGTTATGAGCCTTGATTTTGTTATCTACTGTTCTTTTTGTGTCCAGCTTTCCTCATTAAATATGGTCATATAACCTAATATATATATAAGATATATATTACATATAATGGCCCTGAGATTAACTCAGTTGGTTAGAGCATGCTGCTAATAATGCCAAGATAGTGGGTTTGATCCTTTTATGGGCCATTCACTTTAGAGTCAGGCTTGATGATCCCTGTGGGTCCCTTCCAACTCCGAATATTCTGCGACTCTGAACCTTTCCTGCCAGCCAGAGACTGCTGGGAGCACTGACCTCCCCCACCAAGCTCCATGACCACGTACTGAAGACAAAAGTGGATCCTCCTCTTTATAATTCATAGGCCATCTGTTTGGCTTTTAAAAGAAGAAAAACAAAAAAACCCCATAGGATTCAGCTAGTTAATCTCCACACCTTTACCAAAACAACCCCAACAAAAGCCAAAACCCCTTAATCATAAACAACTTAAATGCAACTCATGAAGGAGAGCCCTTGTGTTCACAGGGGTCCTGAAAACAACTGGAAAGAAAGAACTGAATGCCTCCCAGCACAGCAGCTCTGTGGGCTTCTGTACTGATCCTCTTTGTGATCCCCTTTCCTTAGTTCTCCCTCAAGCTGTCACCCTCTGGAGAGCCTGTTTATGCTCCAGACCCCACAAGGGAGGGAAGATAACAAGAAAGAGTCAGCACAGATGCATCATCTGCTTAGAGGACCAGTGAAGAAATCCATACAGCTGAGGAACAGCTTGCCTGGCACAGGGTGGAATGGCTCATGACTTCAACAGACTTCAGCTCCCAGACTTCTCCCTCAAAACCGAGGAGAACAGCGAGGCTGTTAAAACTACTGTTTCCTTCTGTACATGTCTGGAATATAACTGCTGTCCCAAGCTGACTGGATTAAAGGAAGGCTGCTGCTGCTGCTTCAGTCACTGGCATTCCTGCAGAAGTTGCCCTTCTCTGAATTACCAGCAGTAGCACTAACGTGAGTGGCTGGTGAAGAAGCATTCATAAAGCTTTCAAGTCTATTGCTGTTGGCTTAGTGAGGGCTTTCTTCATCATGAGCCTGAATAGATTTATTGTCTCGGTCATGGAGTGTGAACAAAAGTGATAGTACTCACCAGGCACTTAGTTTCCTCAATTCTACTCAATTCTAATTGTAACTAATGAAAAGAATACTCCATTTTTAGGTCCTGGTTCCAGAAAGCATTTAAAATAGAAGTAGCCTCCAGCACTGTTCAAAATACAGTCTAAATAATGCCAGATTGTTAGGAGAAAATACAGCACTATTAAATAACACCAAGTAATGGACAACTGTTCAAAGTCATTATTCTTGATTAGCCTTGATCATTACTACTGAGTGCATGTGACCTTAGTTGCACTCAGTAATACTTATAGTCATTCAGGAAAGTTAAATAATCATTACTGATTAATTAGTATTGATTATACTGAGTGGTTGTATCGTATTTTGTGGATTTTGGTGCTGTTTTAGGAAGCATTGAAATTTTGAAATATGGGGGTTTTTCCAAAAGAAAGGTAAGTCCTTTCAAAAGCCAGTTTGGGAAAATGTTGACTAATGTTCCCTAAACTGTATAATATTTCTAAAAAGCCCACCCCAAAAGATGGATTTTTTTTCAGTCCAGAGAAATTTTTCCAGAGAAATATGTTTTGTGCAGTTTGTGAGGATGATACTTTATTATAGCCTCACACATCATGGCCGCGTGCAAAGCAAGCTTTTCCACTCAGAGGTGAGGGAATGGAGAAATATCCACCAATTTTATTATATAAATGTACAAGTGGCATTTTGAGGAGAAGGGAGTAGGAAGGACGAAGTCTGTGGTTCTGCCGAAGACGTAACAATAATGATGCTGAAAATGGGAGGTTTCTGAAGGTTGCCTGGTGATTTGCTTTGCAAATGGCTCTGTCTGCCAAAACCTGCTCATGGCACACCTTTGACAAGAACCCATTTACAGTGTTTTGTCAGCGCTTGTTTAGCATGAAGCTTCGAGCTGTGATGAAGTGCCCCTGTAGACCTTTTTATTTCCTTCCCAACTACAGGTTCACTTGACAGAGTGAAATGTAGAAACACTGCATAAGAAAAGATTTGTCATGGACCATGCTGGATTTTTTTTTTTTTTAATTAAAAGCATTGTCATGGGTCTAGTTGGAGGGAGTGAGCAGCCAGCATCGTTAATGTCAGGGTGGGGCTGACGGATCACTTTGCAGGTGCACAGGGCAGTCTCTTGTCTCAGCTAAACCGGTTTGCAGCAGAGCTGTGATGGAGGAGGCAGTGGCAAAGCCAAGATACCTCCCACAAGAGCTTTCCACAGCTCCCTTCGATGGGAGTAACCACCCAGCAAGACTCGTTTACTTCTGGATTTTTTGGTTGTGGTGCAATCAGTTAAAATGACAAAATGATGCACGATGAGGAAGAGCCCCGTTATATTGTGGGTTGTTCTCCGAGCGCGCCATGACACGAACCAAGGGGCAGAGCCGGCAGCCTGGGCTGCAGCTGCCCTGCAGTGCCAGTGCCTCACACTATCACCATGGCAAATGCCAATTTGGGAGGTTTATTGTGTGTCTGATAGCTCTGTTAAAGCTGCAAGGCCGAAGGAATTTAATTTAATCCAGTTATCATGATCATGCAGCATGGCATCTGAGCTGGTTGCATTTATTCTGCCCTGATAGTAAATAAAACTGGGCATAGCAATCCTCTCCCTGTATTTAGTTGTCAGGGTTCTTTGGGTTCTTTGGTGCCCCAGGCCCCAGCAGGCACTGCCCTGCAGCCAGAGAGGGATCCTGGAGGGCTGGTTTTCCAGACAGGAGCTGCATCCATGCTGGAGCAGGGGAACGTGTGAGGAGGAAGAGGAGGCAGGGAGGAGATACTGCACTGCTAGGGGAGGGAGGGGTAGAGGAGGAAAAAAAGATGTGAGAAGAACGCGTTTCAGCTTTTTTATCTTTCTCACCACCAAACCTATTGTAATTCAGAATTAATGAAAATATTGTTTTTTCAAGTGAAGTCTGTTTTGCCTGTGATAGTAATTGGTGAGTGATCTCCTTGTCTTTATCTTGACCCATGAACTGTTTCATTTTATTTTCTCCTCCCCACCCCACTGTGGGGGAGCAAAGGAGCATGGGGGTCAGCAGCTGGTTCAGGTCTACCCACCACAATATCATATGCTGAAGTTTCACACAGCAGTTCCTTCTGAGGGAGAAATCCTTCCTGTGTGATGGGCTTTAACATCTAGCACATAACCCTTTTTCTCAAACATGCAGTGCTTGACTACTAGGGTGAAATCTCCTGATGGTGGTAGAGAACAAGGGTGAGGAGGAGTGTTACGGGACACAGAGGAAATGGAACAGTGCATTCAGACTGACACTGGAGGTGCTAACAAGTTCCTGTGTTTATAGACTTGCAAGCTTGAAAGAGCTGCTGTGCTGGGTTAGATCACTTGTCAATAAAGTTTCGACAAGGTTCTTCACAGTAAATCAGAAATGAGATTTTGTATTTTCTATAATTCCTCTGTGTTGGAAAGACACATCATGGCAATCACTATTTGAAGTGTTTGTGAAGATAAAAGTTTCTTTATTAAACTTATTGTGTTGATACAAACATGGTAAGAAGAAGGTAGGATAAATTAAAACATCTTTCTGTCCCTGCAGAAACTCAACATATTGCATGAAGGTGTCCATGTCCTTGACTGTAGCTGAGAATGAATCTGGGCTTTGCTACAACAGCAAGATCAGATATCTGGAAAAATCAGAAGTCACCAAGAGAAAGACCATCTCTTGTCCTGATATTGAGGATTACAAAACAGCCAGTCAAGAGCCAGATGTGGTGTGGTATAAGGTAACTATTGCTGTCTTATTGTTATTGTGCTGAAACTGTACAAAACTTCCCCTGTTTTCAGTCTGTTTCTTAGTGGTGGCTTTTTCTGAGGCATCAGTGGTTTGTGACTCGTCTGGAGGTTGTTCTCCCAGTATTCTGGTTTTGTAGGCAAAACTACTCAGCATAGTTATGGTTCAGCAGAGATCAATATCAACAAGGATGTTCAGTGAGAGTCACATGCATTCTCTAACAGCAGTACCACATTCCCAAACCACAGTGCCTCAGTACCAGTTTGTACCTTGGTGCAATGTCTCCCTACTTGATGCTGTAGTAGAAACAAAGGGAGGAAACCTACAATGGAGCCAAAGGTGTACCAGGACCACCAGCTTCAGTAGTGCTACCCAATTAATTTTTGTTGAGTTTGTTGGCTATTTTCCACCAAGACTTGTAAATTTTTACCGAAGTGTGCCGAGTAATTTCACAGAGGTGTATTTACTTTTGCTGAGATTTGTTGAGGACTTGTACTGACATCTGTTAGGTACTTTTACTACTTGTCAGGTAACTCGTCTGGCTGTACCTTCTCCAAGGCTTGTCAGGTGTGACACACCACTTTAAGCAGCAGGTGTATCGGTGATGTGCTCCTGTGGCTCCCCAAGAAAGCAGAACAACTGAAATGTGGGTTGGCAGCAGGAATCAGGTAGTGAGACCATAGCAAGGTCTGGCAATTTTTACCTGTTGTCTGGGCTTGGCCCAGTGTCTGATATTTGAAAAGTCCTCAGATTTGAGTTGATGCAAAAACAGTAGATAATAAAGATCTGAGAGTCAAAAGGAACCAGAAATAGTTGGACAAGAGGAACAGCTCAGTGGAATCTGTGGGAAATAATTTGGATTACAGAGGAAAAGACAGAGACGTTTTGGACAATCTTGGTTCAAGTAATGAAGACAGAAACATACAAACTAGTTAAATCCTAAATTTGGAGTGCTTCATTTGCCAACCTTAATAACATTCTTTAAACGTAGTTATTTTGTGTGAAATAAGTAATGTGTGCAGAGCAGCAGATTTTTTTCCTCTCTAGCAGGTTGCATCAGAAAAGAGCAATTATAAAAGTTGTCGTTTATTTCCAGTTTTTTAAAAAATCTCACATGTTCTATCTTATAGTAACAAAACCCACTGTTAGTGTAAACAAAACTCTTCTTTCAGCTGTTGAAGCTCTTTCTCTCAGCATATGGGTGGATATCTTCAGTGCTGTTCATATGTCAAATGTATGTATTGAATTAATCACAGAATATGCTGTGTTGGAAGGGGCCCACAAGGATCATCTAATCTAATTTCTATCTCTGCACAAGAAATCTGCAATCTTGGAGAAAGGGGGGTACCAAAGAGAAGCTACTTCTTGCTCTATCTGCCTAGGTATTACTGAACACCAAATCACTGAAGATCTCATTTTCTGCAAGAGCACACTGAAAAATAGTCTGGCAGGAATAATCTTCAGCTGTCATGGAGCAGAAATCAGTGTAAGGAAGATGCATGTGCAGCCCGCACCAGTGATGCTTTGCACTGACCAAGAAAGGGAACGGAAGGCTCTGTCCTAAACACCCACACAGGTGTTGTCTGGGTTGCACACACAGGTTGTCTGACACCAGGCTGGAGTGTGACAGCTGACTCACAAGTCATCACTGTAGTGAAATTGAACAGAATTGATGTGGTGGATGATAATGGTGAGACAATCAAAGTCTACAACCTTTCGTCTGCCTTGCTAATGAGAAGAGACATTAGTGGGATAACCTCTTACATGCACCTTCTTACCCATAATTAACTATAAGGTGCTATTAGTTTGGCTCTTAGAGAATATCTGTGTTATCTGGACCTGGGTCAGGAAACTCGGCAGTGTGGAATGTCAATATTAATATTATGCAGAAGGTATGTATGTCAGGTTATCCCTTGAAACTTATTCCTGAACATTCTAGAGAGTGTTGTGTTAATAACTGTTAATCGAAGTCTGCCTACTCAAAAGAGCAGAAGTCCAGTTTCTAGAAAATATGGAATTAATTTGGTTTCAAAATAATATGATGGATACTGGGTAACCCCTACACACTGCACTGTGGGACTTAAGACCATGCTGGGTGGGGCAATGTGAGGAACAAAAAGCAGGTCCCTTCTCCCAGACAATAGCGTAAAGTGATACTCTGCTTTAGGATCTGACCCTGGCTTTCTGAAGGAGGCATCTGTTTCCAGTCATACCACACTGGATCCTCAAGTTTTTCCCCTCTACCTTGGAGATTGAGTTTAATGTGTACATGAAGCCATCTTCATGTATAAATCTGCTCCAGAGGCACTGGGGAGGGGGGGGGCAATTCTTTTCGTTATGCTGAAATACTTAGAGAAGATTTTCATCCAAAAGAGATGTTGACCCAAAGAGAACAGTAGATAAATATGTATGAGGAGGTCCTCTAAGTTCCTTCTTTATACCCTTGTCTGAAAAGATAAATCTTTGTGTTCAGGAGAACCTGCCAGTTTGGTGCTAGTCAGGGGGTTTGGACTTGTGATGGATGAAATACCATCAGACAGGACAGTAGTGGTGCAAGCCCACTGTGTGCAGGACTCTCTCTGCCTTCCAAAAGGCTGCTCTGTGTTGAGGGATTAATAAATCTGAGCCAATAATTGCATCAATTTACAGGGAGTTAGCTGTAATTTAAACATGCTCTTAATTATGCCTGAATAGATTTTCCTATGCACACCCAGTAAGTAATAAAACATTTGCTGTGAGGATTTGTTTTAGCAGTAGTATGAACTTCACTTCTGGCTAGAATTACACGGCATGAAATATTTATTTTTAAAGATTTCCTCAATTAATGCCATTGATATATACAGAACTCTGTTATGCCTGTTAAAACTATTTTGACAAGAAGTGTGAGGATTTTTTTGAAGTAAATGAATGTGTCAAGGCATGATTGAATGATTCAGATTTAAGAGTAAGAGCAGTTTCATGAAAAATCAACTGGCAGAGGGAAAAGGTGTATTACATCTTGAATGTGGAGTCTTAATCCATTTCCATCATCTCTTTTCCACTACTAGGTTGAAGGAAGGGCTGTGAAAACAGTCAAAATGTCAGGTGAAGGACAGGTAGTTGTTATCTGCCCTAGAAAAATAGAGTTGCTGAGGTGCTACCACTTACATTTCAAGGAAGAGAAACAGAGCATAATAGTAAACAATTATTGGGGAAAAACCCCAGATAATCAAGATGTCTAATGAGAATAAATAGGCTTGGAAAAGAAACTTTGAGATTCTTCTAGCAGATAAACGTATTGCAAAAGCAGAAAAGAACAATTGATTGGTTAAAGGCTTCAGTGAGACCTTAGAGCACTTTCCAGTACCTGAAGGGGCTTTACAAGAAGGCTGGACAGGGACTTTTCACAAGGGCATGTAGTGATAGGACAAGAGGGAATGGCCTTAAGCTGCGGGAGGGCAGATTTAGGTGAGGTATTAAGAAGTGTTTCCCTGTGAGGGTGGGGAGACAATGCAACAGGTTGCCCAGGGAGGTTGTTGACTCCCCAGCCCTGGAAGTGTTCAACACTGAGTTGGATGAGGCTTGGAGCAACCTGGTCTAGTGGAAGGTGTCCCTGCCCACAGCAGGGGGGTTTGAAGAAAAGTGATCTGTAAGGTCCTTTCCAACCAAAACCATTCTGTGATTCTATGAAACAAGTCATACAGTTGAGCACTTACCTTTTAAAGAAATTAGCAGACCTCTGGCAGTAAAATCTACATTGTTTTCCCAAAGTTGTTTGTTTGTTTCTCAGCTGGTTTTGTTGCTAAAATGCAAATTATGTTTTTCTTCAGCTTTTCCCCTTTTTTTCTTTTAGTTTTGTGTATTAAATATATAAACAGGCATTGTCAACATATTTTTATAAAGCCTGCATAGTCAGTAGAAGACAATTAGCTGAAATTTGGGAAAGAAAGGCCTATAAATAATTTTAATTTAAATTGTCCTAAGTAGATACAAAAAGAAATAATTAGGAAATTAGTAGTATAATTCCACTAGAACAATTTCCCTCTGTCAAAACATAATATCATATTGTTTGAACTAAATCATTAATCTCTGTAGTAGTAAAGGTGTCACTCTTCTTATTACAAATATGTAGTATATAAAAATAAAGAGCATATAAAAATGTATCTTCCATCTCTTTGCTCCCATACTTTTAAAAATAAAGTAGAGAATATAAAACTGGTAACACATGATAGGGAATTTCAGTGCTGCACTAAAAGGTGCATATCTGAAATACTCTTACTTTGTGTGTTCTGGGATTGTATTCCTTCTAAATTAGGATTGAATAGAAAAGGATCATATTCTTTGCCCAGTGTTCAAATTTAGTTACTCCAAGTAGGTGTTTCATGTACCTCTCAGTAGACCTAAAATACCGAGCACAAATCAGAAAGGATTTTATGGCCTTTCCTGGCTCAGGTCTATGTCCTGTGTGAACTTCAAGCAATGACAGTGCAATTTAGTAACAAAAATAAGCTCTGATTCTTCGTAGCACAGCAGATAGGATCTGGATTTGCTCATTCTCTATCACTGGTGTTAACTAATGTTCACATGCAAGGCAAGACTACGCTTCCCTTACAGCTGTGCTTCAGAAACAGAGATAACCTGATCACTGTTTTACCTGCAGTAGCGTTGCACAGCTTCAAAACTCAAAATCTGACCACATTGTAACTGGATTTGGCCTTCCAGGGATGAGGATAATTCTTCAGTGCTCCATTTTCCAGTGTAAGGCCAGAAGCTTTCAGTTCTGTCTTTTTAGTTCCCTGTTGTTGTCCTTTAATTTAGAATCTGACATGGATTTGGAATGCGTGTGGAGTCCCATGAAAAATTTATGTTTATGTCATTCTGATCTCTTGCTGTGATACAATATATTTGCATGTTGACGTATTTTCTTGTTTGGTTGTTTTCTTAAGAGAAAGCTTTGTTCTATTTTGTTTTCTGTGTTTCTGACACTGCTGTTGCAAACGAGCAGAAAATGGGGCATAGGCCTGGGCTCATCACCAGTCTCTGAAGTTGCTGAGCCTGAGGTAGCTGATGCGAGACTCTCAGCTGCAGCCTGAGAGCTTATTTCAAGTTGCACCCTTGAGAGAGGGAACAGAGGGACACTGAAGGTGCTCAGGCCTTGTGTTGCTTTGTGTTCTCTGGGTACAGAATTAGCAGAGCCTCTGGAACTGTTAGGAGTACTGAGTGCTTTAGGGAACTGGGAAAAGTGTGATTTTGTTGCAGGCAGAACAGACTTGATATCAAAGATATTCATAGGCAATAAGGATATAATCTTAAGGTGCCATTTTCAAGAGACAGTGGTCAGGTTGGGCCCCTGCTTTCAGTTCAGAGCATTCCAAGAACTATTCCATCATGAGTACCATTAGCATGGAAAGTGACTGATCTGCCTGCAAGGATATGGTTTACTAGGAAAGGGAGATCCTCTTCTTGCACTGTATCACACTGTATATGGAAGGACTCAAATGCTGCTCCAGTAGGACCACAGTTTGTAGTGATGAACCTAAATCTGCCAAGGACTGCCTGGTGAAGTCTGTGGGACTTGCAGGCCATCAGTACCACGTATTGCATCAGAGGACAGAGATGGGGGTGATATTACACAGAGCCTAGTGATGGGAAAAGGCTGAATCAAAGCTCATCAGGTGCTAGAGAAACCAGTGATGAGAAACGAGACTGTAAGGGAACCAGGCTTCCAAATTCTCTTGCTCATAAAACCACTCTTCTTTCTGTTTTTTTCTATTGGTAAATGGTTCTAGTCTGGGACTATGTGTAAAGTTTGCCTCCAGGCTAACTCTTAACAAATGTTACCCTTGCTGCCTTCAAACAGGGATGTATTTTAATGCTCTGTCCTAAAGTAGAAGTCTTGGCAGTTGTTATGAAGAAAAAGAGAAGATGCTTAACCATTGCTTCAGGGCACCATGTATTAAACACAGCCCATGTGATACAGTAGGAATTACTGAACCTTAAAAACATTTCTGCTTAATTCCTGTCTCTGAATTAATTCCAGTTTCAGATCTCTTTGCTTCCTGAAATTATATTTGAATTGTAATTGCAAAATATATTGAGGTGATTGTTTACTTATGTATGATACTGAAAATCTGATTAGGCAACACTGTCTTATCTCATACAAGCTGAATAATTTTGTCAATGGACTTTTTCTGCAGGAATGTAAGCCAAAAATGTGGAGAAGCGTTGTAATTCAGAAGGGAAATACTCTCTTAATTCAAGAGGTCCAGGAAGAAGATGGAGGAAATTATACCTGTGAACTAAAGTTTGAAGGCAAGCTTATACGAAGGACAGTTGAATTGAAGGTTACTGGTAAGAATCTTTGTTCTATGCCAATAGAAAAAAATAAAGCTTTGAAATAATAAGGAAAAGTGAGTTTCAGATGTCAGTGAATCTATTTGATATAAGTAAGACCAAAGCAAATCCCAGTAGCTGAGCAGTCCAAAACTTGGGGAAATTTATATCAAGATCTTATAAAATTCCACAAAAGAGTACTTCTACCTTTTGCTCTGTACAAAACCTGGAAATGCTGACTATAAAGCAAAAGGTAGAGCAGACCAAAGTCCTCCCTTTACACTGGAAGTAACTCAGACTCCAGTTTTGTCTTCAGTGCTGAATGGAAGAAAGGTGGACTGAAGCTCTAAAACAGGCTTTTGGTGAGGCCTTTTGTCCCAGAATGAACACAACCAAAAGGGACATCTTCAGCCATTAATTTTTTTTGAGTGATTGTTCCATATTTTTAAGCTTTGGTTTAATATATGATGATCAGCTCCTCTAGTCTAGGGTATGTCTTTAGTGAAGAGTATGGCACAACATATTCCAAGGATGAAGTTATGAACAGTGGACAGTCAAGGGAAAGCAACCTGCCTATAAGTGGGTCATACACTGTATGGTTCTGACTCCAGATAATATCTACTAGACAAGAGTGTCTTTTGGCCAGGTTTCAAAAATAATTGGGAAAAAAAAATATTGTCTACGAATATATTCCTGTTCCCTTTCCAGTCCACTGTACAGTATGACATCTATAATTATTATTTTGCCTTCTGTGTCTGGAGTTTTACAAGTATGTGAAAACAGCTGAGGTTTTCTTCAGCCTTGCACACAAAACCATATAAACAAGTGGTTAGGTGTTTTCCTGACTGTATTTCAACATGCTGATTAAAATGGGGCCCTACTTAAAGCAGTGATAAGTAGAATTCCACTTTCTTAAATAAAACTGAATTAGTCCATATGACATTTCTAATATGTTCTTGAAATAAAATTCTTTCCTTTATTTTGAGTAGAATTCATTCTTTTGTTCTCATTATTCCTCATTTTCAATGAGTTCTTTTCCATGTGTGCCAGATTCGTCCGTCCTGTGACTCTTTATTGTCCATTTTTGACCATGGACAGATCTCTACAGTATTAGTTTGACCTACCTGACCCCAGACCTGTCAAATGAAGATATAATACCTGCCTAGTGGATAGTCACTACCCTAAGCAGCATGCTGGTCTTCAACCAGAATGTGAACTAAGTTTGACAAAGTGAAAATGAGATGCATTGAATTCAATTCCCCATGATAGGTAGACTGTGTTCTCCCTCTCATCATGACCTTGCTAGAAGTCATGTGTTCTCTGCATTATTTAAACACTGTGGTATTTTCATACTTCAGAATTTAAGGAATTTTTCCCAAACTAACTATATTTTTTAAAGCTATTGCTTTTCTTAAAAAAATTATGACCTGAATTATTTAAAATGTAAATATGAAATATGTAAGTGTTCTCCTTTTTGCAAAATGCTTGAGAAGCAGATTTTCCCCCCTTGTAATTTGTGTGAAATTCATGTTGCATTAAGTTTTGTTTTGTTTACAGAAGCATATATGTTAGTAAACACTTTTTCCAGATGGAAATGTTTGGGAGACATATCTGGTGTTATGTGTTTGCTGGTTGAATCTCTCTGGATACCTGAAATAGGCTAGTAAGTTTATGTAGATGGCAACGTGAAAATATGCAAAAGAACTACTAATGTAACAGACAGAACCATGTAAATGTATTATCTCACAGCTTGGTGCTTGAGCAAGATTCTTATCTCTTGTTTCTGTTTTGTTTCGGTTTGTGAATTTTATGTGCATGTGGGTTTAGATCTTTGGGCAGGGAGAGGTCAAAGGAAACTTGTACAACAAACAGCAAAGGATTGCTTGTGTTGTGTGGCTGGCCAAGCCAGGTGGAGGGTCCTGGGGCAAGCTCAGGCAGACCCAGCTCCAGCAGCTGTGCCCAGCTGGGTTGTGGTTATCTGTGAGAATCCAGACTGCACAACATCTCTGGGCGAAGCTGTCCCAGTGTTCAACCACTCTCACAGTAAAAGAGGTTTTACTTATGTTTAAACAGAATTTGCTTTATTACAGTTAGTTTGTCCATTGGCTCTTACTCTTTCATTAGGCACCACTGAGAACACTCTGAATCTGTTTTCTGTGCACCTTCCTGCCAGGTGTTTATACACATGGATAAGGTGGCTATGAGCCTTCTTTTCTGCCAACCAGCCTCTCCTTGTGTGATAGATAGGTAATCCAATCCCTTAAGCATCTTTGAGGCTCTTCACAGACTCATCCCAGTCAGCCCATGTCTTTCTTGTAGTCGGATTGGTGTTGCATTGGGCCACATTGTTCACATATCTGAAAATTGAGTTCTCATCAAAATATTGTACAGGAGAAGCTAAAGTGAGACCAGAGCTCAGACTGCTGAACCTGCTGGTCTTTAAAATCACTGTTAACAAATACTGCTGAAGGATTACCAGCAAAGCTGGGGTAGAATTGCCTCTGCTACCCTGCAGCGCAGATGCGGAGAAAAGGATCTTGCCGGCTGCTTTCTTCTGCAGGAGCTTTGTAATGCTGTTTCTATTGCTGTTACTTATTAACATGCCTGAATTGGCATTAATTGGCAAGTAGCTGAGTTCCTCTAACACTCAGATTTTGAACAGAAAGACTCTGTTGGCCACTGCTAGCAGCCATGGTAACCTAAAATTGTTATTAAAGGGTTATTCTGAAAGTGAAATGGGGACCTTCATGTCTCCCTCAAGCAAGGAGAGCTGCACTGCAGTGGAGAGGAAGTGTACCCTGTAGTCTCTCAGAGTGTGCTGAAGCACATCATATTTGAAATACCAGTTAAGTGTATTAAGTTATTTATCTCTAGATTATAAAACAAGGTTCTTCCCTTTTTTAAGGTCACATTAAGTCTGCTGCATGAGGTTTTTAGCCCTTTTTGGAGATTCTGTTAGTTGTGTAAATACTGTATGAAATAACTGATATTCATGGGTAAATGCACTATGGACATCTAAAGAGTGAAACTTGAAATCAGAGTAAATGCAGTGCTGACATATTGGAAACTGGAATGATGGAAAGCTTTAGGAAAATTTGAAGGTACAGGAGCCAGAAGCAGCATTTTAACTTGCTGTTGGTAAAGGTAATCAGAAGAGTTAATGATATAAAAAACTCATGCAGCAGCTCTATTGAAGATGTGATCTCACAGGGCAGCCTGATTAAGGTTAGCAGCAGACAAGAGAGCAGTGGTGTGCTGAGTGAAGCATGACTGTCTTTTTGGGATTCATATTAGTGTTGCTTAAGGATTTATTTCAAGTAGAGACTTTAAATTAGGGTCACAACCCTGCTCTTATTAGTTATCCATCGAACTTCCAGTGATGTCGTTCGAGCTATTAGAAGGTGCTGCCTTAACTTCCTGAGCCAAAGTCTCAGTGCAGTTGCCTGAATGGCTCTGGCAGAGAGCTGCGAGGGTGGCGTGTGCTGATCCTCAGGTGCTGCTTTCCTTGGATCCTGTCTTGCTTTATCACTTTTGCAGACCAAAATGGAAGGTCTCAGTGGGACAGCTACAGGTAGAAGGAAAGTTCTACTCCCTTTCTTCTCCTGTAACTAAGTCATGGTAAGAGCAACTGTGAGATAATGTGTAAGGAAATAAAAAATCTCCGGAGCCATAGATGGAAACTGAAAGCCGTCAGTGTGATGCCTGCCCACAGGAAGGAAGACTGAGGGACCTGAGTGCTGTTAGTAAGTGAGCAAAGCACAAAGCAAACAGGTCAGATGTCATCTGTGGACAGGGGCAGTTGGACTCACGTGGGTACGATACGGGGCTGGAAGTGTTCTTGTATGGCTGTGATAGTTAATGTATGGGTGAGTGTGATTCAGATGATAAAAGGCTTCAGAGTCTGTAGCTCTTTGGGGTTGTGAAGGAAAAGCCTGCAGCCTAGAATATATTTGAAAAATAGTTTGACATGAAGTATTTATAGGGACAAAATCCTGAGCTACAATACAGCACTAATGAGCATTGCCTAAATCCTGGTGTTTGGGTGCGTTTAACAATAATAGATTGTCAACAAAACAGCTTTTTCATCACTAGTTCTTCATGGGTTCATTACATTATGCAGACAGATGTGAAACAAGTCTTGTCAGCCACTTTTGCTGAAGAAACATGACAACAGTTTCTTAGCAAATGACATGTAACCCTTCAATCTCTGTGTAAACAAAAAAAAAAAAAAGAAAAAATATATAGATACAATTTCACTTTGCTTCTTGGTGGCTCTGTTGTAGACAAACAAGTGAGTTTAGCAACCGTGATCTAGGGTTCTAAAGCCTAAAAACGTAACAGAAACTCAGTTTGTAATTAGATAATAAATTAGACTGTCCAGATATAGAAAAAAAATGAATGCACTAATAAAAAGTTAATCTACATATAATCTACAATATCAGAATTTATTAGTTTTTAATAAAATTACAGCTATTCAGGAATATCAGCAATCATAAACATGTTAATGAGTATTGTTAAATGCCAGTATTTCTTGAGGAACAATTTTACTATTCAGATAAAGAGAAAAACCCAAACATTAAAAGCCACATTGGTTTTAAAAGGCAGTTTATGCAACTTCCTATTTTCCCCAGTCCTGCGAACGAGTTCACTCTGCTTTGTTGCACAAATAAATAGCTATTTATTTCAATATTATTTATTTATATATTTATTTCAATATTTATTTATTTATTATTTAATATATATTTATTTCAATAGCTTTGGGGGTGAAAAGGTGCAACTGGGAAAAAACACCTCCTATGTTTACCTGCTGCATCAGCCCTCTTTTTGCTCTGAACCACCGGTTTGTAAGGAGACAGGATGAGAAGAGGATGCACGGGGATGTATGTTGGAGGTTTGGGAAAGGGTAACCCTCCTGAGAAAGGAGCAAAACCTGCTCTCAAAGGGTGACCCAATTGTCCCCTGACAGATGAGGTTGGTTTGCAGGGATGTGCTTTACCATGGGCAGCATTGCTGGTAGAAGAGGTTGCTTTGTTCTTTCTGCTGCCTGTGAAAAGAGGTGATTTGTGAACTTGTACTGGTGACTTATTTTCCAGTTTGATAGCAGAAGGTGGCCATCTGACCAACTTCATAAAGTGCTGGTGATGGATTGGAGTGACATGCAGGAATTACTGGGCCACTCTGTCCAGCAGCCCTGTCCTCCAAGTTTCCTTCAGCCTCTGCTCTGGCATATTCTTCATAGGCTACTAAAATGCCTGGCTGTTCCTAAAAGTCACTTATGCAGCAATATTTGTTTTGACCATCGTAAATGACAAATTATTCCACATGGCTACATGAATTGAATGATTCCGCCTGAATTCTCTCTTTGCTCATAGTTTTTCAATTAAATTCTTTCAAGTCTCATTACATTGCTCACTTTTCAAATTACACCTGCTTCTGTTGCTAGATTTTGTTTGTGGGCTTGGGACCCCTTTGTTAGCACAAGCAGTTGATGGCAATTTGCTATTGTTAAGCCGAGGAGGTGACTTGGATTTAGAAAGGCAAACAATTAGTTGTATTTTCCAGCAGCTCTAAGGAAGTACAGTGAGAAGCTGCCACAAAATAAGTGAGGATAAGAACTAAAAGTATGTGTACTGTTTGGTGGTAGTTTCTTTTCTGCACATTTTTAATGCTCTGTAAACTGGGTGTTCTGTTTTACATTATTGGAAGTCTGGCAGCAATCACTGGGTGCTGCTCAGTAGAAATTTACACCAGCAGTAATCTGTAAGTGCACTCTAAGCCTTATCAGTTTACAGTAGATAAAGCATTGCCACCACAGTTATACAAATGACATGTTGACTGACAACATTTTTGGCTGTTGACAGTTTCCAGAACAACCAAAGTAAGAAGCATTAAGATAAATTAAAAGCTTATTTAAACTGAGCTGTAACTTGTCCTTTGGAATTCAGACTATTATAAGGGTCTTACTTTCATACTGTAAAATATAAGAACTGGTATTTGCTTAAAATTCTGAAAACATGTAATTGTGATTCTCTCCCAATGGTGCTGAGTTTGGCACAAGCAGTTTACTAATCTGCAGTGAATTTGTGAAATGACTCAGTGTTGCTTAAGTAGTTACTTATCCACAAAACCAGTTTAGCTCTGAAAGGTCACTGAGCTCTGAATATCATTGTGTAGATGTACACAGAAGCAGGGCCAGCATAAGACACAGGTTGAAAGAGCAGGTGGCTGAGGAGCAGAAGCAGATGAATGGAACATACTCAGCAGTTTTCTGCTGAGACAGGTACTGTGCTAAGGATGTGCCTGTCACACAGAGTTCTGGTCTGCAGGGATTCCTGAGTTAGCTCTGAAGGAGCTTTTCCAGCAGAGTTAGTTAACATGTTTGCATGGCTTTTGGTACCCAAATTAACTCTGACATCTCTGCCTGGCACTGCGCTCTGTAGAGAGGGCAGAGCCTCTGGGTCCTGGTGGACACTGGACATGTACTCACTCTTCAATTGTTGCTTCATATTCTAAGCTGCAGAGCCTTTTCTTTGGAAATGGGATGAAATAGCTGTTGTTACCACTGTTTTGCCATCAAATAAGGCAGTAACATGTCAATTAGAGCACTGTGTGAAAATAACATTCCTTTCAATTTATGTAATGTTAACATCAAAGATCATATTGCAACATTTTGCATTTCTTATCTTGTTCTGTCAAATTACTTCTTTGTTGTGAGTCGAGATGTATTAATTTGTTTTGTGACTGTATAATTTTTAACAACACATATACCTACTAATGCATATTACTGGAATCTTTCAGCATTCCTGAAATGAGATGTTTTGGTAGTTCACAGGAAATTTCTTATGAAATGCAAAATTTTCATCAAATGTAGACTCTTTTCTGACAGCACTCAGTATCTCACCTAATCCCTGGGGTCTGGGAGTTGCTTGGAGTGCAGGGGTGTTCTATTGCGGATTTTGACCAGTGGCTCTGGTGAGAACTGTGAGCTCCCCCACACTCTTATTTATTTCTATTTTCAAACATGGGTCAAAGAGCCTGTTGGCTCAAATAAAGCAGAAAATGTTTCAAGGAAAGCCTAAAGCAGCCTGTGAATTTTCCTGATGAAACAGCCTGAAAAGCACTCCAAGGTAAAACATGGTGACGTGTATGGTGGGAGTTGTTCTGGCCTTCAGGGCTTGCTCCTCCTCACACACTTGCATGGCCAGCGCTGATGGGCATGGGAAGTGTTTGCTGTAGTTGGAGCTGTCTCCCTTTTCCTGGAAACAGATGCTCCTTCTAGAGAGCTGGTTTTTTTTTAGCTCCACATCTCCAAATGAAAAATTTCCCTTATTTAAGCTTCACGAGAATTCTAAAGCAGCTTTGAAGCTGTCAGGAACTGTTGGACCCAGGAATATTCTTTTCCTTCTTTTTCTCCTCTCCTGGGTTGGCCGCTTTAACCTTTCTTTCCCCGCTAAGAGCAATGTTCTGCTCACTCACAGTGCTTGGCGATCCCCTCCACTTCTGACCTAGAGCCTAGGGTGCCTGTCCGCCCTCGTATCCTATGCAAGTGTTATAGCTAGAGCTTCCTCTTGGCAGGAAAAGTGCTGTTTCCAGCTGAAGGCCCAACTTCTGCTCCCTGTAACTTCATGGGGAACTGCATTTCTGTTCCAGAGAACACTGGGATATTGGCACTTTCTGCTTTAAAACCCAATTTTGTACTTAACAAGCTAGTTTATCTGTAACTCTGTCCTATAGTTGGTAATACAGACAGCAAATCACTGTGCAGAATGCTTCCAAAGCAAGGGGGTTGATTGATGTTTGCACCCTGTTTCCAGGGAGAAGGGTGATCACACTGTATCTTCCCTGATGCCCCACTGTGTGCCCTGGTGGGCTGTAGGTATCATTCTCTAATAGCATCTCAAAGTAAGATTTAATTATTAACTGACCAGAGCTGCTGAGCTCGAAATAAATATTTTCAGCTTTTCATCAAATATAGCATAAGCAGTGAGGAGGGGGCCAAGAAGCTGCTAAGATCTTCATAGGGGCTTATATTTCCTTTTTAATTCATGGTGTTAGTACATGCCATTGACTAATGGACTGTATTTATAGTGGTCAAGGCAGCAAAGCTTTCTTTCCTTCTGGAAAACACCTTTTAACATTCTTTTGTAATAGAATTTTTACCAATAATTGAGTCCAAAAGAGAATAAATGAAAAAAAAAGTCTGGATAAACCAGTTGTTTAGAGCAAAATACTTAAAAAACAAAAGGCAAAGAAAAAAACCAACTTGCTTATTACTACAGCTCTAATAACTGTGAAAATGAGATACTTTTTAATTTAGAAGAGAGCTCATAAAGGTGAACAAGTTAAATCTGCAGAAATTCCATACTTCTGTGAGGATACTATGAATTGTTTGGGAACAGAAAATCCTTCCTATTCCTTCTAATATTGACATGTTAAAATATATAACATTTGCGTCATATCTGAAGTGACATTTTCTTGCTCATATAACTTACACATTTCCATAGCAAGATTTCATCTCCTCTCCCCGTTTGCAATATCTTGACACAGTTAGGGAATCACTTTTTCATTAAATACAAAGGACAGCAAAAAGCCTTCCCAAATTAAGTTTTTACTGAGAGTCCCAAACTTTAAAAGATCTGTGGTAGGAGATACTGTTCTTAGCATTTCTTCTGCTGCTTTTTCTTATAAATAATGCATTGGATTTTCTAGTATTTTTTATTTTCCAAAGGAAACCTTTTTGTGACAAAAGCAAGCCAGAAATGGGTTAAGTGCTGACAAATACAGTACTAAAGGACCAGGAAATGAATTTCACAGCTGGGTTCTCAAACCATTGTCAAAATAACTATCTATTTAAAGCGACATATAGGAAGTGCCAAAAATTAGAGTTTTCTTTTGATATATTTTGTGTGATTTGTATTAATTTTTATCAAGGTCCTTGTTTTGTAAATATTAGCTTTCTGTTTCTTATAGTAAAATATTTATCTTAAACCTTTAATTTCAATTCTGATTTGTTACATGGCTGGCCCACACCATCCCATTAACTACTGTAGACAGCTAAGCATCTTTCTGTGGTCAAAGCACACTTAATAGCCACTGATTTCTGTAGTGACTTTAATTTTTCTAGCTACCTCAGACGAGGCCAGTGTGATCCAGCAAGAGAAATGTGCCCATTTGCTTTTGACCCCATTTGGAAAATGGAGCAATTTCTCTGCTTTTTTCAGAGTGTTCCTTGTTCAACCATGCAAAAACCCCATCATAAATCTGCAGCAACTTCTGTGGCTGCAAAGAGTCAACAGGAAAATTCAGTCCAGAGCACGTATCTGTGGAATGCAGCTGCCCCTCTTACCTGGAGGAAGTGACACAGCTGGTTATGTTCTGTCTTTCAACATCTCCTTTTCACCTGATACCCAGCAAGGTCCTGATGAACTGGCCCAGCTCTGCTGGTTTCAGGAGCACCTCATCAGAGTTTAGAAGCTGAGGATCTGGACAGTGTCTGAGGGATACATGTGCCATTTCGTGGTTGCTGTGTGAACTGTGTCACTGTCAAATTGACAACGCATATATTCACAAGGATAAAAGCTCCTTGGTTTTCAGTCCCTCAAATGATCCAGACTGATGACTTTTCCATTCACCAGAGTGACCTGTTAATACAGGGCTCATGAGAAACAAGTTTGAAAGATAAACATTAAGTATTACCTCCATATTTCCTGGAGAAAGTGCAGGTTCTAAGGGCAATGAGAAATGTAGCAATATGCTGCAGTCTATGAATTATATATAGTGTCAGTACTCTTGGTGCTTTACTTACAGCTTCACGGACTGCCTTTCTGGCTCATGAACATGCAAAGTAATTAGAATGGCAAATAGTGTTAGTTTTTATTGACCTATGTTGCCCCCTAGTTCTCTGTCATGTTCTTGAACATCATGCTTTTTTCCCTTCCACCTTAAATCAGCAGTTTGCAGTTTGTAGCATTGATTATTTGGTATTGTCTAATTTATTGATGCAGACAGCCAAGGCTTCCACACTTGTTATCGGTTGCTCATTTATCCCATGATCTGTCACTGTGCGCAGCAACTGGAGCTCGCTGAATCACTTACTCTACACTGCAAATGTCAGATAGGAGTTCCCACTTTAAAAACTGCCTTTTATTCTGAGAGCTGCTAAGCCACATTCTCTAAGTGTATTGTGCTTTCATATAGTGGAGGTGACCTAGTATAAATGGTGGGATTATAGGGGTTTTGCTCACAACAGTGAGGTAAAGCACAGCCACTGAAATAAACTTGTAAATTTTCATTTCCTGTATAAAAGAGGTTTCCTTCATCATGAAAATGTAGGCTGGATGCTCATTCTTCTTTATTAATAATGGATAGGCAGATAGTTGCACAGACACGAAATAACGCTGCCTCTGAAACCATTTTGCTAATGGTAAAATAGATACACATGAGTGGGCAGATTGCTTTTCCCACTGCAAATGCAGCTTTCCCACCCAGAGAAACTGCAAATCTTGCCTAATATTTTGTCTCGTAAGAAAAGTCTGTGAATAGGAAGCAATGACTGTCTGGTTCCTTTGGAATGACTGGAGAAATTTTAATTGGTGAACTGTAGTAACTTTAGTTGGGGATCAGGGTTATGTTTTCACAGCACAATGTTGATGCCTTTCAGAGATGGTTTGTGCTGCCTGGCACTTGTGGCTGTGTATCTGAGATGAAAAGTTCTGCTGTGGAAGGCATAGTGCTCACAACTGAATTGTCAGCATTATTTCTTGCTGCAGTGATGTGATCCTCAAAGGTGCCTTATTCAAGTGCCTGTTTGGCCTGACCCTGTTTAGCTTATGAGATCTGACAGTAGTAGTATTGCTTCAGGCTCTGATGTTGCTCTTATGAAGTTCACCAGAAGACTGGAGCTAATAACTTACTGATGTTTGTTCAGTGCCTTGCAATTTTTAAGTTGAAAGGACATACAAAAATATGCTGGGTGTGTTAAGTAGCTTGTTTGTCTTTGATATCATGGAGCAGCATGGCAAATATGTTCTTAATTTTTATCAGGACCAGCTGAGTTTTTTTTTTTTGGTTTTGGTTGTATTGATTGACCTCTTGTAAGCAGGAGAAAAATAAGCATTCAACTAAATTTGTATTTAGGTGTTTATGACTCCAGCCTATTTCAAAAGGATAGGTAGCTACTCAGTTACATTAGACTTTCATGTGCTGACTTATTTACTGTGTGTGTTGAACAGTTTTTGCAATGCAAGCATGTTTCAGTAAATAAAATCAATTTGTAGCCAATGGGAAGGGAGCAGTAAGTGATTTAACTTTTCATCTTTTCCTTTGGCTTAAAATGAAAAGCTCTCCAAGGTATTTTTTATGACAAGCCCTGCGGGCTGAAGTACTCTGAGAAAGTGCAGGAAATATAAAGTGCAGAATTACAAACCAAAATGATTTAACAGTAAAATTAATAAATAATATAGTTATAAATTTCTAAGGCAGCTTTGGGTTCTTATCCTCTATTTTTGTTGCTACAGGGCAGCAATGGACCTAAAGGACTGTTTCTACTAGTGAAGGGCAGTGTGGTCTTTGTGGTCTCTGATTTTATTTTATTCTGGCTGGTGCTGCTTCTCTTGGTGGGTACCTGTCTGCCAGGAATTGGTCTGAGATAATTTCATAATGGATTCAGACGATAAAAGGCCTTTGGTTATATGAAGGAGGCTGGATCCAAGCACCAGATGGCTTTTCATCTTTATACAGTACATATCACATTAGCAATCCAGTTGTGGGTAGTTGAGTTGCCCATCCTGGGCCAGGAGTGGTTATAGTTTCTGGCAGGGAAGGAACCAGTTTGCCATAAGCCATATATGCCCTTACAGCTTCTCTGGAATACATTAGCATGCTGCATTGACTTCCTGAATGGGAGAAGAGATGCATTTGGAACAGGCAGGTGTGACCCTGCCAGGGCTGACAGCTCTGTAACCTCTAAGTGTCCACAGCAACTGTGTTTAGGCAGATGATTTTAGGGAGAATATTGTTACCTGAATATAGGTATGTACATGTGATTGTGCAGTAAGGTAGTCTGATATAGAGATGTTGTTTTGGTTGTGCTTCTCTTGGGACATACACGTTGCAGAAATACAGGCAACTAAATTTGTAAATAAAATAGAAATGAGGGGTGCTCAGTGAGTTTTTCAGCGTGGTGTGGATACCGGTAGGAGAGGAACAGAAATACTGTGTGAAGGATTAGATGGGCAGAGAGGAAGACCTTTGGTACTTGGCTGAGTTTTGATATAAAGGTCTGTTTGAATCTGGTACAAAACCTAATCAAAGCATCAGGTTGATGAAGAATGGTGAATTTTTGAAAAAAAAAAAACCAACAACCAAAACATGAGTTTTGTCAGAGAGGAATGTTAGCATATGCCCCCATATGAAATACTTTTTTCCTTTCATAGTAAGAATTCCATTCTGGGATAAACTGCAGCTTTTCTGTAGTGTTCTCCAGAGGAAGAGAATTCACTGTTTTTCTAGCTAAAAGACTTTTTCTATCACTTGAAAAAGAAGCTGCCCTAGAGCCTTGAGCAATGCTGCGCTCAGAGGAAATACTGTGATCACAGACTGCGGGTGGGAAAAGAAGGTGATGGAGAGATCAGTCTGGAAAAGTGGAGGTGCTCAGGCGTTAGAATTGGGGTGCCTACACCTCCAGCAGTTACAAAGCCTGTTATTATCCCCTCTAAGGAATTTCATACAGCTCACACAAAAAAATGTTTTATAATTTCGTCATATACTGAAATTAATTCGCTTGGGACTGTTTGTTTTAAACACTTAGCAAAGAGAAATTTCTCTTCCATGTTAGTGACTTGCCATACAGGATATTCAAGTTCCTGTAGATCATGTCCACATGACTGAAGTAGTAAAGTATGGAAGTATTTCCAAGCATTCCCTCAAGAATAGTTATCAATGCCTTCATTCCAGAAAAGCAGTCACAGAAGCTGAGTACACACATGATGTACATGTTCAGTCATTCTACCTATAGGGAAAAATTCCCCTTTTTTGGGTCTTATTTGTGATGTCTGCTTTTTCTCCACCTTCCAAACATGAACAATTCTATTCCCCACTATCCATTGTTCTGGCATTGCAATGGGAATTGTGCATTTCATAAGCACATACTGAGGTTTGTTTCAGCTGGAGCTCATGATGAAGGGGAGAGGTTAATGGGACACATCATACTCTGAAGATAAGGAGTGGGAATTATATATATTAGTTTAATGTAGAGGATATGGACTGGAAAGAAAGTTGGTTCCTTTCCATTAAGTTGTGGGAGGGTCAGAGCAATGGCTTTGAGCACTACCAAAATCTTTATCTGCTACCATATCTATATTCCACAGCAGCCCAGACCTCGTTTTAATATTTAAAATGGTACTCGCTTTCTTTTTCTAGCCCTCGAAAGGCCTTTAATTCTTTCCCTTGTTCTGCCAGTGCTCTAGCTGCTACAGCTGTTGCTGTCACATTTAATAAGGACTTTGCAGAGTTTAAATATTGCATTGCTGCACCAGCTTTTCTTTGGCATAGGAGAAGAGCTTTGTTGTTAAGATGAGGTGCTTCTCACCAACACAGCTGCTGACACGTGGGTTTCAGCTGAAGGTGACAGGAACTTGTCACTTGCTGCTGTGCTCATGTGAAGCTCCCTGCAGTGCAAGTGCTGCCTGACACCGTAATGCCATGGATGGAGCTGGGAGATTGTGTGCTCCAGAGCAGACCCCATCCAGCATGGAGCCAGGACTGTGGTATTCAAAAACTTATGTCTTTCAAATTAGAATATAAAATTGGCCACTTTGTAGTTCCTGGCCTACAGTTGTGCCCTTATGCCAACTTTGTGGTCACATATTTCTCATTTTAAAATCACCAGTGATACTTGGTTCTTTTCATGCAGTAAACAGGTAACTTTCCCTTGCTCACTTTTAGGTGAGGTGGGAAACAAGGCAGCAATGTGGACAGTAGCTTGACATTTTAAAATGTCAGAAGGAGGAGGAAATGAGACTAAAACTTGATGTCGTCATGCCTACAGTAACTTAACTGCTTATTGAAATGTTCTTCTTCTCAGCCTTGAGCTCTGTATATGTCAATCCAGCTGAAGATAATTGGGGCTGTTTACTTTGACAGGCAGTGAAAACTCAAGATAAACATGGAAAAAACACTCAGCCCCCAGTGTGCAGTGTACTGCTGTGTACCCTCATGTACATTGTATCGCTTCCCATTCTCCTTCCCCCCAAACTCTTCCATCCCTCTGCACAGCCAGGCTAGGTATTTGCATCCATTCTCAGTGTTAAACTGCATTAAAAAAGCCCGTTTCCTTCCTGAAGCTATTCATCATCTCTCTGGACCTTTGATGGCATCCTCTTCCTTTGATTCTGAATCATTCTCATGTTTTCAGTATGACAAGAGTGATTCCCCCCCACACCCCAACATTACAAAAGGGCCAACCTCTCTTGTTAGGATTTCTTTTGAAGTATCCAGGGTGAAAAGAGCTGAGCTGTGGGATAGAAAAGTATTGCCAAAATGTGACATTTAAAAAAAAAAATTGATAATAAAGTCTAGGTTTAAAAAGAAGTTACTGTGCAATGCATATATATTGCATTACAGGCTGTTCTTTTGTTTGAATCTTCTGGGTGATGAAGGAAAACAGATAAGAGCTCATTTTGGTAAAAATGCTCCTCTCCAAGAGTATTATCAATTATATTTGGACACCTCATGGCGTGTTTCTATCCTTTAAATAGGATTGGTTTTGGCTTAGCATGCTTGTACTGCTCTGATTCTGCCTTAATTCACAGACATTTGCATTTCTCTGCTTTCCCTGTTGGTGACATGCTTGGTGAGTAACAGCTTGCTGGGTTTACATTATGAAAATAAGAAAAGGAAATCAAACTGCAGATCCTTATCTTCAAGAAAGATGCCTAAATTAGAGAAAATCTTTTTGTTGTTCTTGTGTTTGCTAAATATAAGGCGTAGTCAAATCGCAGAAGCTGACACAAGAAACATCTGCAGTATGGAAAGTGGCGGTTTGAATTCTTCAATCCATAACATAGCTATGCTCATTAAACCCAAACCAAATGAAAGTTAAACCCAAACAGAGGTTTTTTCCACCTTTGCATTTGAGGTTCCCTGTCGTTCTCATGCTTGCTTGTAGGTCTGGCTGAGAACTTACAACCAGGGTGTGCTATGTTATCATGGAGAGGAAAAGAGGGAGTCTCCGAAGGGCAGGTGCAGTCACAGTGACCCAGCACCAGTAGTCCAAATCAGTCCATAGAGCTGGTGGAGAGCTGGAAGGAGGAGGCTAAAAGAGATGCCTAAAAGCAATCCAGAGCCTCAACTGGCCCAAATCAGCAGCAGAGATCAAGGAGACAGTGCTGCTTTGTACTGTCTGAGGAGCTTTATGTTTAGTTCTCTGTTGGTCATTATGGAAGTGCATTAAACAAGTTTCTCCTGTTGATTTAGATTCAACTTGCAGCTTGTTGTGTGTGCCAAGGACCTTGCCACCGGAGAGGGCATTGCAAGATAACACAAGTAACAACAAGAGCAATTGTTCTGCTCTCCTCTGAAGCCTTAGTGCACCAATTACTATTTAAAATTATTATTTAAAGTGTTTGTCATAAACCCTTTCATAGCAGGAGCACTTTTGAAATATTAGATGCTATTTCCCTCTTAGCCAGAGTAAGGATGGGGGAGAGATGGAGTTATTTGAAAGCAAGTAGTTGCAGTTTCTTGTATGAAGCTCATTTGTCAACATAACAGATGTGGTGCCGTAGTGATGGGGTTGTTGTCGTGTGTGCTGTGTATCACTCCAAGGGTTGCCCTGGAGGCGAGATGCACATGCAATATAAAGCAGTGGAGGAACGTAGCTCTGTTCCATCTCTGTCAGAGGGTGTGATGACTGTCCCTTGGGACTGGGCAGATGCCACCATACTGACACAGTGCTGCATCCTTGTGGCACTGCCTGCACTCTCTGGTGGGCTGGCTGGGTGCTCCTGCACAGCTGACACAGGCACTGCTTGCTGAAGGCTCTCTGTGCTGCCATCCATCACGTCGTGCAGACACACGTACAGTGTGCTCATTGTCTGAGCAGCTGCTAAAATCAAACATGTAAGTGCAAGATGTTTTTTACAACCTTGTTTTGATTTTCTTGAGGCAGTCATTAGTATTAGAGGTGGGAGGCTGAGACCTGATCTGCAAAGGAGCTGGTTCAGCACCCTTTATAGTGGTTTCTGTGAAGAACAAAGTTAATGAAATTGATAGTTGCATTGGTGTAAATTTTGTGGGAAACTAGTGCAAGGCTTTGAGTACTTTCAAAGTATTTTTTCTGAATTAGACCTTGCTTTTGAGTTTCTGACGTTCAAAAGAGAAAAAGACCTTCTGAACAGATACTTTTCTTGCAACAAAAATGGCAGCAGCAAAAATCAACTCTGGCCTCTCTTCAGAGCCTGAGAAATTTCAGCATGTAAGAGGAAGATTTCTAAGTCACTGACTTCACACAAAAGGGCAACCTTGTATAGCTGTAACTGCTGTAACAAGGGCTAATGTGCTCCTACCAAAGAAAACTCAAAATGGCAACACATAATGTGAGAAGTGGAGGTGACAGAAAAGTAACCAAGTGAGCTAATAGTACAAGAAATGCTTGCAAGAAATCCATTGCAGCACGAAACTTGAATTAGGGTATTTACCAGCCTCTTGAGATGAAGGTGATTGTGCTCTTAACAGTCAATATCAAAAAGCAAACATGTACTAAACTGGTTTTATTGGGGTAGTCTCTTTGATCTATAAGCACTTAGCTAGAAGGGCCTCCTGGACTCACTCTCTGTGGCACTGGAGGGGCAAACCATCCAGCTGTGGAAATTGCCATGCAGTAAACTAGTCTCAAATGACTTTGATGCTTAATTTCATAGTTAGAATTTTGGAAGCATATCACAGCAAAGGCTTTCGTCCAGGACTAAGTTCAAATCAAGTGTCAAGTCTTGAAATTGAAGTCTGTTGTGAAATCCCCAAACATTTAAAAAGAAATGCCCCTGGAGAATTTAACAGATGAAAAATGTATTTTAAAGAATTCATGCAAAAGATAACAAAGAGGAGGGAAGAAACAGTTGTTTTTTTAACTGCAAAATAATCTATCCACTGTTTTGGATTGTGTTCTCACTTTTGCAGAAAGATATGATGACATTAAAATAAAAGTAGAGGTAAGGATGCATTTATAACAAAAGCAAACATGCATATACATCTTGAAGTGTATTGTTGAAATGATGCTGCACACATGAGTTTACTCAGAGGTCCTCATTCTCTGCCTCCCCACCTTTCTGATGGTTTAGCTGTTTGTGTAAAGAAACTATTTGGAGCTGCTTGAGCTTTCTACTCTCAATTCTGACTCTAAAGTCCCTTACTCAGAAACGTCAAGAGGGTACTCATCACCCTTAATTGATTTCTGTGAGACCAAGGTTCAGCATGAAGCTATTACCCATCCTCTGACCAATTGTCTGCTGCTGGCCAGCAAAACAGAAGTGTTTCATTCTGCTTGATGTCGAGGAGGTTTAAGCACAAGGCCTAAGGGCAGTCACACAGAGCAAGACTTTGTGGGAAGAGGAATGGAGTTTCAGAGAAGCAGTGCATGTGAAAACCTGTGCAGGGTCCTCCTGTCTCCCAAGGCTGCCTGTGGTCACCTCCAGTGGCACATGTCAGAGCGCAGCTTTTCCAGCTGTGACAGCTACAACAGCTACAACTGTTGTTGTAAAACATCCAGTCCCTTTCCCTAATGCCCTCTAATCCCAAACACTTGAAAGTATATGGGAAACTTACTCTGAATCAATACCTTATGAATAAGGAAGCTTTTCTTACAGAGCTCTTGATAGAAATGAGTGTTTGGCTCTTACAGTGAACAAAGTGTACTTGTGTAGCAGTTTCATCTCTAAATGGCATTTTTAGCTGCAGCTACTAGAAACATAAATGGCAAAAAACCATGCTCTGTTGTGAAGACCATGCTGAAAATAAAACTTGTCTTGTGCTCATGTACCAAGTAATAATGATAATAAAAAAGCTGTTCAGAAAATGCTACTACTTGAATTAGGCCTGTCTTCATCTCGTTAAAATAAATGTATTTATTAAGTATGCATATCTTTATCTCTTATGTAATGAGAAGAACAGAGCCATATCACAGATCTACAGTGTCTTTTGTGCTCTACAAATTCGATGCGACAATCACCAGACAAAAAGTGATTTATACTGTGTCTTGTAATGGGTGGAATAATTAGCAGTGGTGGCATCCATCACTTCTACAACATGCTTATCTCAGAACTTTTCCACTGATTCAAGAGAAACGCAGGAACAAATTGCAGGAGCGGAACAATAAAAGTCAGTTAAGTATTTGGTCCTTTAACTTGGTATGCCTGATTTGGACACCTGATTAGTAAGTCTCTACAGCTTGAACAAAGTGTCGCTTAGTAATGTGGACATAATCTGTGTTCACTTTGTCAAAATTAACACTGCAAGGTTAAGAACAAGACGAAAATAAGCACCACAATTTTCTATGGAATGTGAAGGCTGTCAAAGGAGTTTCGGTTTTGTTTTCTGCCCAGACACTTTATTCACTGGGAGCATGATAAGCTAAAGATTTTGGAAAAGTTTCCTGTCATTGTAAAGCATGTGATCTTGGATTCAAACAAGATGATATCTTAATGGAATAGTGCACACGAGTAAATTGTTGCTCGGCTCTGGTATAACTTCCCTCTGATTTCCAACACTCCTTAAAAACTTAAAAGCTTTGAAAAGATTTTGGAGGTGAGACCTATTGGGAATCTGACTCTGAGTCTGTGCACTTCTCTTCCATTGTCCTGGTATGGGTGGGCAGTTGAGGTGACTATTTCTCTCTCTCTTTTTTTTTTTTTTTAACAACTGTTGCAAAGCTGCTTGCCAAGTTGCAGGTCTGTCAAACTGCATGGAAGCGGCAACCCAGTACAGTAGTACTCTCTGACAACAATTTGAGAGCAAAAGAAATATTGCTTTAGATACAGGGCGTGCCCTGGTGTAACCCACACTCCTGTGCATCTTCCCACAGTTTTTTGCTTGTTTTCTGCCATCAATAGCCTTCTGTTAAAAAGTAAAGTTCATTTGCCAGTTATGTTGGTTTTGAGGGTTAGGGGAGCAATAATTCTGTACAAAACATGGAGATAATGGCTCTCAGAAGACAGCTGTAGAAATCAAAATCAGTGGGATTAGCCTTTTTTCTGTATTGAGAATAAATCACAACAACACATTACAAGTTTGGGAGATGTCTGTGAAATATTAAGGGCAAGATTTATGAGTAGCTTAAGTGCTGTATGAAAAGGGCTAGTTAAAGATAATTCCAAGGTTAAAAGAGGAAGGGATAATTTCTGACTATAAATAATATTTGTAATTACACAAAGTAAGTTTAAAAGGGCATTTGGATGCCCTTGGGCTTTGTCACCTGAGATAGTTCCCTTAATACTGGTGATGTGTTATTTGGAGTGAGGTGAAGAAGGGGAGAAGAGTTGGTTAGCAGAGTACCTAAAATGAAATCAGATGTATAGATTTTGAATATTTTACACAAGTAGATATCAGATTAAGGATGGGGCAGTTCCACATTTTCTCTCTAGGAAAGTAAGAGTGAGAAGCTTGTTAATTTACAGCAGTACCTGTGAGAGCTTAGAGGAGGAAGTGTGGTTGTCTCTGAAGCCCACCACCAGTTCTGCCCAAAGGATGCATTCAGAAGAGGAGGAGGCAATTACAGAGGTCATTGTAGAAACCATTACACACTGATATGAACCAGTAGTGGAAAATTTAGTCGGAAAAATGACAGAATCTGTTTGCAAAGGAAGGAACTCAGGGAAAATGTTTTGTTCACTCTTATTAAAATTGTAGTTGCACTTGTCCGATTTGGGGATTATTTCCATTATGATCTAAGCAGAACAAAAATGTCTTTCAAACAAGACTCCTTCTGGCTGCTTTAGCTCAGCTCACATTCAGATGGAGAAGGAAGAAAATTTTTAGTTCTGTTGCCCTTGAAAAACAATGGCCTTTAATTAAAGAGGGATATTTTTTATGAAATACAAACCAGCTTAATAAAATATAAAACTTTCCTAGTGGTCATTGAAATTCAGAGCACTCTGAGATCTGGCATTAGTGCAGAAAGAAATGTAATATAAATATATACATAATGTCTGTCACTGCTCCCATTCCATGTTGGTTGTATTCTTGGAGCACATGTCGCTTTCTGCGAATCTGCTGACTGCTAAATAATCATGTCATTTGCTGAGTTCCTGTAATAGCAGACACATAATCATCTGTTCAAAATAATTATGTAAGATTCTAGTTGATCTGAAGAGAGTCATATAGCTTTTTAGCCTATAATTAAAATAGATATTTTCCATTTTTGCCTTTTCACATAGAAATAGGAGCAGTTGTGTATTTTACTACAATTTCTTCACTGGAAATCTACATTCCAAACTCTACAGAAAGCTGTGAAGGCTTTACACACCTGGTGCTATAAAGCAGAGCTTGAAAAAATGTATTTTCTGTGCAAGGACCCCAGTTCAGTAACAGAGCCTCACTGCACCCATCTAGATGTTCTTTAATTTAAAGGAGAAGAAGAACAAGAAGAATATGAACATTCCCTTAGGGTGCAAGTGACTCTGGTTTTAGTGGACATAACTCTTCATCTGTTACTGAGGTGCTTGTGATTAGTGGGTTAGAACAGATGGAATCACAGTGGAGAGAATGAGTCGTTGTCCCCCACTAGTGGTTGACCCAGGATGATAAAAATATATCACTGCTGGTTGCAAGTAGCAGTACTCCCTTACCATGGCTGCTGTGTGGCCTGCTTGGAGATCTGAAGCTGCAAAAACTTAAACCTTCAGGGTTGCAGCTGTGCTGCTCACTCTCTTCAACCCATGACTTTGAACAAGTTATTAAACTCGAAGTGTGTCCTTTTCCCCTCGCAGCAAAAGCTTGAGCATACATCCTGTATGTGCATAGTGTAGGATAACCAGTGAATTCATGCTTCCAGTATTCTGTAGGTAGAAAGACACCTAAAAATAATAGTTGCTATCTACTGGTGCTGTAACTCTGAATTCTTCCTGTGCTTGGCTTTGGCTAAAAAGTGTTCATGTTTGGATAAGCCATCATATAATCTCAGAGGGTTTTAGCTGGGAATGTGGAGGTGATTGTAAGAAAGCCCATGCCCCAGCAAATAACTCTTATATAATTGGTAATATGCCAGCAGGACAGCATTCAAGTAGCTTAAATTCATGACAGTCCTAAGAAATAGAAGTTGGGGAAGAACAATGGCTGTGTGCTGCTCTACAGCGTTACAATACTTGTCCTGCATCCAAATACTTTTAGGACAAATCATACAAAGTTCAGGTCTCTCCTGAAATCAGAAAAATCATTATGGACAGAGATGTTAAATCAGTCACCCGGGCTGTGAGAAGGATTGGTGCAGACCTTTCAGTTTCAGCCTGTCACTGGGTTCACAACTGAAGGATGCCTTGCTGCAAAGCACCTGATCTCAGGTGGTAACACAGAACCCAGGGCTGTACACGGTGATAAGTAACAGCAAGGTGTCTATTCAGCATGGTGTCTGTGACATTAGCACTCTTGTTAAAAAGGCAGCTCTACTCATGTAGTTCCATATTAACTCTTCTCTTCATAGGGAATAAAAATATCTGTGTGAGAACCATATGATTGAAGTCTACTCAGAAGTTAGCCCCCACAACAGGGGCAAAACTTTGCCGGTGAGGCCTATTGGTGTTAAATCTCTCTGCAGTCTGGCATCATTTTATTAGCAGACTAGATATGGTGTTAAAAATTATATCTATTATACCCATCCCAGAGGCATTCATTCAGAGGAGAGTAATGGAGCTCAGCTAACAAAAGAGATTTGTCCATTTGGACATGCTGAAGGGCCTTGAGATAAGAAATAATTCTCACATAAGCAATTCCTGAGTTAAAATATTAATTTATAGGAAATACTTTAGAAATAGGTCTTTTGAGGAGATTTTGAATGGCTCAGGTTTCTCATTTTTAGAAGCTTTAGAGCTTAACTCACCTGGTAAGAGTTTCCAAATCCAATCCCAATGATTTGTGTTTCCACATTCACACTTTTCAAGGCACAGTAACTTCCTGAGCAAGGAGTATGTTTAGTTCAGGACGTAACCATGCTGTGTTTTGGGGGATTAGCTCAGGGAGCTCATTCTTCTGGTAGTTTCAGTGGACAAACCTTTGCCCTGGGGGAAGCTCATTTGCCTTCCTGCATGGTGCAGTGGGGATGGTTGGGCATCACTGCAGAATCCTGTCCCCTTTATTTACTCCCTGAAAGCCCTCCCTGAGCAATTGGGTTGCAGGAAATTCTTTGACAGACTGAGTTGTCGTTTTTAAAATTACTTAGAGACATGGGAAGTACAAACCCAATACAACAACTCTGCTTTTCCCTGTGGAGGAGCCCTGTTCCCCTGGTGTGTACACCCCACTCCAAACATCATCTCTCTGAGGGCTGTGCTTCACTCTGACAGAGGACAGTTTGTGACTCCCCTTTCCCATCCAACTTAGCAGCCAGATTTCAGCTTACATGCCACCATGCATTTCTTGGGCTATTTCTGTAAGTTTTTGTGATTAATTTATAAGGGGCAATATCGGGTACTTTGCTAACATCCGAATTTCTGATTTGTGTTGCTGCCTGCCTTTCCTGTTGCAATTCTGCCGAAGAGTAGTCAGTTTGTCTGGGGTGGTTAATTCTGTGTGTACCCTGCTGCCTGCTGCTTGTGCGGCCATTACCCAGTAGGTACACAGAGAATGGTGCTTTGAGGGGTGGAGGAGAAGGTGTGAGGGTTATTTTGCTCTTATATTTTACTAACACACTGAAGGGCTATGAAGGCTACCATACTTCTGTTGAGCTCATTCTTTAGTTGATGTAGAGCTTTCCACTCTTCCAAATGAGTCAGAGGTTACATATACTCCCGCTACTAAAACCCCCTGGTCGGCAGTGAACAGGAAAAGGCATTTATTGGTCTGCCTTTAATCTGTTTTTGTAATTTTTTCTTATTAACTTCAAGAAGTCTGGTTTAAATTAATAGAAAATATATCAGGAATATAGCTGCTAGGAGAAATCATCCCTTTTCAAGAACTGCTTTTATATTAGTGGATTTTTAGACATTTGAAGCATTTTCCATGGAAGAGACCATGTCAAAGCCCTGTTTGTGCCTGCTTTCTTCAGATTGCAGATTAAGAGCTCCGTTAAAACTGCGTAGGAAAATGCCATTTGTAAGAAAATGCAAGGAAATTGGACTGTGTTTAAAAAAAAATGGACCTATCCCAGTTGTCAGGAATGAACTGTAGAGAGCTTGAGGACATGCACTGTAGCTGGCATCCCTCCTTATTTTGGTTTTGGGAACATCTGACATTAATCTTGATTGCAAAAAATGAAAGAGAAGCATCCCAAATTTCTAGAGTCCCTGCTCCTGGGGTTACTGTTGTAACAATTTCATTTTCAGGAACCAAGAATAGTTTCTTAAACGTGATCACTGAAATTAAAGGTTTCTCTTTGAAATTAAATGGGCTCAAAGCCCTCAGTGAAGTCCAGGTGTTTTCTCTGCTCCTGATGAAAGTGCTGTTGCACTTGGTGAGACATTCCCAAGTAATATCTGCAGTTTACTCACTGTTATTTGCTGTCATCCAGGAAGTGTGTACTTAACCTCTCCAACCTGCAAGAAGTATGAAATTTGCCTCTAGCTCTTTAGATTTTATATTAAGCTATTTTTCAGTTTTTAGTGAAGAAAATTCTTTTTCATGCTGTTTTCTGTGCTGGAAGTGGCAGCAGTCTGGTCCTCCTGCCATCTTGCAGCCTCTCTCCCCATCAGCACTTCTCTGATCACTGTGTAGTTTTTATTTTTTGTTCTTCACCATGTAGCTCAAGCAGAGACTTCCAGTCAGTCCCAACAGCCTATCCATAACATGCAAGAAGTTGTTATTCTGCTGTGGTTTGGAGTGGGTCTCTCTGCTGGTTGTATGCACAGAGGTAATGTTTTCTGTCTGCTTCAAGGCGTGGTATCAAAGGTGCTTGCAGGACTAAATCCTAGATGAGATTTGCTTGGGGATAAGACATGGAAACCTCTTCTTCCCTTGTACATAGACTGGTTTAGTCAGACCAGAGAGGCCAGGCCTGGGGATGTGGGTGTTGGTGGCTGGAGCAGCTCACCAGAGCCACTGCTCATTCACAGTGCCAGGAATCTTCTTACCCTCAGGTGATCCTGTCTTCTTGTGGCAGCAGCTTTGTCTGCCTGAGCCATCATGGAGCTTTCCTGTGGCAGGGAAAGGGATGAGGAACAGGAGAAATATGAAATTAGGAGCCAACAGCAGGTTTTGGCAGTAGCAGGAGAAGGCTGTCTTGCCTGTGAGTCCCAGCAAAGGTAATTCTAGCCCTGAACTGAAAATGCATGAGAAGACCTCAGGCAGAGCACTTCACACAGACCCAGACAGGGGGAGACGTGGCAAAGAAGAGGAGGGCATGTTTTCTTCCTTGTCTTTATGAGTGATCTCGCTCGGTATCATCCACCCATGTTGATTTTTTTTCCAGGCATTCTTCATCATTCTGGATTTTGTTTTGCCTTTTTCATTTCCCTAGATGTTCTCTGCAATTATGTGTGGGCAAGGGGAATAGATGCATAATTTCTTTGCATTCCCAGTATTTACTCAGAGGGGAAGCTTCATGCATATGTACAGACAGACACACAGACATAGGTGTGCAAGAACATCATGGCTAAATACTGCAGGCTCAGAAATGAGCATCTATGGTGGAACTGCTTGCACAGATACAAGCTGTCAGCCTACACATGTCCTGGCCGTTGCCTAACTGTAGTCAGACAGAATTTTTTCATTATTTGCCATAAAGAGTAGAGGTTTCTGAACCCAGGTTTAACACCTTCCCAAATGAGCTCTTGCATGCAGTGGCACACCAGGAAAGGTTGCTATGCTCTCATCCTGCTCTACAGGTGTTCTAGTCTGTGAGTGGCTCTGTGTTCCCATTTGCTCTATGGTCCCTTCAGGTGCTTTTTATCCTCAGTTTATTTTAATTACCTTGCATTGACCATTGGCTCTCTCCATAGTTACAGAACAACTGAAGTGATCTCTCATTATCCATTGGGTTTAGGCATAATTATGAAATTATGGTGTGTAATTTATTCATTTTGAGACAGGCCTGTGATAAAATCCACAGCTGCTTCTTTCTCTAGGAAACCCTTTTCTTTTTTTTTTGGCTTTCAAGGTTGAGTGGGAGGTTCCACAAAGCAGTTGAGGGCAAATGGCAGCAGGGTTGCCTTCCACCCTGCCTGTGCTGCCCAGCAAGATCAAGTAGCCAGGGATGAAGGAATGGCAGCAGTCACTGATCCCTGTGGTTTTCCAGCCATCAGTATGGTTCATCTCAGATCTCACATATCTTTCCACACTTGGGTCTTAATGCAGGTTTAGCAAGCAGATTGCTGTGGAATTCATTACAGAAGCCAGGCTGTCACTGCATTCGGGTTTTGATAGGGGAATGGAAAAGTGAAACATCTTTTCAGTGAAACAAAGGAAGCTGATAAAGTATGTCCTGTGAATTGAATGTTAATGCTGTTATAGGGCAAATACTCGACAGATTGAGATGTTCTATTGAGAGCAGATCTGATCACAGGCCTTTAAGTGAATGCAGCGCCTTTTGACTCCCATCTTATTTCCATTTAGAAGTAATTAAATTACTTTCAGATTAAAATGTGAATTATTTTGTGGTGATTTAGTTTTTCATACAGACAAAGTATGAAAGTATCTAATTTTTTATTTTATCTGTATTTTAACAGAAATTTATAATAAATTGAAATGTTGCTTTTTATAGAAGCTTTAGGCATTACTCAAGAACTCGTTACAGTTGGGATTGTTTTGCTTTAGATTGTTTTGTTTTTTTTTAACTTTAGCAACTATGTTTTAACCCAGCCTTATACAATTACATGATTTAAAGACAGAATTAATTTAAATAAAGTGTGTGTTTAATTCACAAGAAAATCTATCAAAATCTTTCCGATAAAAAAATTACTTTTTGCTTGGGAAATGCTGCCTTATCAGTATGGACCTGCTGTGGAAATCCATGGATATTGCTGGACATTCCAGAGTATTGGTGAAAGTGAGGGCATTAGGGAACAGCCAGGAGACTGATTGTCCACGCAGTCACCTTGGGGAGACTGAAGATCTTATCTCCAATTAACTATTTGCCCTTTCTACCAAACCACTGCTGCTTCTATTCTGGTGTCCCCTATTTTGATATTTGTTCAGTGTTTTGGGAAATAAAGATCAAGATTTGCTTATAGCTTAAAAGTAATTTTGGAAAAAAAATTTTTCCTCTGACTTTCCTGCCAGATTGAATTGCTCTTTTCTGATTATCCCTGAATCATTGCAGTTGTAAATAGTGGAAAGTGGACAAGAAATGTGTTTGACCCAAACTCTCAGTCTCGGCTTGCGCACTGTAACACACATCAGCCCTGAGGGTATCCCTGGGTGTCATAGCCTAAAACGTCTCAAGGTCTGAGAATCATTCCATTTAATGCTGTTGTCGCAGGTGATTAACATCATGAGTGTCTTCCCACTGCAGTGTTTCATTATCTGCTCTCAGCAGTGGAAGGGGAATTACTTCGTGCCAGCCCTGCTCAGGGTCTGGTGCATCTTGGAGTGCCAGGCACGGCTGAGCTGACTGTTCCCTGTCAGCTCAGAGAGATGTGAAAGGGGACAAATGCCTTCTGCTGGGAATTCCAGTGTAGCCCTGGAAGCAATACACGAACCCATTGGGTGTATCCTCCAGCTTCTGTGTGTGGTAGTGCAGGGCAGGTGTATCATATCCCCTGGCAAATGAATTAGCAAGTCCCTCACTGGTGTTGGAAGACAACAGAACAAAGATTTTGTTAGAGTCCACAAATCTCAGTAACTCACAACAGTTTTCAATTATGAGAGAAACCTTGCCCTCTTCAACACTATGAGTGAATATTTAAAGATGTCAAGGAACCACTTCATTAGGAAGAAGACTTCTTTTTGGCTAGATATTTCTTTTCTTGCAGCTTATTTCTCTCTAGTTTTAGGCGCTACCTTTTTATCTTTACTACCTCTTGATTGCATCTTGTTGTCATCTTGTCTTGATGGCTTTGTGGCTCGTTACACAAAAGGGGTGCTAATCTTTGTTAATTAGTTCCTATTAGAGTCAGTAGAGATTTGTAGCACAATAAGTCAGCTGTATATCTGATGATAAATATTTGGCTGCCAAGGAATTCCTAGCATGAAATCGTGTCAGTATAACTGATGATACTTTAATATTTTATGTAGGCTTGTATGTGTTTACTACAGTACTTCTTGATTCTTCCAGCTGCGATTCCCAAGACTTCTTTTTTTGTCCTGCAGTTCTGTTACTAGGTTGAACGTAGCTTATCCTTTCAAGATATTTCTTTCCATTTTATATTCTGTGATTCCATTACATCATTGCTAGAGAGCTCTTTGGTTCAGAAAATTGTCTTCTGTAAATGGCAGGAAGGATTTTTATTGCTTTTCACACTGGTCTTTATTCCATTCTGGTTTTGCTGTGTCATACGATTGGATATTATAAGGTCTTTGGAGAGCGTTAAGAAGACCTGAAATGTTTTCTGGAGAACTGGTAATAGGAAGTGGGATGTAGATTGTAGCTATACTTCAAATGAGTGGGATGTTCCTGTATTTCACCAAAAGTCCAAGTCGTTGCTCTATACATGGTCCCACTGATGACCCCATGACCAAGGTCCCTCTCTCACAGTTTGCCTGAGCTGCTGCTCCTGGCTCAAGAGGGAGAACCCACAGGAACAGGGTGTAAGGAGTAAACCCCTCTGTGCTTGCTTACCTCTGGCACATCCCCTGGGAGATGAGGCTGAACCAAACTCAAGCCTTTTCCTGACTTTTTGGTATGTCACAGTGCTTTTCCTGGAAGGCAAACAAAGATACACTTCACAGCATTAAGCCATATCCAAACAAACAAAACCTTAGAAGTCTGAGCATTCTGAGACCTGTATTTCCACCTCCTCTGCTACAGCTCTCATGCAGTGACCTGGGTAGTGTTCCTTTCTTCTCTGTAGAATGAAATACAGGCACCCTTGGGAGCACAGTGTTGAATTGAACTGTAGAGAAGTTGAATCTGTTTTATGGCCAGTGCTCATGGAGGATTCTCTGAGGCCAGAGTGGGCACTTGTGCAGCAGAGCTTCGCTTGTCCTGGTGTGTTTGTATAGAGAAAGGCAACTATCCTTGTGTGCTCATTCAATGAAGCAACAGAAACAGGCAGAGGGGGAGAATGTATGTGTAACCTCTCACTTAGTTTTTAGTCTATTTGTAGTCTTAATACTTCTCTCTGTTTTGTGAATGTGCGTGGCTCCGTGAGATGCCAAATGTCCCTACTGCTGTGTCACAGTCAGCAGGGTTGTGTGGAAGTGTGGGATTTCCCTGCATGCATCTCCCCTATGGAGCACAGCCTCCCTGCAGTGCTCTGCCGTGCCCTACTGCATTCATTTCAGTAGGAATCCTCATGATTATGTAGATTACAGCTTTGCAGAAGAGTTGGGGATATTCTTGACATGGATATCCTGATCTGGGAGATTCTTAGTGAGAGCTTTGATGTAACAGGCTGCTTTTCCCAAGAAGCAGCAGAGAGAGTGTAGCATCAGTAGTCTGACATATTAAAGGTGGTTTGCCACATGGCAGAGGAGTGGGGCAAAAAGCCTGAAAAAAAGTAAGAGGTGTGACAGTTTGAGCTTGGTTAAGAAATCCTTGGGTTATTTGTTCCTCTCAACTACTGTAATGTTTTGCATATCATTAACATATGTTTTTCAGAGCAGAAAAGTAAGTCAATTATTTTAGTCCCAATGATAAATTGTGAAGTTTAGCTGTCTTACTGCTTGTTTTTGATTTCCTTACATTATGGATGGAGCCTAGGGGTACCCCCCAAGTATATACTGTGTCTGATTTACTTTTTGTTGTCCAGCAGTACTTTAATTTTATAAAACTACCAGAAAATTTCTTACATTCAAGCAAGTAATAAAAAAAATTATTATTATGACTCTCCCCAGAATCACAATTATTTTGAAGATTGCTTTGACATGGTAGAGGGATATTCTGGAGCAGGTTACCTTCATTATAAGCTGAACTTTCTAATTTTGCAGAGAGGTCAGGTCTCTGTCTTGCTAAAATCCTGTGGGGCTTTTACCTTCAAGTGGCATCCAGTTCTCCAGAAGCTCCAGTTCACCATAATGGCCCTTAGCTGCTTGTTCTCTAAACAGTAGGATTTATGTAAGTAAGTACTGTAAATACTGGTTCACCTGGGGTGTACTGACAGAGGACACAGACTGTCAGGGGCTGACTTCATTCCATTCCATTCCATTCCATTCCATTCCATTCCATTCCATTCCATTCCATTCCATTCCATTCCATTCCATTCCA